>CP139505.1:199961689-200434243 GCA_021014915.2 Artemisia tridentata subsp. tridentata
TATGTGTAGAGAAATGTGTTTACTTAGATTTCCTTACTCCCTAACTATCTTTTACCGGTTAATTAGTGTGTATTAGTCGCGTGGATGACGGGTGTATTCCTTAATACCATTCGTGGGGTGGCGTACTTACTTCCCCAACTCTACAAGCTCCTACTTCACTCCTATGTCGAGCCGGCTAGGAAGCTCCTAACATGGGATCACTAGAATTCGCTTGTGCATTAAATACAACCATAAAAACCTTTAGTACGCGTTTGGTTCATGTTTCTTAAGACGTTCAAGCAAGTTACCGAATAGGAAGTTAGCCAGTTTTCTTAAGCCTAACATAGATAAACAATCATCCAATACAACTAACAACACACTAACAACCAATAATCAATAGCTAGGTTTCATTAGATCTAAGCAAACACAAGATAAAATTAGCCTAACATGTTAAACAAAAGACAAGCATAAGATAGAATCAAACAACACATAGACATATTGAATGATTAATTGATAACTTATCTTTCAATGAAACATGGAAGATCTCAAGGCAAAAAGCCCTGAAAAAGTAGCTAAAATCGTCTTAGGGTTTTATCCCAAAATTCCACACACTAAGCTCTCCCTAATGACAAAAAATTAGAAAACTATATATAGACTTTTGCATCTGACGCCGTCACCATGTTCTAATTGTGACGCCGTCAAGAGTAACTTTTAGCCGATTCTTGAGACTTTGCCGTTTTCTTCACTTTAATGCTCCAAAAACGTCCAAAATGCCTCCTTTTCCAGATTTCTCCTCAAAAGTACCTAAAATGACAAAAGGAACGATTTAGGGCAATATTTGATCAAATAAATACGATTTCGGGCTTAAATGACCCCTTAAAAGCGGTACACTTTTCGCCTCATCAAATACCCTTACACTTGAGATTTGCTTGTCCTCAAGCAAATGCGCTTTTATTCTAATCAAAATACAAGTTAGGGGTCATTTAATGCAAACATAAAAGTAATTACAACAAATAATCGTTCCACTTCAATCATAATAAGCACGGAGATTACAAACTAGCACCTCACAAGCAGTGTTTAGATACTCACATCTCTCAAGTGTCATCAAAATAAATCTCATAAATGAAAACGGAAAATATCTCTCACTACCTGTCATAGCAAATAGATTACCATAGGCTTGGGAAAGGATCGAAAACCTCCTCCACTAGGCGTAAGCACCTAAGATAAACTATCAAAGAGGGCTTTTAAATGGGTTATAACGTTAGGTGTAGGGAAAAGGAAAACACGGTTTTGTTGGATACGGGATATTTTACTGGTGGCTAGTTAAAGATCTTGATCAATTACATGTACTATACAATGTTGCTAAGCCAAGACTCGACTCGATCTTAAGCTAATGATAAAATAACAAAAACATAAAATAAACATAAAATAAAACGGGATGGTAGTCCGTATGTTTTTTCTATTTTTCTTTTTCTCATTTTTTTTTTTTTTTTTTTTTTTGTATTTTTCTTGATTTTTTTTTTTTTTTTTTTTTTTTTTTTTTTTTTGCATACACTCTTGCCCTACCATCCAAAATAATACATCATAGGGGCATTGCATTCCCCTTACACTTGAATTTTTACATAACTTTACAAATACTAATCTAATGACTCGAATTAAGATAATTGAAACACTTGGAGTACTTTTAAAATATTTAGCACATATGGGGGTAATAAATGATGTTCTTCCCCGTTACTCCATTACACTAGTACTTTACCCATGAGTCCCAATCGTCCCAAAACAATATGTACAAGGATATGACTCGACTTAGCAACCATGTAATCAACTAGATCATTAACTTGGGTTTAAACAAATGTTGTAACAATAATGCACTAAAGATGAGTGCATACAAGGTAGGCTAAGGCGATTTGGGTGTACATTTTAGTGGGGTGTAACAAATTCTTCCTTTAAGTAAGATGCTTAAAGGTCGAAACGAAAAGATAGGCTCTGAGGGGTGTACTAGGGGTATCGTGTACTAAAAATGAGTACAACGCAAAGGGTGTGGGAGAATTACTTGACCAATGTAGCCAAAGTAATTATAACAAAAACACAGGTGTAAAACAATGGGTTAATCCTAATGCCTCTTATCATGTAGTAAATCTAACTACACGAATGTAGTCTCACTTGTGGCCTCGGAATGGTCCTAACGCAAGTTCTAGAATCTAAGTGCTACCGGTACACACATCATAGCATAAATGCTTTTCCTACCAATTCTAGGGGCGAACCTCACATATTTGGGGTGGAAAATTTTTTAGTGGTACGGTTTTTTGTGCTAGTCATATAACTCCTATCCGTGAGACGCTCATTAAGATCAAAGTTTCACTCCTATATGTTGTAAAAAATTTTAAATTTGGCACTAAAATTGCCTTAACAAGTATTTCTCTCAGTTTTATTACACATCTATCATCAAACAAACAAAAATCAAGCGCAATTGTATTCTCTAAAATCGTACTTTTACCCTCCCCTTACACTTAAGATGAACATTGTCCCCAATGTTCAAATAACAAGATGTAAAAGCATAAAGTAAAAGAATGAAATCAAATACTCCCCTGATTCGCTCATTGGATAGTGAAATCACACGGTTAAATCTTCCTCCAAAGAGAATGTTGAAGCTCCATGACTAATGCATCGCCATAAGCTTGATTCCATAAACATTTCCTTGTCCAAAATAACCTGTTAACCTGAGAAAACAAACACGAAAACCTGCATAACATCGGCGGGATAAAATCTATATATAAGGATATAATGCTTGTGGACTGATAATTTTGCAGATTCCTGGAGATTATAAGTTGGAGATTTAATAAAAACTTTTTATGAAAACAAAACTTTCAAAAATTTCTGGAAATTAAATCTGACGCCGTCAGGTTATAACCCCTGACGCCGTCAGAAATGACCTGACAAAAATTTTCATTTTAAGTTTCCGGAAAATTTCTGGAAAAACCTTTACCTTACTTCCTGGAAATCCTGCAAAACATCATTATGACTCGATACAAGCATTTGACTCAAACAAATACTAATATGTATGCTAATTTATTATTATTACGATTCATGTTCATATGTGTTCTAATAAACCGATTTAGATTTCCCTTACACTTATCTTTTGCAAAATACCTTTATATGTAGTTAAGACGAAGTTAAAAACAAAATAAAGCATTTTCACAAATTAGTTTTTAACATGAACCAATAATAATAAAAATTAAACACACATACGGAAACAAATAAAAACAAACAAACAAATAAATAAACACGCAAAGCAAATAAAACAAATAAAGCTTGGGTTGCCTCCCAAGAAGCGCTTTTCTTTATTAACGAGTCTTGTAGCTAGACTCAAAGTCACGCTACCCTATGTAAGTGAGCTCGTCATCAAGGACGTCTTTAGGGTTAAGCTTGGATTGAAGTTTCCTATTGGTTCGCTTAGTACGATATGTCTTTTCAAACTTCTCTCCATCCGGGTCATACAATGTCATCTTGATATGCCATGACCCGTCTCCATCTTTGGGTGGTTTATCCCAATTCCACTTATGATCATCTTCCTCACAAATCCACTTATTCATTCCTAGGTTAATTGGCAAAACTCCTAGGAAATCAATCATCTTTCTAAAAACTAGAGGGTCTTCAAATGGATCCAATTCGGTGTCCCTAGCCAAGAGTTGCTCCACCGTATGTGTTCGGTTAACAAAGTCCTCTTCTAGGTAAAATGGGCGTTGGGGTCCTATGAAGTCTCTATCAATCCAAGGTCCATATCTAGATGGTCTCCTATTTAATTCTAACCAATGGGGTGTCGGTTCCTCACTAGTATCATAGGCGTGTTTCTTAACATCATAGATTGACCAAGTATCTCCTTCTCCTACCGCTATCTTAGATTCCTTACAATCAATCATAGCACTAGCGGTCGCCAAAAATCCTCTACCTATCAACAAGGGGCATGTAGGGTCGCTAACCATATCAAGGACGTGGAAATCGGCTAAAATGGTTAGTTTTCCAATGTGTACTAACACGTCCTTAACTACTCCAACCGGGTAAGCAACACTTCCATCCGCTAAGCCTATTATCACCTCGGTTTCTTCAAGTTTTCCAAGTTTTAGAGAGGTGTAGAGAGGTAACGGAAGTAGGTTAAGGCTTGATCCAAGATCGGCTAATGTGTCATAAGCCTCCGAATTACCGACCTTGCAAGGTAGAACAAATAAGCCCGGATCATCTAACTTCTTAGGTAGTTTGTTTTGAACGAAGGCGGTCCCTTTTTCGCCTAATTTGAGCTTCTTCTCATCCAACACATCAACAACCGGACTTTCAAGGTGGAGCTCCTTGAATTCTTCGTCAAGGTTTTGAGTGGGAGGTGTTTCAACTATGTTGTTGACCAATTTGGATGTCATAACTTCTTGGTCATTTGGAACGACTTGGGTTTGTTTGAAACACGTGCTCATGGAATTGACCGAATAATATTGTGGACAAGAACTAGGGGACGAAACCGATGAAATAGCGTTGACATTTAGTTTCGGGTTCTTGACCGTGTTGCTAGGGAGTGCTCCCATTTCTCGGTCATTGAGGGCTTTCAACAAGGTGTCAATCTTATCGGTCATCTCGCTTTGTTTTTGTTTGAAATCGGCTTCAAACTTGGCTAAACGAGCTTCTTGAGATGCCATAAATTGAGACATCAATCCTTCAAAGTTATTGGTACTACCATTGCCGGAAGGATTGTTGTTGAAAGTATGGTTCGAGTTGGAACCGCTTGATTGGAAACGATTAGGTGGGTTGGAAGAATTGGTTTGTTGAGAGTTTTGGTTTTGTTTCCACCTAAGGTTCGGGTGATTTTTCCATGAGGGGTTGTATGAATCACCATAATGGTTTGGCTTGGGTTTGAAAGTGTACCACTTGTCTCCCGCTCCGTCGGTACGCGAGGATGCGTAGTCCACAAAAGCTTGTTCGGGGAGTTCCATGCAATCACGATGTGTCGTGGGGACCACTACATAATTCACATGAGGAAGTGATTTTGTTCACTTGGCTTGAAGATTTAGGAGCCTCGTAGGATTTCATGAGAAACTTGACTTGGTCTTCATGTTCTATGATCCTACGGTCAGAAGTGCTTGAATTGTTAGAAGGCAAAGATATTGCCTTGACCGTTTTATTCAAATCACGGGGATCACTCCAACTTTCGTTGTCATAAAGAGCAAGATCCTCTAGGAGAGCCCATGATTGTTCCGCACTTAGATCACGTAGCTTGCCACCGGCCGATTGGTCAATGGTTTGCCTCGTGGAGAGATTGATATGGTCATAGAAGATTTGGACTTGGAGCCAAAGTTCTATGCCATGGTGAGGGACTTTTTGGAGTAAGTCCTTGAATCGAGTCCATGCCTCGTAGAGAGTTTCGCCTTGACGTTGTTGGAACATCAAGATATCATTCCTTAGCTTGGTAGTTCTTCCCGGTGGGAAAAACTGAGCAAGGAAACGAGTGGTGAGATCATCCCAAGAGGTAATGGATCCTGCGGGTTGACGTTCTAGCCACTGACTAGCTTGGTCCCGCAGAGAGAATTGGAAGAGACGCAATCGGGTCGTCTCTCGAGTGGCAACATCAAGGTCTATAGAATCAACGATTTTAAGAAAGTCCTTGAGATGTTGATTAGGATCTTCAGAACGAAGTCCATGGAATGCGCATCCGCTTTGCACCAACCGGATGGTGTCGGATCGCAAGGGTGTGATATTGGCTCCTTGAGTGAGCTCAATGGTGTTTCGATAGCCATGGTGGCTAGGACGGGAATACTCTCCTAAAGTACGGGCTCTAGGAGGTGGTGGTGGTTGTTGTGGTGGTGGGTTGTGGGGGTTAAGGATATTACCATCTTCCATGATGTCGGATGGTATGGTTACGAACAAAGACACGAAGAAAATAGATAGACTAAAGAAAACCTAGAAAAATAAAATAAAAATCTCACTAGAAAGGAATCTAGTGAGTAGACCTAATAGAAATAAAAATTCAACCTAAACAATAACTATTCCCCGGCAGCGGCGCCAAAAACGTGATTGCGTGGTTTTGTAACCTTACAACAGGTTTTACCTCTCGAGGGATCTCAAGAGGCTTACAACCCCACCAGGCAGTGTACCTGACCGATGTAGTATAGTGTAGTGGTAAGTACGGGGGATTGATCGTTCTCCACAGGGAATAGTGTTCGTTAGGTATGAAAGGCTACTCTAATTAGGTCTAAGGGTTGAGGAAGATTCTTTTTATGTTTTTATAATTTTATGAAAGCAAGTAAAATCTCGGGTTTGAAGGAGTGGGCGGAATTAGTTGCTAGTCAACTAACCCAAAATTTACTACGAATGCAAATAAAATAAAATAACAAAAATGAAATGTGGTGAGAAACTTATGTGTAGAGAAATGTGTTTACTTAGATTTCCTTACTCCCTAACTATCTTTTACCGGTTAATTAGTGTGTATTAGTCGCGTGGATGACGGGTGTATTCCTTAATACCATTCGTGGGGTGGCGTACTTACTTCCCCAACTCTACAAGCTCCTACTTCACTCCTATGTCGAGCCGGCTAGGAAGCTCCTAACATGGGATCACTAGAATTCGCTTGTGCATTAAATACAACCATAAAAACCTTTAGTACGCGTTTGGTTCATGTTTCTTAAGACGTTCAAGCAAGTTACCGAATAGGAAGTTAGCCAGTTTTCTTAAGCCTAACATAGATAAACAATCATCCAATACAACTAACAACACACTAACAACCAATAATCAATAGCTAGGTTTCATTAGATCTAAGCAAACACAAGATAAAATTAGCCTAACATGTTAAACAAAAGACAAGCATAAGATAGAATCAAACAACACATAGACATATTGAATGATTAATTGATAACTTATCTTTCAATGAAACATGGAAGATCTCAAGGCAAAAAGCCCTGAAAAAGTAGCTAAAATCGTCTTAGGGTTTTATCCCAAAATTCCACACACTAAGCTCTCCCTTATGACAAAAAATTAGAAAACTATATATAGATTTTTGGATCTGACGCCGTCACCATGTTAATTGTGACGCCGTCAAGAGTAACTTTTAGCCGATTCTTGAGACTTTGCCGTTTTCTTCACTTTAATGCTCCAAAAACGTCCAAAATGCCTCCTTTTCCAGATTTCTCCTCAAAAGTACCTAAAATGACAAAAGGAACGATTTAGGGCAATATTTGATCAAATAAATACGATTTAGGGCTTAAATGACCCCTTAAAAGCGGTACACTTTTCGCCTCATCACTAGGTAATGACTGATGTCATTGTACCGATAAAAAATAAACCTCATTAGCTTATGCTAGATAGAGCAAGCGGGTATCGTATCCACGAGGAGTATGTGGTTTTAATTTAAGTTTTGGGGTGATCACTGATCAATAAAAGTTTTGGTTTTGAAATCTTAATAACTAAAACTACTAATTAACTAGAAAGTAAATAAACGACAAAAAGTAAATAAGCAAATAAAAGTAGGATTTGTAAACAATTGGGTGAAAAGCAATCCCTCCCTGCTCCGGATATATTGATATGATCAAGTTACGGATTATTACTAATGTTTGTTTTCAAACCACATAGACATAGTTTGTATTAATTGAAAAGGACAATTTTGGGCACAAGTTATACTCACCACACGAATCGTCTTAATACCTAAACTAGTTGGACTCGGCACGACTTTGACTAGAAATAACATGTCTTACAATAATCTTATCAATTAATTTAATAATTACTCAAGTGAACAATTATGGGTACAAATTATGTTTAACATACGACCGTCTTAACTTCTATACTAATTAGGCTCGGCACAATCGTTTACTCGCAATAATATGTCTCACAATAATTCACCAAATAATTATATTAAAATATTAAAATAAAACAAATGATATGCATTAAAATCACGTGAATTAATATTTGACAAACAAAATAAAATTCATAAGCATGATCAAACCAAATATCTTTTACCGTACCGGGAGAGATTACAAGAATTTTAGCCGGACATCGCAATCGTAGACATCATATTTGTTCCGCTGTGCATATTGTCACGTACTGATGGAATCAAAAGCCAAAAAGAATTACACCTTTGCTACCAATGCACGTTCGCCGATGTAAAATAATAATATATATATATCGAATATATGTGCTCTGTTTCTTCGAATGAAATCAAAAAATTGCGGCTGTCTCCTTGTGAATGATGTGTCTCCCTTCTGTGGTGTCGAATGTGATAATAAAAAGGGGTCCTCCTTTTATTCCTTTTTTTTCTTCTCACGACAAGGCTAAAAGGCCTTGGGGCTCCTTTCTCCTTTGCTCGTCCAAATCAAACCCACGACCCACACTTACTTTTGGGCTTTTATTTTCCTTCATAATATTTCCAAGGGAGCAGGCTACTCATGGGGTCACTAAGATAATAATTCAATATATAATAAGAGTCTCAAATATACCAATGTGCATCCATGCCACGAATTTAGTTCTCATTTCGTAGCCTTTTGAATCACTCAAAACGGAGTTCGGACGAAAAAGAATGCAAGAACGTCCAAATCTCTCATGTCTTTATTTTAAGCTTCTAATATTACAACTTTAGCTTCTTTGTGCGCCAAAACTACATAATCATAAAACACCTCAAAGTACATGTATAACAACGAATAACAATGCAACAATGCGTAATTAACATGCTTTGAGGTGTATGTAAAATACACCGATCAAACCTCCCCAACTTAACCCTTACTCGTCCCAAGGAAGAAATCTATTATATTTTAGCATGTTTGTGAAAACGTAGATGGGGGGGGGGGGGGTTGAATACGTTACCATTTTAAAATCTTAAAACTTGTTGTATCAAATGTCCATTTAAGCTTGTTCTAATATGAAAGATGTTTGTTGTAGTTTATGACTACCAAGTTGTCACACAAGTATTATCAAATAATCACTACACAAGCAATCACATAATGCAAACATAAAAGTAAAGAGATAAGTAAAAGAAAGCGCAAACCGAACACGATGATTTATAGTGGTTCGGTCACGGAGCTCCTCTCCGCCCTACTCCACTCCCCGAGTACCCAACTCGAGAGTTACTTCACTAGATCAACAAGCTCCCTTCTCGGCGGAGAAAACCTTACACACGTCGCTTACACTTTTTCTGGTACAAAGCTAAATACCAGGTTCTAGTTTGAGGTAGAACCAACCTAACGTCGCCTATATAATTTCCGACACTAAGCTAGATGTCGAGTTCTTTTACATGGGTATAACCACTCCCGTCGTCGCTTAACCTTTTTCCGGTACTAAGCTAGATACCGAGTTCTTTACAAGGGTACAACCACTCCTACTATGTTTTATGGCCCAACATAGAAACCTTGTGTTTTATGGCACAAACACATAAACCATCTAATCTAGTATGATGTTTACAATGATCAACGATGATCCATGACATAGGTGTATCATGGATATGAATGACTATTCTAAATGAACTTCCATTGTTAGGAAGTCTTTAATGGATGAAGATCACAAACTCCCTAAACTTGTTGTGATGGATCTTCATATATGCATATGGAATCTACATGAACTTCTTGAATAAGAAGTCTTCAATCATTGAGGATGTCAAGTTCTCTTGAATCTTCATATGTTGGAA
Source organism: Artemisia tridentata subsp. tridentata (assembly GCA_021014915.2). Taxonomy (NCBI): domain Eukaryota; kingdom Viridiplantae; phylum Streptophyta; class Magnoliopsida; order Asterales; family Asteraceae; genus Artemisia; species Artemisia tridentata. The sequence goes on from CP139505.1 coordinate 199,971,315, forward strand.
TGCTATGATGGATAATGACTTCAAGATCTTCTAACCTTCATGGTGGATCAGGAAGTATGCTATGGATAATGACTCATGATCTTGGGCTTGCTTCACAGGATCATTAACAGTGTATGCTTACAACATAATGAAAGTTAATAACATTATGATCATTATGTAAAGGGTGATTAATCTATGAATCTACATGGTTTGCTACTGATCTAAGTGTGTGAAATGTTGAAGGGAATGTGTGTTCTAGTTGCTTGAAACAATGGGTAAACAATGGGCTACTATTTATAGGAAAAATGTAAAACAAACCATGAATCTGAAAAAGGGATCCGTCCTTTATACCAAAGGGATCCGTCGGATCCGCCGGACCAGACAGCTAGCAAATCTTTCCATATCTTACCATATCTTTCCATATCTTCAAATGTCAACTCTTTGGCTTGAAGATCTAAACAAAATATCACAAAATCTTTCTAAGATATGTTCATGATGTATGTCATGATGTCATCCTATTATTTTATAATAAAGTTTCTAATTTAGGAAATTAACTTGTAAATGTGTATATGTTTGTAACATGTATCCTAGTGATCATGTAGCATGTATATACAAGCTTAGCTTAACTAATATATGTTAACCAATATGTATCATGTTAGTTTGACACCTAAAGTGTATTTATCCTATTAAGGAAACATGACAAATGAGGTTCTAGGTAGAATAGCTAGCCTTTTAAAATACTTAATGACCTAGTCTTATTTTAAACATTCTAAATGATTTGTTAAGGGTTTGATCATAATGCCACATAACAAACATGTACGAACCTGTGTTGTATCATACGAGGACTCGAGAGGTGTTGAATGTATGTTGAGATAAGAGATGATTACAAGTAACTTGTACATTTTACGTTATGTATCAAGTTACATGTTTGTCATCAATCAAAGTAAACGAGACTGCTTGCACTAACAATCTCCCCAATGAGACTGTTTGCACTAACAATCTCCCCCTTTTTGATGATGACAAAATATGTAAACGTGATAGAAAGTAAATTGTAAAAAGTTACTTGTGTTCCTACTACCTTTAATATTACCTTCTCCGTTTACACCTTTCTCCCCCTTTTGTCGAAGCAAAAAGGATGTGTCCTTGGAGTTAACTTCATTTCTCCCCGAAATGGCGAGCTTGCATCATCCCTAGTGAAGTTAAATATACTACCCCAATCTCCTATGGTTATTGCGTCCCCTAGGTTGTTAGCAGATCCATGGATCAAACTAGACTCTTAACCTACATCAAGGTTAGTGGTGTGCAACATAAAAAGAATATATATGAAAAATGCATGACGAATGAAATGCAAATAGCCAACGATACACGTGGGTAAGCTATGTTGGACTATGTTGACCTATCTCCTCCTTTTTGTCGAAACACAAAAGTGTGTCGAAGAATGAGAATTCTTAAGAATGCGAGCATGCTCCCCCTTGACTGTAGCTCCCCCTTAATCAATACTCCCCGTTGCTAGGGTACCAACATATATGATGTAAGGATTATGAATGCTACAAAACAAGGATTAGTACATGATATTCTCCCCGTTGCTAGAGTACCGACGTATATGATCCAAGGATGAAAAATGCTACAAAATAAAGGTTAGTATGTGATATACAACAATGCGTGTATATGATGCATTCTAAAAATGCTTGACGAAAGCTCCCCTTGTTCTAGGGCGTCAAGATGAACCTACAAAACAAAAGATTAGTGCACTAGAAGCTATGTCTTAAGTCATATACGACCAAAGTGTATAGACGATGCAATATGAGTGCTAGACTTATAATCCTCCTGGTTTGAGAGCGTTAAGCAGCACCTATAAAAGAAGAAAAATAATCGATGCAAACTTCATCCTATGATGAGTAAGCTATATACGATAGAGCGTATATGATGATGAACCTACAATGAAATGGTTTGTGCAATATATTTTATCTCAAAGAAAAATATTATGCAAAATAATCTAATTACAAGCAACTTACCTATTGTGATTGTCTAATCAAAGAAAAATATGATGCAGCATATCAATTGTGATATCAATCGTGATTATCTAGTAAACCATGTTATAAAGTGTGTAATCTTCTAATAAGAATTACATTTACAAGAATATACTCCTACAAAACAATGCCTATGATGAGGATATGAAATGGAGTTAAAGTTAGTGATGCTAATGTTGGTGTTAGTTTACTAGTGAAGCTAAGGTTGATGCAAGTAGGTTTTTCGCTAATCCATGGGGTTGATGACTAGTGAAAGAGGTGATGGAAGGTGGTGGTTATAATGAATGCAATGAATTCAGAAACTCTAATGTATAGCAAATGCTATAAGAGTATTTGAAGACGATTACGGTTATGATATTATCATCTACCAAAGATGATGAATCGTGCCATAGTAAATGCTCAAATGAAAATAAGAGAAAGTAAAGACAATGATCACTTAGGAATAGAAATTCCATATGCAACAATTTGAAATACTAGATACCTATATACGGATGAAAATGATATCATATGATGAGAGTGTTGGTTGGACCAACGTGTTGAGAATGATGGTTCTGTTTGTACTGACAATGACGTGCTTGATATGTATCAAGAATGAAAAGAATGAGATCCTATGATGGTGTTCTAGACAATGAAGGTGTTCTTGATAATGAAGTTGTTCTAGACAATGAAGATGTGAAAGTAAATCCTAGACTCGTTGGTTGTGAGAGGGTTGTCTGTTATGATTGGTTAAAACTGAACCAGGTACCCGCAGATTGGGCGAAACCAAATTTTTGGTTCCGTCCTTCTTATCGAAGGGTTCCGTCGTACCAGAATGGATTTGGTCATGTTTTGTCATTTTTGATCAAACGAAGGTTCACGCTAAGGTCTATTTACCTATAACTATGGATTTGGTTTCACTAAACCTAGTCACAGTCTAAGAAGACTTAATGGTTCATGTTTAAGAGGTTGGTCAAACACATGATGTGTTTTTCACTTGACGATGTGCTGTGATGTTGAGCTAAGAAGGTTTGAATAACTTGTGGTTTTGTGAACTGGTTTTAACTGAATGGTTTGAACCTACATGTCAGTATTTAGGGATGTAAGAATCATGACTACATGTTCTTTAATGCGAGAGGACAATTATGTGAATGAATTTCTCTCCCCCTTAATCGGTGGACATCCAACATAATGTGTGATGTTAAGAATGATGATGAAAGTGATGAGCTTAGCAATGTTTTTGCGGATGTTGGTTAGCATACAAAGTACTTCATCCTCGAAGTTATGTAGCTCTTCTCTATCAATGCAAGATGATTGCATGACGAGGTATGTGGTTTCCTCATGGAAGGTGTATTGTAATAACTAAAGGATGATGGAGATGTTGTTAGGAAAGCGGAAACAACAATACGATTTGGAGAGAGGTATGTTGAAAGATACCCAAATACAAATTTCAAACTTCTAAAACTTAATCCTATTAGCTCTTAAAGCTATATGCAAGAAAGTAGATCCCATATTATTAATCTAAGTAGCAATAATGGGACAGCAATTATGCAAAATAAGCATAACAAAGAGAAATAACAAACAATTTGTTGTCAATCTACAAGACAAAAGTCTTAATGACAAAAGATGTGAGTATCATAGAAATCATAACATCTTATATAAACAAAAACAAGTATTCATCTACTAGACAAAAAGCTACCACATAGCATAAAGACAAATAATCATATTGCAAGATAGCATGACATTGTTTTAGATACTACATTGTGAAATTGTTTTGAAGTTAGGCTTAGTCACTTAAGCATACTTACTTATTAATTAACACAATGATCTGTGTGTAAAAAGGACTTCTAAATCATACCAAAAAGCACTTAGACATATAAGTGCACACATGGCAAATAAATAGTGTGACATGATTACAATAGTAATGAAACGACAGGTTCATACAAACAATTCTAACATTTTAGAAGCGTGCATCATTTAGACTATCCTATGAAAAAGCTTAATGAATGTCAACTAAAGACAAGAGCTATCTAACACCATGTATTAACAATGACATATCGTGAGTTAACAAGAACCATCAAGTATCATGCAAATTCTGTTAACATCTAGTAGCATGAAACATATATAAGCATGCAGACAAAACCTTTTTGAAGGTTTACAATTTGACTATCAATCATGATAACGTCAAGATACTAAATCATATCAAACAAATAACATGTTATCAACACATGTATGTGTAATGCAAGTAATTTTTAAAGAAAAATCATATCTACTACTTGTTTGATTAATATTCCTAAGACAAGATAAACTATCCTCTTTTAATACTTGCTTTAGGCAAGTATAGGAATACAGATTTTTCAAGTTGGAGAATGAATATGAGACTATTACTAGCGGTGCTCAATTCAGGCTAAACACGACCATTTTTACGGGTGATTCCACATACCCAACTTCTCTGATGGAAGCAATTTAACCGTTAGGTTAAATTGAGTTTCTAGTGCAATAGGTTCTCCAGTAGTCGTTCTCATTTCTGAAAGATAGGAATTCCTATTTTTGTCTATTTGAAGTATATAAAGATGATAATTCACCAATACTTGACTTAATAAGACTCAACTATTTCTATTAAAACTAAGGTGATAAAGATGTCATGTTATACACGGGAATTTGACAAATATGTGTCAACAGATTTTAATCTTTGTGTTTGGAATCTAAGATTGAATGATCTAAATGGTGGCATCTTTTTTGTTGAGTTTAATTATGTGATATGCAAGTGATGTGATCATCTAAGACCAAGAGATGTGTTTGAGAATGTTTTCAAGAAAGTTCTTTGGAACAAGTATCTAAATAAAGTTACCAACTTTTATAGATCTTGTGTATGCTCCAGAGATGTGGATGTGCACAAGGTTTGAGCAAGGTTTGGATATGGTGTACGCTTGAAATGAAATGGATACAGATAGAATCTTTCAACAAGTAAGATTATCATGCTTATGAGAATAAGTATGACAAAATGAGGGAGACATGCTAGTTCATAGAACTTGCAGATGAGATGTAATGAAATCTCTTGTAACATAACCATTCATGTTGCAAGGAGAGAATGATGCATAGGATATACATTATCCTAAACGCATGATTTCTAAGGCATGATGCTTTACCAAACATCATGTTTTCTTAAATGAAGCCAAAGTGTTTGATAGTCCTAAATAAACTTGGAGATGACACGAAGAATTCACTTGAGTTTCTTATGTATACACCTCAAGAGTCATTGTTACTTGGGTTACATGAGGTTGTCTTTTGTATTTTAACATATGTTGTTAAAATATTGATTTGAGACATAAGCAGAAGCTTGGTGACGAAGTATTACTAATACTTTGATTACTTGTGAAAGTTGTACTACTTAAACCTAGTGTAAATGATTGTGAGCTTCATGCTCATTTGATTTTGAAGGTTCTAATCCTATAGGTGGTAAAGTATGGTTGAGTTGATTCAACGTGCATTTGATTTGGTATGAGTGTTGGACTAAGGGCTTTTTGAGCAACACACTCAATGGTATGGATTATGGTGTTGTAGGAGTTTGTTGTACTATGGATATACTTTTGGGTTTCATGAATGTTGAAGACAACAAGAATGTATACTGATTCTTGTGGTTTACTAGTGGAAGAAGTGCTTGGTTATGTTTATGAAACCTAGGGGCTGAATGTGATGAAGACTAATTCTTATTATCTATTGGTTGGTATAACTAGTGTGCGATGTGATCTAAAGCTTAGGGCCTGAGATATATCACATAGGTGAATGTGACGGGACGATGGTGAAAGTACAAGTGTTTTAACATATGTTGTTAAAATTACTTGGGTGTTGATTCTTTCGGATGTGACTTTTAATGACTAAAATTGTTTGTCAGATTTACTTGAATATTTCAGACGAAATACTTAAGTTGTCAATCCTACTTTGTTGAGATTGGATAGCATTCAAGGATAGCAAGACTCGATAATACATCTATAACTTAAGCGTGAGTTATGACTTGATGTAAATCGTCTTGAAAGATGACATGTTAACTAAGTGAGGCAACATACATGAATATAGACATGAGTTGGGTTTGTAATCTGTGATATATTTGGAAACAGTGAGTCTGGATTAGTTTGAAAGTTATCAATCTACAAATCAAGCTAGTGAATGAGTAAAGGACAGGAGGATGCAATGAGTGTGTGTAATAAACACAAATACACAGTGGTCCTACGAATTGAAAGGAACTAATTTCCGGGTTCCTAGCTTGTGACAGAAGGGTAATTTAGATGAAAATTTGAATTTTCAAATTTTGGTGGGAGGTGGCTTTCTTATAGTTCTAAGTGTGCCTAAAGGTCAGTAGAAGAATCCTAGGAACTAGAATCAATAATCTAAGAATCGAGATTAGTCGAGAATTTTGAAAAAGTTATTGTTGAAGCCTGCGGATCCAATTGACAACAAAGGCGGATCCAAAATTTTGGTTCCGTGAAATCCGCAGGTTCAGGACTGGCGGATCCAAATGATACACTAGGCAAATCCAAAATTTGGGATCCGCCAAATCCGCCATATGGAGATTCAGAATCTTAACAGAACATATGTCAAAATTTTCGTCACTCGTTCAAATTTCGAAAATTGTCCTAAGACATATGTAACTACTAATATGTAATGGAATAAAACTAAAAACACGAATTCTAACACACGTATACACATAGATTAATCTGATGATAATAACTTACCATAAATGGATGTTAAGCCAAACAGTGGCTTAAACATGGAAACTTGATAACATCAGAATGTTATCATCCTGCATGACATGGTTAGTATACATGAACATTCAAAGGTAAGTTTCTATCCTATGACAAGACAAAATCATTAAACATCATGATTAGAAGCAAATGTACCAATCACCATTTTCACAGATACTACATGTTTACACATTTTAACATTTGAGCTAAAGTTTGTGCATGACAATACTTTTCAAGACACTACACTAGTTTCACTTAGTTCTCATTCCTAAGTGAGTTATGCAAGGTTTTCACATAACATATGCAAACACAAGTATCTAAGTCTATAAGTGAAACAAACACAGTTTATCAACTTAGTGCACAAGATCTAGCAAAAGTCCTATTGAGCATCAAACAAGCAATTGATAAAACAAGCAAATAATTGTCATGGCAAAACACTTATGTATTTCCATCAACAAATTCAATCACAATTACCAATAGAAAAATCACATGTATGCAAATAACTTAGAACAGATAGTCACATAGCATAGCACATATGAACAAATACTTTTCATCACTTTGCGTTTAAATATGACGATGTATGCCAAGCTTGATATGTTTCCTTTATATTACCAAATTCTTTAGTTTCAAAAGAAATCATATCAATGTTCAAAGAATACCAACTTACATTGCCCGACGTAAAAGTTTGAGTTACTGTGTCAACATGAAACTTAATATTTTGAACAGGTTGTAGTATTTGATTAGTTTTACCTACTTTAATTTAGATTTAGGACATGAGATTATTTTTAAATGAAAGTAGACTTAATTCCCTTCAAAATGATAGGTGGCACGACTTCTACAGACTTACGGTTAATTAGTTATGATTTTTTTAAGTTTGACAAAAACTGTCTACTGAACAGACGGATCTGGCGGATCCTGTAATAACCATGCATGATTCGTGTTTCTTATTTTTATTAGGTTATATTCGACCCATAGATCACTAGAAAAATGCTGGATAATTTTTAGAACGTAAGAATAAGTCGTGAAAAATCATTACCTCTCGGATGACACAATCGAAGAAAACAATTACAACGAACAAACGAAGGCTTCTAAATTCAGGTTCCTATTTTTCTTAGCTCCTTAGTACTCCAAAGAACACTAGAAAATTATTGGTTCAGGTCCAGAAGTCGAATGGAGGGATGAGGGATTTTTTAGTTGTCAACCTTAGGGTTTTTTTAGGGTTTCGGTATTTTATAAAAATAAAACAAATAGGATTTGATTTATATTATTTGTAGAACCGACTTAGAAGGGGAAAATGGGCTTAAGAACCGGCCTAAATAAGATAAAATCAAAAGGATAATATTTGGTATCATTTTCCTAATTTAATTTGATATATATCTTAATTAAAATGATTTTATAAATATAAAATAAATACTATAATTAATATTTTCAGTTCTATAATAATTTTAGGACATGCAAAAATATTAAAATATTTTCTTGAAATTATTTCACTTCATATGTAGTTTGTTACCAGAGATTCGGAATTTATTTTGTGCTTTATAAGTGTTATAATTTATTTTTAAAGTTTTAGGGGCATTTTGGTCATTTTTCATGCTTTCTAAATTTCAGGTATTACAAGGGGAGTAAGGAAAAAGAAGGTTAAGGTTTAAGTGGCTAAGGTATGTGCTTTTGTTTATTGTTGTTGGATTAATGGTTGTATAATGTGTAATGTATGAATGAAGTATAATGTTAAGTTATACCCGTTTTACTTACTAAGCATTCGTGCTTACGGTTTAATGTTTCAATGGTTTGTAGGCTAAAGTACTAATGTGATGGCTGGGAATAATGTTAGAGGTTGGATATGCAATGGTAGAAGAATGGGTAAGAAAGTAAAGCTAGGTAGAATACCGAGCTCATTCAAGATGGTACCCCCGTGAGTCAACGTATGATTTGTAATATGGAGTCAAGTGTTAAATTGAATGTAGATGAAGTCATAACGATTTGGTGGTCTAACGATGTGTCAAAATGTGTTTGATGTGTTATGGTCAATGTTTAAAGGAGTGTTTGGTAAAAGTATGAATGTACCCATTTTGGGTTGTAAACGGGTCAAGTGTCTTTGGGACATGTTTATTATGTTAATATAATGATTTCAGGAAAGTTTGGTGTAAAACGGAAGTTGTACGTGGCTTATGCCATAAAATGGGTCAAAATGGGTTTATGCATAACCCATCAGTTTTGGATCCCCCTTTTGGTTCGAAGTTGTGGTCCTTAGGGTGGATCAAGTGTAAATTTGCATATTCCTAAAATTTGCATATTGGATCCACCTTTTGGTTCATGATTGTAGACCTTAGTGAAGGTCAGAGAATTTGCATATTCCCAGAATTTGCATATTGGCGGTTGGGCAATGATTCCCATAATTTGCATATTGACGGTTGGGCAATGATTTTTAGAATTTGCATATTGGTTCGAAAAATCATATATTTTAAACCGTAAGTCGTCACGGGTCGTGCCACCCGTCGTTTTGAAGGTAACTAAGTTTACTTTCATTTAAAAATAGATTTAAGGTCTGAATGTCCATAGATTTTTGCCAGTTGTCAAAAGAGTAACAGGATGTCCGAAAAAGTCAAGCGTTTCCGCGTGTAAAGTTTTAATTTTTTGGTCAAAGCGGGCACAGGGTGTTACACTGATCAACTTGAATCATCTCTAGAAATGGAGGTATTTCTACCCCATTAAACAATCTACTAGCCATAGCCATATTTTGAAATTTTTTTGATTGTAGGCTAGGAGTAGGAAAAATGTCTTTATGTTGCCTAAGCAAATTCTTTTTCTTATTCAAAAAGCTTTGAACAAATCTTGGATACATAAGAAATTTTGTTTTACTTTTCACATTTGCAACCATACTCTCAAATATAAATTTTGAAAAATTGAAAACCTTGTTTGTTGACAGACATATGAGGGCAATAGCAATATTGCTACTGAATTGCTCCCATGATGTTCTTTTGGGACTTAAACAATGTAAGAGAGTATGTATTAGAAATCTCCATTGTGGGGAGAAACATCCCTTTTGAAAAGTGAGTTTTTGATTGGATGTATCATACCCCATTCTAGCAATTTCTTGCCAAATTTCAGTGTTTAGCATATTGTTGATATTATCTGAATCTTGCAACTTAAGATGTCTCCTAAGAGTAGATTCGGTAACAACAAAAGATATGCCATCCACTTTGGAGTGAATTTCTATGTCTTCCTCTTCACTAATTTTGACAATGGCAGTTTGCCAAAACTGTGTGATATGAGAGACAATAAGAGTAGGGGAAACAGTTAAAGCATACCTAATATGAGACGCGTTCAAGAAGTCCACAATCTCATAAAATTTTGGTCCATCCCCTTCCTCTGTTTTCTCCAAATAAGCAACCTGGTTGTGTGTCTTGATAAATTCCAAATTAGCCATAATATTGTTAGTAAAAATTTGATTTGACTGTGGTGAATAGTGAAAATTTAGGTTAGAAAGTAGAAGATGAAAGTGAGATGAGATATTATTGAGAGAATTAGGGTTTGTATTTGACCGACTTAAAGAATAAGTTAACTTTTATTTTAGGATAAGATTATAATAGAATAAAAGTTAAAATATCTAGAAGAGGATCCCTTAAAAACCATAATTTAATCAGTAAAAATCGCAACAAACTTCCAACGACTAGTTTTTACACCAAAATTAATTACTGACACAACAGTACCAACGGCTAGTTGAGCAGTACAAACTTTGCACTAGCAGTACAAACTTTGCAATAGCAGTACAAACCATTATCAAAGATTTTCAAAGAACAGTATTAACTTATATGAATTTGAAGCATTATAACACACATATAGTTTTTAGCAAACTATCAGCTATCAACGGATTTGATATGTCTTTACCAATAGCCGTTTGCTTTGGACTAGCCAACTCTTCACAGTTAGATATGTACAAATTTTGGTAAATTGTCAACCATAAACGGATTTGATTAGTCTTTACCAGAAACCGTTTGCTCTGGACTAGTTGGTTCTTATGTGGGTTAGACATGGTGAACCAATAACCATTTGTTGTGTGCACAGATCACACACTAAACTCCAAAACACCATTCAGTCCAAAACATAAAGCACTTGTAATTCCTTTGTGCTCATCATCCATACCTGCAATTGTTAGTCCAAAAACAAGGAAACAAGGTGCAAAGCACTTGTCTCACAACAACATAAGCATATGACTAACATTGCACCCAAACAAGGAATTAATTTCCTTGTGGAACCCAAGCCATCACAGACTTAGGTTTGCCTCTAGCATCAACATAATTCATTCTTTTTAAAACAATTGAAGTACCATTAGGTTTGATAAGTCTCCAAACCCATGATGCTGATGCATTAACACCATTGCCCATATTTCCCTTAGCAGTATGATTAAGATGACCAATACTAACTATTGGGCTAGCAGTATGAACTGCTGGCTTTGTGGTTTGTACTCTTGGTTTCCAAACTTGTTTGTTTAGCATTGCTTTGTTATTAAAGGGCCTCTTAATAGTTGTTAGTGGTGATTTAAAAGTTGTTTTTGTACCTTGAACTGTTGGTCTAGGGTAAACAGGTCTAAATGGCCCAGCAGTATGAATTTCTGGTCTAGCAGTATGAACTGCTCTTGGTCCAGTCCTTAAAAGAACTGATCTAGGTATCATGCTAGCATTTGTAGGGTGAATGGGAGGTCTTACAGAGTTCACCCTAGGACTTGAACACCTAGTTACCCTATTGTTGCAATAAGCAGCAAGATGGTCAAAGCTACCACATGTAAAACAAGCTTTCCTATAGCAAACAAAATCATCACCTAGTTGGTGAGACTTGAGGTTGTTCCAATTCCTCTGGTTACCTCTAGGCTTGTTTGTGGTTCTATACATTTCAGCATATCTAACTGTTGGTCTAAATGGTTTAGCATTGGTTTTAGGCCTAACAGTCTCAGTTTTGACCACCTTAGGAACCCTTGTTCTTCCTATCTTAGCATTATCAGGTTTAGCCTTAACCTGATCACTTTCATCATCATCAGAAGTCCAATCCTCTATGGTTGGAGCATCTGATTCCCTACTTGAGGACCTATCAGAGGATAATTTGTCCTCAGAGAGTGATTTATCACTTGCACTCTCAAAACTTACTTCTACAGGCTTATCTACTACCACATTTTCCTTAGGTTTTGGACCATATTCCATTTTGGGTAGTTGAAATTCCTCTAAACCTGTGTGTTCTAGGTCAATGCCTGGGGGTGTGGGAATTCCTCTATAAGGAGGTGGAACTGACTTATACCCTAGGCCTGACTTAGCTTTGTTGAGGATTTGACATTCAATTATCTTACTGACACCCTTAGATGCATACTCTAATGTGTCTACACTCATTTGAATGTTTTCTTTAGCCTGTTTCAACTTTTCCAACTCATGTTTTAACACACTAATTTCATTATCTCTAATAATCATTATAGTCATTCTTTAAAAATAACATATTTCATCAAACTAGATTCAAACCTTTATTTAATGAAACAATTTGTTTCTATGCATCACAAGATTTAGAACACTTAGAAACTTGTACCTCAGAATCTGAAAATGCCATGAGAGCCATCTCTGTAGATGCTTCTGCTTCCTCCTCTGCAATGTAGCTCCAGTCAAATCCTAAGCCATCAATGGCAACCATAGCTTTTGAGCTTGAGTCTGTAACTTCCACAACTCTGGTCTTGCTTCCAAAGCCTTTGTTCTTGCCATCTTGTTGTCTTGACATTCTGCACTCTCTTGAATAATGACCCTTCTTATGGAAATTATAGCACTCAACTTTTGACTTGTCATACCCAACAACATCATTGCTGTTAATGATTATCTTCTTGCCAGTCTTCTTCAAGAATCTCTTAGCCCTCATGCTTAGAAGAGAAAGCTGCCACTTGATGTCTATCTCTTCAAGATCATCTTCATCAATCTCTTGAAGGTCTCCATGAGTCAACATACTTCCATTGTGCTGAGTAGTCAGAAAAGCACAATAAGTATTCTCATCCAAAAGTCCATTAGTACTGCTTGAAGTACTAGCAGTACCAATATTTGGACTAGCAGTACCAACTGCTCCAGCAACTTGAACTTCTTCCTCTGAACTTGAGGTACTGGGAGTTGATACAAAGGCCAAATTCCCTGAGCTTGAACTTGTTCCAGCAACCTTCTTCACATCTTGCTCCACTATTTTGAAGTTGCTATATAGATCCATTAAGCTCATGGAATCTATATTAGGCTTGTTCTTCCATAAAACTACATGCATAGCCCATTCTGATGGTAGACTCCTCAGAAATTTAGAGTTGAGATCTTCCTGAGGTATCTCAATACCAAGAATAGCAAGCTGACTCACTAGTTTCTGTAGCCTGTTGAACATATGATCTAGAGATTCATTGCTTGTAGCTGAGAAGTTCTCAAATTGTTGCTTGAGTAATGTCTTTTGAGTTTTCTTGGTGGCTTCATTCCCACCATATCTGGGAAAAATAGCTTCAAACAATGTCTTGGCACATTTGAACTTACTGAAGTTCAATAATTGATCATTAGGAATGGTCATAAGCAGCATGCTTCTAGCCTTAACATCATTCTTGTGCTGGGCCTTCTCTTCAGTGGTCATAGGCTTTGTCTGCACTTTTGTTTCAGTCCTACCTTCAACTACAGTTGTAGTGGTTGTAGGCTTGAATGTGTTCCCATCTTCTATGATCTCCCAGAGTGCATAGTCTTGCACCTGGAAGAATTGCTCTATTCTCAACCTCCACATATCAAATTCATTAGGTTTGAGAATTGGCAATTTTGCAGCAACATTGGTTTGGGTTGTTGTCTCCATGTCCATCTTCCTTATAGATAAAGTTCGTCTTGGATCTTCTAATTCAAAGTACCAGAACCTGTCTCTGATACCACTTGACCGGATCTAAACACACGCCTTGTGTTAGATAGATACTTTGAGTAGATTAGCACGCGAAATTTACTAGCTAACACTTAGAAGATTTGTTTGTATGAATGGAACAGTGTTTGAGTTTGTGTATATGAACAATAAAGACAATCAAGTATAACCAAAACGATTCAATATTATTATCTCAATAATACGAGTGATCTTCTATCACTAGGGTTTACAACCTTGAATCTCTATGAATGAGTCGTACTTAAACTTTAACCTAGGCAATCCTTTTATACACCAAGGATTCCTGTACAAGATAACTATAATCTATATTAATAAGGATATCTACAAAATCCTTTCTATAATTATCTATTACACGTTTACAAAAATATAAGCAGTACTAACTTCTTGTGTGAGCAGTACTAACTGACTTAGTACTGTCAGTGTTGTCTTCAGTAATTCTTCATCAGTACTAACTTATAACCACCAGTACTAACTGTTAGGTTTAATTCCTAACAGTCCCCATCTTTTGTGATAACACAAGTGCTATTGCCATCTCAAACAACCCTGTTCTTCATCAAAGAACCAAACACATTGATATTAGATATCATTTCATCATGGACCACATCATGAAAGGAGATATTGAGATACATTTCATCCCCACTGAATATCAACTAGCTGACATATTCATAAAGCCATTGGATGAACCTACATTCACTAGACTGAAAGCAAAATTGGGTATGTTGGACATCGATAGTCAGGTCACTGATTAAAAAGAACATTCTCACTCCTTAAAAAAAAATGATACCTAATCCTCGGTGTAGTTACCAAGCAGAAGTCCCGGCCTACCATGATATCGTCAAATTTTTGTACAACTGTCCTCTAAAAATAGCTTTTACAGAATGTCCCTCTGTGCTTTAAAAAAATCTCCTAAGTGAGTTTTCGTGTACTGCTGTTGCCTATGACCCAAATCCACGCTCTGATCCATCTGAGTTACACGCACTCAAAGACTACCGCATCAGATTCTTGGTAATGGACAGACAAATGGTACTTACCCTCGACTTTGCCACCTTCTGTTCCTTCACTGGGTTGCACTACAAAACGGGTGAGTACACTGTTTTCCCTGATCCCCATGTTGTGAAAAATGAACTAGCCAAGATTGCTATCGACCCTAGTTCCTTGGATCAAATTCCAGTGACCAAAAATTCCTTTCCTGTCGCCTAGAGAACCCTGTTCACCTTTGTGATTCAAGCTCTCAGAGGGAGCATCTCATCACATGAACAAATTATCTCTATTCAATTGATAATGGCTTATTGTCTCATGACCGGAACTAAAATTGACATGGGTGAGATCATTTAAAGTGATCTCATAACCAGAGTCTTACAGAAATCTAGGAGTACATATGTGCCCTATCCTAAATTCATCTCATGCGCTCTTGAGAGATTGATATGTTCTAACTACACTCAGGATGTCGCAGTTGGATTTACTTGCAGCATCCTGAGTCCTTCAAATTTCAAAAAGGACCCTACCGAAGTTCAACTTATTACATTGACGGACCACATGATTACCATAGTTAATCATGCTGAATTGGTGTCTCCTCTTCCCCTTCCAAGAAGGAAGAAGGGAAGCAAGTCTAAGACTGTGACTATGACCTTACCCAAGTCACAGGGCCCTGAGACTTCTAGTGCACCTCCTCAAAGAAGGAAGAAAGACCTGTCCAAAAAGCCACCCAAAAAGGACCAAGTACCACCACCCTCGGAGGCAACGAAAGGCACTGATACATCATCGTCAGTGTCCTTGGCTCTACCTACTACTTCCCAAGATCTAGAGGGAAACATACAACCCACTGGTAGGGGAGCACCTTCCACTGTCCCTAATGATAGCACTTGGAAACACCCATCAGTGCCTGAAGGGCAAAAATGGGGACAAAGACTCAGAGGGATTTAAACAACCCGCTGATACAGAACCACCCCCCCCCAAAGGAGAAGCTCATTCCTCAGGGACTGGCCCTAAGGACCAGGTAGATACATCCCAATCTGCTGGATTAGAGGGGTCAGATCCTGACTACAACCAAAGCAAGTCCTCACATAAAAAGGAGCCGGATAACTTTGTTTTGCAGATTGCATCAATGGCCGATGTTCAGGCTGCTCTTTTATCTGATGAAGAGCTTGACAATGAAAGTGAAGAAGTATTTGAGGCTAGTGATGACTTAGACACTGACCATGAACATGATGAACAAGAACAACAGTCTTCACCTTCTCCAAAACCTGAACAATCACCCTTTCAGGATATATCTGATCACGCAGAGCAAGAGCTCCAATCTTCAGGTTCTGAATCCTCAGGTTCATCATCCCTCAGGGAGTTTGACAACATACTTCCTCTCACATAAAGGCAACTTGTTCAGTATCTTCAACAAATTGCAATATCTCTCTTCAAGAAGATCACTAGCAAACAATGGGAACATCACACTGAAGTTGCTGCCAGTTATGCTGATCTCAAAGCTACAATTGAAGCCTTCACTTTTGAAAGGGTAGATCACCAAACTAGGACTGAAAAGCTGTTCACCAACAACCTGACAAATCTCAATCAATATCTAATCAAGTTCCTCAATTCCTTCGCTGATGTTACCAAAAGCCTGAATACTATCAAGGAAGCTGTCAAAGATGACCCTGTTCTTAATAAAAAGGTTCTTGAAGCCACAGAGACTTACATTAAGCGCTCTGAATCTCTTCCTACGCTCATCTCCCTGATCAACAGCCTTGATCTTCACAGTCTCAGCTCCTCCTTAAAGGAACTCATCTCCAGCATCAATGCTCATCGTACACAACTGGAAAGCTTGGCACAATCTTCTAGTTCTATGGCCTGGAATCTCGGGTCTAGACTCACTGCCATCGAAAGCTCTCAAGCTGCAATCTGCACTGAGGTGTCCACGATTAAACAGGATACCTCAGCAATAAAAAATATGATGAAAAAATTCCTTCAGGCTGCCACCAAGACATCTTCAACCCCCTCGGTCCATATGCCATCATCAATAGCTGCTACCACTGATGCTCCAGCAACTGTTGAGGGGGAGAAAATCTCGACCACAATGGCAGCCCTGACTCCAATCCAACTACTCTTCAGGCAGCTGAATCCTCATAAGATATCTCTCCCTCAATTTAAGGGGGGGCATGCTGCATCAACAACTTCCTTAATCATCTTAACATCTCCACCATCCACTGCTGAGGCAACCAACTCAACAATTACATCAGCAATGCCCATACAATCTTACAAACGACCCTCCCATGAAGCTCCAATTACTGAACAACCATCCTCTTCAGCTGTTTTTATTGATAAAGGCAAAAACATTCTCTTTACCACTGAGCCTGAACAAACAAAATTGGTGCCAGCATCCAGGGAAGTTCATCAAGACCCTGATGAACCTGTAAGGGTACCTTACATGATAGATGGAAAAATGCACTTTCTGATCAATGAAGAACTACAGGCTCATATTGAAAAAGAGGATCAAATAAAAAAGGCAAATGAAGATGCAAAGAAATTTGCATTGACTGAAACAGTGATAACCAAAGTGATTCAGGAAGAGGCAAAAAAGATTAGAATTCCACCTCAGCTAGCCACCAGTAACAAAGCTGGTGAGAAATTCAAAAGGGCTCAGGATGCCCAACATGAAGCTCTCAAAAGAAAACACATGGAGAGACTTCAGAGATTGGCTGAGATCAGGAAGCAGAAGATTGAGCAGTACACTTGGACTATGACTCAGAGACTCAGGCCTGAACCAGTCATTGATGTGAAGATTCAACCAAACACCAAGCCTGCAGTTCTCAACGTGTATAGAGGAGTTGACAAAAGGAACTTTGAGGTTCATGATCCATTCAGATTCTCTGACTTTGGGATTACTTAGCTAGATGAGTTGGGTCCCATTATTGAGAAGAAGAATAATGATATAGTTAAGGACCTAATGAAATCCTTGAGCAACAGGTATGATAAACTGAGAAATATGGCTGAGGAACTTGGTATTCAACCTGCTCTACCTGCTCCTGCAGCTCAACAATCTGAAGCTCAATCTTCAAGGAAGAAAAGGAAACAAATTGAACGTGGACCTAAAATTAAAGTTTCAGGTCTTGACTGTAATTGAGTCCCTCCTGAAGGTGTTCCCTTTGTTAACTGCTGGCATCTTCTTCACTGATGAGTATGGTAATCCATCCTTTCAGAGATGGAGTGACATTGATCTTGCTGGGATCGATGGCATAGTGGGTTTCCTGGTAATGAAAGCGAATGTGAAAACTCTATAAAATGCAAGGTTCAGCTTAGGCCTGAGAAGGAAGATTGCTGACCACCCTGACCAAGACAAACTGAAGTTAATGAAGATGAAACAGGAGAAGTTGGGATACCACCTAGACTAAGGAATTAATAATCATATTTTTCTAGTGGCTATGTTAGGAACTTATGTAATCAATGAATAAACCAAGCATTTTATGTCAATCAGTGTTCCTTAGCTGCTTTAAAGAGTCATCAGTGTAAGAAGAAGCTCTTTGCTCACTTACACTGATCAAAACACTTATGCTATATTTATATCCAAATAAGGGGAGATTGTTGGGTCCATTCTTTACCCAAACATCCTTAATCTAGGATTTTGATAGAAAATATTCAAAGTGTTGTAAATCCGAAAACAATCAAAGTCACTGAGTGAATAGTCACTCAATGAGTCATCTTCAGGATGCTCAGGACAAGTCTAAAGATGAAAGGCTTTTCATTCAGTGAGGCGGAACTCAGTGAATGACACCTGAGCCAAAGAAGAAGATGATGGAATCAGCGAGTGATGACAATAAGTCTCTGATTCCCAAATCTCCTCCCTTTCTATGAAGATCAAGTCCTATTGATCGAAGACCTAAGACTGATGATTTAGGTGGGACTTTTCACTAATGAGTTTGAGCGGGATAGAGTAAACTTATTGGTAAGTCAAATCAAGTACGAGTTGGTGATAAAAGTAGTGAACAGTTGCCCGCACTGTTCATTAAAGCAAAGAAAGAGCGTTTCCCAATGTTAATGCATTCAATGGAAGATGTACCTCTTTGTACCTCATCCATTGGAATTATGACACGTACTTACCTAACCTCACCTGTAGTAACCTCGTACTAGTGTAAATAAGATCAGTAGTTGGAGTAGAAAGGTTGACAAGTTTGAGTGAAAAAGCTTAGCATTCACAAACCTTTCTACTCCTCCAAATCAACTAAGTCCCTGAGATAGCTCAGCTGGTTAGCATAGTTGTACTTAAGCATAACTTATGTTTAGAGAGGAGATAACCACACTTGTCATTTCAATCCCAAGCGTTATTCCGCAAACACTTGGGTATAGATTCTTTGATTGATTTCTAATAAGAATTTAAACGTTGATAAACTCTTGTCCATTTTTTTTTTACGTTTTCTTTCTTATAACTGTCAAAGAATATCATTGCATTACTTAACCATGGAACGTAGTTAGTTTAACTCTGTAGCTAATTCTAACTGTGTAAAGGGAACAACACGCAACCATCATAAGCGAACCTTCATTATTACACTTCTACTAACCTCAATTTATAGTCGAACGAAAACCATGGATGCCATTTCATTTTAATATGGTAAATGTCAGATTTAGCATAGGCAAAATTGTATTTTATATTCGTTTAAAATATAAAATCTCGTACCTTATTCATTTTATCATATTCCTCCATGTCAAACCAAATCTTGCAGAGCTTGGGATATGTCTTGAACCACAATCTCTACACAACAACACCAAATACAAAACAATTCACTTTGTTAGGTCTATTAAACTATCAGCTAACCTCAATTTATAAAGAAACTAAGAGTTTAATGTCATTTTTAGCTTTTTTGAGTGCTTTTAAGGAGGTCTGACAGAAGTCTTTCAAAAAAACAAAGTTCTGACCAGCAGACACAAACACAAAACCCATGATATTGTTCATACACTTTTCATTATAATATCTAGTCACTGCAGACTTAATGTCGGTTAACGTCTCCCTACGCGCATCCTGTCATCACCTTGTACTCGTCACATAAGTGCGTATTGTCAAATAGAAATACTCCTTTATCTGGTGGTACTAGTCATGCTCCTATGTTCCTGCCAAATGTTCCATCTGACATTCAAATATAATTTTATGTTAATGACCGAAAGACAATTACTGAATTTGATACTCATAACTTAATACCAAAACTAACATTAAAATATTTATGCAAGAATGAGTCGTGAAATGGTTATATGAATGTGGAAAAGCCCTATTCCGTAAAAGACTTCCAGGTAGAATATAAAATCTCGTATTCCAGCAACAAAGTACTAAAGCTTATTATTGAATGAGCATCTGCATCATTTCCCCTCACAAACTGGACAAAATATCATAATCAAAATTCTGAAAAAAAACATCATCAACAACTAAACTATTTGAATTTGAGAAAGGTGAAAATATTCGAATAACTTATAAGCAAACCTTAAGTTGACTTGCTGAAAAGTTGTAAGCCACATGATTAATCACACATTAGAAACATTGCCAACTCTGTAAACACCAAAATAACACATAAAGTTAGAATAAAAGAAGTAATGAATATTAAGATCCCATTATTACAAAATAGGGCTTATCATATTCATACCTTCAAAACATAATATTAAGTAAATCTCATATCTGAAGATGCTAGAACACTCTCGCTGCAACCTTAGTTCTTTCAATTCATAACCGCTCAGATCGAAAGATCCAAATAAAACACCACCAAAACCAAGTAAACAACCAAAAATTAACTAAAAATATCATACCGCCTCCAAAACCACTAAAACTCTAAACCGCTCAGATCTACGTATCCAAACAAAACGTCGGTGACGACGGTTCCAGAAGATGGTGGTGCCGGCGGCTAAGGATTGTGATGGTGGCGGTTGATAGTTGAAGCAAATGTATCAATTGTTTGACATGATTTTATCATGAATCACCACGAAGGTGTTCTAGTGATACGATCCAAAATAGGGAAGTTACTAAGTTATTAATTCGATCCAAACACAATCCTCTCAGATGTTTGTGATTTGATTATTTTGAAAGAAAGAGATGTTTTATTTATTTATTTATTTATTGTGATAAAACAAATGAAAATGAATTGTATGTGAAAGACGGGAAAGAGAAAGATGATATTGACTAAAGAGAAATTAAAGAAGAGAGAGGAAAGAAGTTTTATAATTGTTATGGGAAATAATAAGGTGTGTCTCACCCTCACATTAAGAATGCACGTGTTACACTATTATTAAAAGTGAAGCAGTTGGTAGAAGTTTTTGTTTTTCATGTAACGGCGGATCGTATGTGTGACAAAGATATATGGCTAATATCAAAAGTTGAATTAGAGAGGTCAGGATTAAAAGTTGGAAAATCCAATGGTTGATAAGGCTTTCACTTAACCTCTTAAAATTAGGGCTCATCGACAATAATAATAAGGTTAATTTAATTGAGCGACTACCTTAATTAGAATTACATCTTATAAAATACGGAGTAAAAAACATCCACAAATAGTAACCTATACCAAATAAACCTAGAAGGCAATATGGTTTACAAAGGCATTCAAACTTTATCAAACTAAAATAATAGACATTTCTTTTGACTCTTACTCCCTCCGTCTCAATTTAATTGTCAGGAGAAAAAAAACACGGTGATTAATAAAAGTGGGGCAACTTTTGTTTTCAACCACTCAAAGAGAATATTCCTCTATTATATTCTCTAGTTTTTACTAAAAAGGGAAAGTGGACAATTAATTTGAGACACCCATAAAAGGAAATATGGACAATTAAATTAAGACGGAAGGAGTACAAAACTAAACGTTTTACATGTTTTCATCACCATTATCGTTTGAGTTGATTCTAGGATTTGAAGTCGACTCTTAAATTAAACATGGGATATGGACGGTGCCATTATGTAGAGTGTACCATTTTATTTTAAAACTAGCTTAAAGACCCGCGGATTCGCGGGGTTTTTAAAAAAATATAAAAATGAGATAATAAGAAAACAACGAACATAAACATGTTCCATTAATATATGAAAGAAACAATAAGATAATACATGAATTATTCGATAAACAATTGAGTTTGTAACAGTTAAAATAATAAACGTCCATGCATTATCGACTCCAAATTTGATGGCCTTGAATAGAAAATGACGTTGGTAAGCGCTAATAGCCAATGTCCGTTCCGTGAACACCTAATAGTCCACAGAAAATGTAATTAAAAGTAGGTATTGGTTGATAATATATTAGAATTTAAAATATGGTATAAAACATGTCATTTGAATATTGTACATACCTCTTGAACCTTGATCATAGACCTTGAAGTACCTCTTTATATAAAACATTTGTAGTAGTTTTCGAGGTATTACCAAACAATAACCACCAACGTACCAAAATCATAAAAGCATTGATGCGCCCTTAGGTTCCACATTGTGTAGAGTAAAGAAAACAACATGAGAACAAAACACTTATTGTTTAGGAACAAATGAACTATACCATTTTTGTGAAAATTAAAACATTTTTATTTTGTCATGTCCAATGAATTACTTTCTTTTTGTATTATTTTTAACCATACAATGAACAATACAACTTGTTAATAGACATGCAGCATAACTAACTTTATTGATTATGATTTTTTTTATCACAGAAAGGGAATTGTCCCAAAAAAAGGCAACCACATCTTTAGTCACATTTTGCGACCAAAAGGATAGAAGTTGATATTTTTGAACATCAACAGACCAGATCTATTAGTGTCTTTCAGTTTCTACCTTACCGAGTTAAAAGTCAGAATTCACACAATAATCCAAGGACACTATATATCAAATTCGGGATATAAATTATGAAATCTAACATAAAGAACTTGTTTTCGTATCAATTTTAATTCTCTGAATATAGCTTCACGATCAAAAGATAATGCAACTTCAAAGTAGCAAGATAAGAGTAAAGCACACCATATAGTAACAACCAAAATCTAATGCTAGGCAATTCATCATAAGTTTCAACAATTGATCCAACATGAATCTTTAAAAAAAATCTGGTAATGCCACAGTGCCATCTAATCTTGGCCACAAAACTGGCGTGAACTTGAGAAGAAATTATGAAAGCTGACACAAAGCAAAGCAAACACATAAAGTGAGATGAAACCATTAATTTAGCAAGCACATTTCTTTATGAACAGAAAATGCCACGCCAAAAAGAAAAATGGTTTGCACCTTCAAAAGTTAGCACCTGAACTTTAACCAATACATCATACATACACTTGGATTTGAATCTCATATTCATGTTGAACTTCATGAACATACACTATCACATGTGTCTTCGGCAAATGTATTGTGGTCAACTTGTTTATGACTTTCATCGTCTTAATTTGGAAAAGCTCACACAGACAAAAAAGAAAAGCAAAAAAGGAATCACACACCACGAAGGAATAGATTTTAACTAACATAAAAATAAATTTGTTTTGATTTCACAACCTTGGTAAAAAATTAGAGGATGCTATATCTGATAAATTAAAATCCCGTAAGCTGTAAAAATGATCACAATGAAATTATCAACTTTGAAATTTGTCTCACAATATCAGGTGTAGCAACCATTGTAGAGCATTTTGTTAGGGAATTTATAGTTGTGTACCCAAAGAATAGACCCATGTAAGTATCCTGTGCTTTGTTTTTGTCTGATAGAAACCCTTGAAAACTTCAACGCACTTAACCTAAAATGGCAGTGATTGAATGCAATAAAAGACATTAAAGATCATAACATATTACTTGAAAACTTCACAACTTTATTTTTTTACAGATGTAAATTTGCTCACCTATGGTTCATCTGTAGTCCACGGGAGGCATTGAGTGATGGGAATCTGTTGCTTTTCTTGCTCAACCATGATCTCCCAGACATGCTTCATGAACTCTTATTGTTTTGATGTTCACCTTTACTGTCGACAACTAATACAACAGTTTTGGTCCCCATACCGAGAGAAAAGATATAACAGGTTCAAAACAAAGATAATTGAGGATTGGATGCATTAATAAGTTTTCAATATACATCTCATAAATGAGACCGGTCCTATTGCCTTATTTGAACTAATTATTTCTTGTTATTTAATATTTAATGAACTGACCCGTGTTAGGCATAGCTAATGCAATCCAATCCTCTTAAGCTCGCAAAATGCCCATGAGTTGTAGTAATCTAAACACAAAACTAAATTCATCAAATCGAAGGGCAATATAAAAGTAAATATAAAATAAAAACTCGAATCAAGAGAAAAAAAAACTTCAAAAATAGGTAAGGGGGTGATAAATATGATATGTGTTCTTTATTCATTTAGACAACACTTGTAAATATGCATATCATGCACTTGGCACAAACAATGCTAGTACTGGTTTGCTGAGTAAAATCAGGCAAAAAATGTATAATCACCACACATCGAACAATCCTAATAGTGAAAAGAAAAAGGTGTATACTTGATCACGCAAGTACCTTTGAAAGTTATTATTTTCTTCTCCAACTTATGTTTCGTCCTCGAATTGCTTCTCAAATTAAAATGGTCTACCACTTAGTCAAGTCTTTTCACCAACCCCCTGAATCACACCCCCTGAACCACAACGAAACACACACATTTCAACCCCCATGTCAGCTAAATAATTTAAACCAAACACCCCCTTAATCCTACACACCCATACGCCATAAAAAACAAAGATTTAAAGAACTGTTTAGGTTGGCTTCTGAAGGTTGGACCAGATTACAATATACGAAAAACTCAAGCGAAAAAAAAAAGACTAACTATATCATAATCATAGATATTTTGATCCCCACCGCCTCTTTCTTCTTCATCAACACCAAGCGACCTAAACTTGAATATATGAACAAATTTTTGGTTTTTAGTCTAGCAGTTTGATTGGAATGAAATTTAATAATTAGCAGAAGACGTATAGACAAAAAATCAATGCACTTGTATTTTCGGAGATATTCTCATATATGCCATCTGCAGTCATGACCTTGTCGACAATACGATTGTCTAACATTCATATTTGGTGAATGAAATCCCCTAACATATTTGGTGACCCTGAAGAAAAAAAAAACTATATGAGGCAGTTCCTAACATTCGCACAATGTCTTGTAAATACGTGTTAGATCTGAATTATAATAAACCTTTTTTCCTTATAATTGAACAGATTTTTACTCTTTTGTTTGACAATGGTTAAGGTAATTAACATAGATAGCAAAAGTACATATAGACAACATTTTTTAATGTACCGATAATTGTGGAGATATTCTCTTCTATAACCTCTGCATTCAACTCCTTGGCAACATCATGGTTGTCTGAGTATCTGTGTTGAAGTGAATAATACCCTGCCCATATATGGAGACCCTAACAAATAAACAAAATGGTATGATGATATTACAAAGATTGAGTGATGTAATCATATTTTATTTTAAAAAAAATAGAGCCAATAAAGCTAACCATTGCACTCTGAGTTTTCATTCATCATTATTGAATCGGCTATACCGGTTATCATCCATCTTAAACAAAGCAGGACACCGTGCCGACACCCTTCCAACATCTACATTTTAAAAAAAGATAGCTACTTTTAACCAACAATCATAAATATCTTCGCTTATCCAAATATTCAATACTAAACTAATCATCCTAAACAAAATTCACATATTGTGCAGTTAAGAAGTTATCACATTTCCATCTATTTGATAATAGTTCATTCAAGATAATAATATATTGAAAAGCTTCGATATATAAATATACCATATCAAAGAGTAAAGTTCCTCAAAACCACGTCTTCTAATCCTTTTGCATACGCACTTCGTATCAAACTATTATATTAATAAACCATATCAAAGGAAAAAATTGATTAACTGTCCATTGAAACAAACTAACAGATTAAGCAAACTAAAAATTGAACTTCACAAAATCAAGACACAAATCTTAACATCTAACCTTTGTTTGCATAATGTGAAGTCTCCTTTAGAATAATTCAACCAAAAATCTACGAATGAAACTGAACTGTTACAAAAAGTAATAGTAGGTGGACTTTATAAATTGTCAGTAAACAAAAAGGTACAGAACTACATACCTTTGATTTGAAACTGCCATCTCCAATAACTACTTGTCGATCGTTCCACAATCTACATGTTAAACAACCACATCAATTAACTAATCATTTGGAGACCTATCATTAGAAATTCAGAATAAAAAACAAAACATGATACCTCACCTTCATCAATTTAATATAGAACACGCAAAAACTAAAACTATAATTAAGCAAAGAAGACCCAAATAAAATATACTTTAACATACTAAAATCCAGATCAATACAACTATAATTAAGCAAAGAAGACCCAAATCAACATAAATTAAATCAATTTACAAAAAGTTACCTGTTGTGTAGAACCGGCCAGAATCGTCTTCTATCTGGGTAGGTATCGCAACAACCTGAAAAGAAAACACAAAATGAAAAAAAAACACCCAAATCAACATAAATATAAATTAAATAACAGAAACGAAATTTAAATACCTTTCTTTATAAATTGAATCGAAACACAATTATATTGATCATTAAAAATAACAACAGATCAAAGTAATTGTAATTTGCAACACATAATTCGAAATCCTAAATATTAAGATTAAATTGATACTTACCAATTCGTCCATGATCGGCATTAAAAAATGATTTGAAGGAGCAATTGATTTGAATTCTTTGATTGGTGATTCAAAACTGCATAGTAAAGGGTTAAAATCAGGAGCATGTGGAAGAAGCTATTGTGTGTGTTTTTCGAATCAGAGAGATATGCTTTTAAAGGGTTCTCATACAGATTCGAAATGGTGATTTTGAATTGTTCATTAAATGATGAATTCAAACTGACGCTCCTCTTTTGAACCTATCAATTTGAATGGGATGAAGAACAATTATCGCTATGTTTAATGATAATAATGACTTTACAAAAATATGAATTCATAGGAGCGTATCTGTCAATTGACTTTGGCATTCTGGAGCATAAAAGCGATTACATTGGGGTGTTTGTACATTGTCTCTAATTATGGAATTTGTGTCACACATTTAATGAATTGTTTAAATGCTCGTGCATTAGAGGACTTGGGCAAAACCTTATTTTATTAAATAAAATAGATGTATTTATATAATTGATCTAATTTTGGGCTTGAAAATAACACATAATTAAAGTATGGCTCCCAAAAACACAAATACAAGTAATTAAGTAGTTATATTGTAGTATCCGATATTTTCTTTGAACCTTTAATTGTTGCATTCTCAACAAAGAAAATTAAATTGATATAAATGTGACATCTATATCTATAATCTCACTAAATCAAGATAATAATTGAGTACGTGTCACAGATATAGACATAACACATACACAAAATATGACGTGTCTTATCCTCTGCAAATTTTTCCCCCTTTTAGTTTTCAAGCACTAATTTCCCTCCCTATTATTCTAAAACTAAAATTAGCAGTTTTAATCAATTCAAAACCGTCTTTGAATCACACTTCATACATATGTTCATTTTTTTTTTTTTTTTTTTTTTTTTTTTTTTTTTTTTTTTTTAAAGAAAACAGATTGCTGGAGTTTCTTTTTTGTGAACTCATGTATGAAGTGTAATTTGTCATTTGGAAGAGATAGAAGGCCCGTTAAATTGGTACTAAACATATACCTTTTTTTCTATTAATCAGGTTATTCAATTGAGATTAATTGAATACAAATCAAAGAATATAAATTTACAGATTTTTAATTAATTGTTTTCGTTTTACAATGAATTGGTTAATGTATTTACATCGTAAGAAGATGCGCATAAAGTGTTTGTTTAAACGACATACTGAATTATAGCTTTTATCAAGTCCAAAAGAATTACATACGTGTTGTTGAACTTTCTTTAGTCATTTTGCTAAATAAGTTAGTTGTCATGATCGTTAACGTCAGTAAAGATTAGCATTTTCAAAGAATTTTCTCATGTAAAAAAGATGGCTGGTTTCAGAAAAAAGTTGAAGGACAGACAAGTGGATGAATAGAATGAGTAAGTTGCATTATACTGGCATTGACATAATCACATAAATGATTATGTTTTCTTATGATCTTTTTAACGTTCAATGAGGTGGGCATCTTGAGACATTTATTTGTAGATTGGTTGATCTTGGTTATGGTAGTATTGCTTAAAGAATATTGTTTTGTGATTAGCAAATAGTAGTATTGATATTTGATTGGGTTAACATTGACATGTTTCAAGCAAGAATATTGTTTCTTTATCTAATTTTAACAACTGGAATTTTTTATGTATAAAAAGTGTTGTATATTTACGTAGTAGGCGTACATGTTCTTTCTATTATTGAATTACTCCACATAACTCATGAGTTTTTAGTCAACTCTAATATTGAAATACGTTATAAAACAAATTAGTAGTTTTGCGTGTTTGCCTTATGTTGCTTATCTTAACAAAAATAGGTACTCAAAGTGAAATAGGTTGAAACCTATTTATAATTTAGTAGACAGGCAGTTCAAATAAGCAAGCCCAAACACTTAAATGCTTATTTAGTTATAAAGAAAAAAGAAGAAGAGATAAGCATTTTTTTCCCAATTTCCAAACACTATAAAGTACTAACTTCCATTAAGAAAGAGCACTTGCTATGTATAAATTTTCACAAGTTGAGACTCCGACTTGATTTCATTTATTCTAATTAAGGTTTTGGGACAATCAGTACCGTTTAGATAAATGTGGTAAGCACTCATTAAATATAGTTGTAAGTAACTCAATTATGATAATAATTGATAGTAATGAGTTAGATGGTGTCTCATACACCTTAACTAACTTATCTTCTTAGTTTTAGCAAAAGTGAGCAGTTATAGTGTTTGGCTAAAAACTTATTATGTTAGTGTAAACAAGCACTAAAAGTTTAAAGGTTGCTAATTTTTATAAGCATGCAATTAGTTAAAATAAAGAAATTCAAGCTTCTAGCGCTTATTGACTCTAAAATAAGGAGATAAGCCACTTCATCCTGAAACTATGAAGTGTCACTTTGCTTAAAATGTAAGTGTTGTACACATTTTCATGATTTGAAAGTATGCCATGATTTCTTTTTCTTAATAAAGGTTGTAGGATATTCACTAACACATAAACACAAGATTGGAGCTTGTTATGGATCGAACTAGATGAGAAGTTAGAGAGAGAAAGAGATGGAACCTCTTAGAGAGAGAAACTAGTGATATATTATATTAAGTGTGAAATGAGGTCCAACCCTCTCCTTTGGTGGAGAGGGCTTTATATAGTTCTTACATAGGGTGCCCCTAGTAGGCTGTGGAGCGAGCTGACAGTGGGTAAAGACCCGACCCACTCCACAATATTAATAATAACTAAACTACTAATAATATTACTAATTATCCTATGAGCTATGATGTGCTACTAAGTACTCGGGGTGACCGAGTCTTCAACTGAATATTTATATTCCTAACAATCTCCCCCTAAGGGAGGTCACCCCGGAAGTAATGTTCTGAATTCTAGCACTTCATCCTTGAATCTTGACTTCATAGCTCGTAGACCTTGATTCTTCAATATCATAGATCCTTGTGCATACAGCAGTGAACTTTAAATGACTTCTCTTCTGTCTTGGATGATCTTTGATGATTCTTTTTAAGGTATCATCCATCATGTGTTTCCTAGTCATCTTTCAGCAGTATGTTTCCATGTGATGAGATATTCTTTGAACCGACATGCTCACACTATTTAGTGTCATGATCTTTCAGCATCAGAGTTTGCAGAAGCTGTGTTGAAGGTCTTTTAGTTTATCATGACTTCTTTGATTATAATGATGATGTAGTGTGAACATGTGGTGGTGGATTGGCATCTTTTCTGCAACCAGCTACAACTGCAACCAGCTACAACATCCAACAGCTACAACCGCCAGAAGTTCCTGCATACGACAGTTAGCAATAAAACGTCCGGTACTTACAGGTTCGGACTTCGAGATTGTTAACAGCATAGTGTGAAAACTCTCTCTAATCCTTACCAAGACCGTTCCTAAATCGAAAACCCACAGAGGGTTTTTTAAGATCTTACCGTAGTAAATCAACGATTAGGTGAGTCGCTGGAGATCACTCCACGACTGTAGACCGTTTGGAACCATCGTGATCACTAAGCGTAATCCACAGGGAATTACCGAAGTGACCTGCTTTCAGGGTTGTTTGATGTTGACCCTGGCAGGAATTTCCATTCAATCATTGAGAATTACATTCGTAAATTCTCTCATAAATGTTCTGGCAGATTGCTAAGATCTGCGTAGGACTCTTAAGTTTACAACTGGTGTCATTAATGTTGACCAACCAGTGTAGAAGTAGCATGTGTTCCTATGAGATCTTATTTTGCATCTCGTGGCTCTAGACTCGATAGTGCGTTTTGATTTAGTGAGCGGAGGCTGGAGAGGACTGCCACCTTTTCAATATCATCTAACTCGGAGTGAGAGAGACGATAGAAATGTATTGAACTCCGTGACAAATGAAACAAGAGTCCTTTGAGGGACCTTGAGTGGCTAGGAAGGGTTGTGCAGCGTATCACTGGGTCCATGATACTTTGTCTTCAATGCCAGCAATCATCTAAGTGATTCTGACAGCATATGAATTGACCCGGTTTCTGCCTAAGTTGTAAGGAGGGCTTCTTTCTTTTCACCCTTTATCTTTACAATTCTTTTTCATTCTTCAACCCCTTCAGTGCTTATCGAGACTTCATTACTAGTACCTTGTTGGGTTTGTTCCAGTACTATCTCCATCTCAGTCGGCACTTTTCCCTTATCCACTTTTCTCCTTTTTAATCATACTTAAAGACTTCTACACTAACTAGTGGATTGTCCCTGGGTAGATCCCTCCGGCTCTGGCGGGATCGTGGGAACTTGAGCCTAACCTAACCATCCTTATAACTCCATACATTCATTAAAATGGTCGATCTTTGGTGTACTTCCACGATAGCCATAAACCAAATCTTTGAAAAATCTCTCAAAGTGTTCATGATTCTGAAACACATTTTTGCAAACACTTGAGAGTTTTATATATTTCAAATGCTCCCCCTCAACATGTTCTCGATTGATTGTTTTATAAATTTGCACATGTTAGGTAGAGCTCACACTTTTTGAATTGATCAACTTTCAGTGAACATGACCGATTCGAGACACGCTTACATCACTGGTTAGACCAGCTTGAAATTATTACCCGTCCTGGTCAAGTTCACAGAAAGTTTCTCGAAATGGTACACTCTACTCAGACACATCCTTTTCGAGACACGCTTACATCACTGGTTAGACCAGCTTGAAATTATTACCCGGCCAGGATATGTCCTTTCGATTGATGACAATTTGTGTTTCGTCAATTCATTGGTTACGTCTGAGTCACGATATCATGCGGTGCCAAATCCTTTTTGTCCATTTGCTCCCCCTCAATATGTGCATCGATATACGAAAGAGTTTAGCACATATGGGAGAGCCTAACGTTTAATTCCAAAACATCACATTTTTATCAGGTTTCATATTTAAATCACATTCTCTCCCCCGATCAAAAATTTCAAACCTTTTGAGATTTGTGATCCCAATTGATTTAAATAAGTTAGAAAATGTGGGAGAAAATGTGTCCGATTTAATGTAGTCTGATGATGAAACATACTATGCTCCCCCTTAAACTAAGAGGGAGATTCACTGCTTCTTATACATAAGTTGACAATTATGACACAAATGATATTGACCTTTTTGCGCAGATGATGTAATCACCCGCTTTTCTGAGTGAGTCAGTGGTCAACATCGATTATCCATCCACCAACAAAACGTCCAAGTATTGTAGATCCCCACTTGGCGGAATAAGTACTGCTTTGTTGAAATGATGGTGGTGGAGGTAAAGACAGTGTTGTTGTTGTTGTTGTTGTTGCCGACGTTGTTGTTGTGGTGAATTCCGAGCCAATCAATAGAGTTTGAACGTCTGATCAAATGGTTAGAATGGGAACTGGCACATTCATTTTGGCTATGGAATCTGCATAAGAATATCAACACAGATATACATACATACTGATACACTATTCCTTAATAGCTACCCTTCAGCAGCTTGCCACATTATAATACCAAGTTCATCTTATAATCAAACCACAATCAGGAAGTACGTCAAACCACTATCTAGCATGAAGAGCAATTAGCAATCATGAACATGGCAATTCACACAGATTTCAATATTCAATTCAGGATCTTAGGAACATGATTCTAAAATAATAGCAATATACCTATGTAACACCTAAAATTTAAAAAGCATGTAAAATGACCAAATTGCCCCTACAAGTTTAAAAATTATTTAAAAGCTTATAAAGTATCAAA
The DNA here is from genome assembly GCA_021014915.2 of Artemisia tridentata subsp. tridentata. Lineage (NCBI taxonomy): Eukaryota > Viridiplantae > Streptophyta > Magnoliopsida > Asterales > Asteraceae > Artemisia > Artemisia tridentata. Next base: position 200,003,309 of record CP139505.1, read on the forward strand.
TAAATTCCAAACTTCTGGCAATGCACAAGCTATGATCCCAAATAATTTTAACAACTTCATTTAACATTTATACAAGTGACAAAATTACTAAAATACCCCTCATAGAACCGAATGACATTTTGATTAACATTTTAAATTATATAAAGTGAAGTAAATGCATTTAAATGTAGAAATCAATCACTTTAATGTGCCAATCAATTTTGCTGAAATTCCTGGTCCAAGCCCACCCCTAAGACTCGGTTTTCCCATTTTAAAATCAATCAACACCTTTTTCTTGAAAACCCTAATTGCCGAGAGAAATAACACACACAAATAATTTCCTTTGGCCACCATTCGACACCCATAAATCCCTAAGCCATTTTTCTGAGTTCAAGCATCATCCAAAGAGCATTAGAAAAATCATTGCAAGGTTGTCCATCGTTCGAATCATTTTTGGTGGAATTGTTTCATATCGCGACTAAAAGAGAGTATTGGAGCTGTTCTTGGTCGAATTCTATTTTTGAGGAATTATTCCCTTTCGCTCGCCTATTAACAAGGTCTTAAGGTTGTTCATGAGGTCGTGGTGATTTTTGGCACGTTTTGGCTATACGCGTATAAAAGAATTCGTTTAACTCTCTTCATACGTTCAAATCTCTTTGGGGTATTTTTCTCAGACCCTATATGTTATAAGAACACCAAATAAAATGATTAATCCAATCCATGCACGTTCTATGAATTAAATGAAACTATAACCATGAAAACGTATGAAACTTGTATAAAATGTTATGCGATCGTTTGAGGCTGCATGCATAATTTATTCACGAAGGTTATGATGTTAAATGATCTGGAAAAATGTTGGGAAGAATTGTCATGGCCTAGATCTAATTATTTCAAATTATTTTGTATAATCGGGTTATGTCTAAAAACGTATAAAAGGTGAAGTATATTTCGTACGATCTGATTTTGAGGAACTAGGGCTTGTTCATATGATTATAAATAATGTTAAATGATATGGTAATGATTAAAAATGTGTTAGATATGTTAGGGTTTGATTTTGTGGAGTTAAAATGGTTAACGTGTGGATTTAAAATGTCTAGGGTAGTTTTTGTAACTTTTAAAACTCTTGGGTTATTTTAAAACTTATTTTGGGATGTGTACTTTCTGTAAAAAATATAAGTTGAGGGGGTCTAGTGTCATTTTTATATTCTAAAGGATTAAAAAGTCTTTATAAATTAATTATGGTTCGATTTGTAAAATAATTAAATAGAGGGACTAAACTTGTAATTTCTGGAAACTTGGTACTGTTTTGAGTAATAAATTATATTCAGGGGGTAATGTGTCATTTTGGTAATTTAATGGTTTAATATGTAATTATTAATATTAAAAGGTGGAAATTGTAAGTTAAGGGACTAAATATGTAACTTTGATAACTAGAGGGACTTAATGTGTAAATTATGAATACTTGGAGGTACCTTCGTATAATATGATAAAATAAGTGATCATTGTGTAAAATGGATAAATTAAGGGTTTAATGTGTAACTATGAATACTTGAAGGTTTAAAGTATAACTTTTGGAATATAAGGGTCTAAAATGTAAATTGTGAAACCCTAAGGACCAAATATGTAAATATGATAAAAGATACCTTAATTCCATTAATAATGATTTAACTAAGTTATGTTACTCCAACTTTCTAAAAATAGAAACTTTCTAAAAGTGGAAACTTACTAATTATGGAAACCTGCTAAAAGTGGAAAGTTACTTTAAATGGAAAGACAATTAATTAAGAATGAATTGTAATTCCCTTCTACTCCTTTAGGTGTGAAGAAGGAGAGACTTTGAGCTATCCCCTATTTCTGTGCTTGTTCTATTTGTGCTTTCGTCATAAGGTACGGATACTCTACCCTTTTTAGTAAGGGTGTCTTTTCACCTATGCATTGATGTTGAGCTATGATTTAAACCTTTGCCATGAACCTTTTGACATGAACCTTTTGACATGAACCTTCTGATATTGACTTTGAGATATACTTTCTGATTATGACCTTGAGATGCACTTTGATATGATATTGAGACCTGACTCTTAGTTTGATACCCGAGCCACTTTATGTTACCTAGCCAGGAAGGTAACCTGGCCATGTCTGTGATGCACCACTGGCATGACTCCCGTGTGGGGGAGTGATTTCTCACACCGTCCCTTTTATGATTATCTGCCATGGCTACTATGATTTTGAGATGACTTTGAGTTAGGGGGCGTATGGGTTGCAATCATAGATTTGTATGTTTAGTGGATTTAACTATGACTTTGAGTATTGACTTTGAGGTGACTGGTACTGTGTGCAATACATGCCTTTCACATTTATGGGAGCTAGCTACTCCACCCTTTTGATACATGAGGACACCCCTCATATTATCTGGTTGCCTGAGAGGTATCCCCTCTGATTGTGAGCTTATGACTTTGAGACTATGATGTTGAGATTATGAATTTGAGTTTATGGGCTCGTGGTAGATAACTATCCTATATTTCCTTATTACTCTTTTGCTTTGATTATACCTTATGATATCTCCCAGTGCCTCATTATATTTCGGTTTCGTTATCTTTGCTTTGTATTATGTATCTGTTCACTGGGCTTTGTAAGCTCAGCCGCACGTTTTCTTTTTCGTGTGCGGCAGGTATCTAGCTGGGAGATGGATTTTATGCTTGGGATGAGAGTTAGTTGAAGCTTTTACCTTAGATGATGTCCTACCCTAGTTTTGCCAGTTGTTTAGACATTTTGATTATGGATTCATTTCGTTATGTATTCCCTTTGAAGTATTTTGTTATCTTGTGAGACTTTTGTATTGGATTCAAGTCTTGTTGACTTGACTTATTTATTTATGATGTTTTATGGCTTCCGCTGTGTATATGTATGAATGCTTTGAAATGTCACCATAATGTGACATCTCTACCGTTGTTGGGTTGGGGTGTTACAATTATGGTATCAGAGCCAGGCTGCGACCTGTCGTACATAAGCTTTGGCCTGTGAAACATGTGGACCATAGGATTCGTCCCTTAAGTTTTAAGACTTGACTGGTGAGGTTTTGGGTAGGCATAGGTTTCTGCTTCGTCTTCCATTTCGTGCTTATTTCCCCTTATGTTTTTGCTAATTCTTTTCATGATCATTCAGATGGTGAACACACGCTTTACTCAGTACACTAATGGGGATGATGGCCCCGATTTTGAAGCTATGATAGCCGCCGCTGTGGCTGCTGCTATTCCTCGAGTGGTGACTGAAGTCACCAATAATATCAGGAATGGGGCAAGTTCTTCTGTTGGTGGTGGTGGCGGTGCTCCACCCACTACTCCACCCACTGCTCCACCCACTGCTCCCCCAGCTGGTATCCACGTGTGGATCGAGAGGTTCAACAAACTTAAGCCTCTCTCTTTCAGGTCCGCTGCTACTCCCCATGAAGCGGAGGACTGGATCACACATATCGAGAAGTTGTTTCGTGTTCTGGGATGTGCTGACGAGTTTAAAACTCGGTTGGCCACATTCAAATTTGAAGGTGATGCTCAAAATTGGTGGGCTGCTCTTGTTCAGGCGAAAGGGGATGATTTTGCTGAGACTTGTTCGTGGGCGGATTTCATCGAGGTGTTTTATAGACAGTATATTCCTATGTCGGAGCAGCTAAGGTATGAAAGGGAATACGGGTCGATTCGTCAGGGTGATCAGGAGTCGTCAGGAGAGTTTATGCAACGGTTTCTGCGTCTGGCCAGTTTTGTTGGGCCAGAGGTCACTAGAGATGCTACGCTTCAGGCTCGTCATTTCAAATGGGCTTTAAAGAGGTGGGTGTTAGACCGGATTGTTAACACTCCGTTTGAGGATGTGGCTGGGGTTCAGGACGCCGCGCGTAACATCGAGTTGTTACATGCGGACCGGGTGTCTAATAAGCGTGATAGGGATGGTAACCGGGTAGATTTTCGGGGCCAAGGTCGGCAGGACCAAAGGCAGGATTCTCGGGGTCGACAGGACCATGGGCATGATCAGCGGGGTCGCCAGGACCGAGGTTATAATCATAGGCAGCAGGATTACAGGAACCAGGATCGGCGGGATTCTGGTAGGTCTGGTAGCGATCGTCAGGGGCAGGGTAGTAACAACCGGCGTAGGGATTCTCAGCAGTATCAGCAGTCGGGATCGTCGGGTAAGAAGAAGTCTGTTGATACTCTACCTCCTCCTCCTACATGTGATTCATGTGGGAAAATGCATCCAGGTCCTTGTTATAAAGCTTCTGGTGGTTGTTTCTGGTGTGGATCTACTCATCACAAAGTCAAGGACTGCCCTAAGAAGAATGCTGGTGAACCTAAAGTCGATGCTAGGGCAGCTCCTACTTCAGGCCGGGTTTATTCTTTGACACGTGACCAGGCTGCTAGCACCTCAGGTACTATTACGGGTTTTCTGTATATTGGAGATCGTATTGTTTTTGTTTTATTTGACACGGGTGCTACACATTCTATAATATCCACATCACTTGCAAATAAAATAAACATAACCCCAACTCAATTAATGAATCGTATATCCATTGCTAACCCGATGAAAACTCATGTGATTATTGATGTTGAGTATGTTAATTGCCCTCTCCGTTTCGATGATCGTGTTCGTTCTGCGAACCTTCTTCCCATTGATATGGTCGATTTTGATATTATTCTGGGCATGGACTGGTTAGCTGCTCATAAGGCGACCATTGATTGTTATGCTCATAAAGTGATCTTTGGTGATCTTCACCATCCTGATTATGTTTATTCTGGTTCCCAACCTCTGAAATCTGTAAAGATTATTTCGGCTATGAAAGCCCGGACATTGATTTCGCATGGCTGTCTTGGTTTTCTTGCTTCTATTAAGGATACCTCTGTTGATGTTCCTAGCATTGATAGTATTCGTATTGTGCGAGATTTTGCCGATGTATTTCCAGATGAACTTCCTGGCATTCCTCCTGTTAGGGAAGTCGAGTTTAGCATTGATCTGATTCCGGGTGCTAACCCATATCTAAAGCTCCTTATCGCATGGCACCGATTGAATTAAAGGAATTAAAGGAGCAATTGCAGGAACTGTTGGAAAACGGTTTTATTCGTCCGAGCGTATCTCCTTGGGGTGCTCCCGTGTTGTTTGTAAAGAAGAAGGACGGGAGCATGCGTCTTTGTATCGATTATCGGGAGCTTAACCGCATTACTATTCGTAACCGCTATCCTCTTCCTCGCATTGATGATTTATTCGATCAGTTGCAAGGGGCGAGGCATTTCTCTAAAATCGATCTGAGGTCTGGATATCACCAGCTTAGGGTGAGGGAGCAGGATGTTCCCAAAACGGCCTTTCGCACTCGGTACGGTCACTATGAATTCTTGGTTATGCCTTTTGGTTTAACCAATGCTCCTGCTGTGTTTATGGACCTAATGAACCGGATATTCCATGAATTTCTTGATAAGTTTGTGATTGTCTTCATCGACGATATTCTTGTGTATTCTAAATCCGAGGAGGAACATGAGCAACACCTTGGTATTGTTCTAGAGATTTTACGATAGCAGAAATTGTATGCGAAGTTTTCGAATGTGTGAGTTTTGGTTGGATCGTGTAGCTTTCTTGGGTCACATCGTTTCTGCAGACGGTATCACTATGGATCCGGTGAAGGTTGAGGCTATCACAAAATGGCCAAGACCTACAAATGTGACGGAAGTGAGAAGTTTTCTGGGTCTCGCTGGGTATTATAGGAGATTTGTTGAGGGCTTTTCGCGTCTTGCTTTGCCGTTGACACAGTTGATGAGGAAAGGGGAAAAGTTTATTTGGACTGATGAGCGAGAGAGTAGTTTTGAGGAGTTGAAGAAACGTTTGGTGTCTGCACCTATTCTGACTCTTCCATCGGGTTCCGGCGGTTTCCAGATATATAGCGATGCATCGAAGAAGGGTTTGGGATGTGTTTTGATGCAGCATGGGAAGGTGATCGCCTATGCTTCGAGGCAGCTGAAGCCTTACGAGGTGAACTATCCGACGCATGATCTAGAGTTAGCAGCTGTGGTTTTCGCGCTAAAGATTTGGCGCCATTATTTGTATGGAGAGACTTGCGACATTTTCACTGATCATAAGAGTCTTAAATACATTTTCACCCAGAAAGAGTTGAATATGAGGCAGAGGCGTTGGTTAGAGCTTCTGAAAGATTATGATGCTAACATTCAGTATCATCCCGGTAAGGCGAATGTAGTCGCTGATGCTCTTAGTAGAAAGTCGGGTATGATTGCGAGTTTGGAGTTTGAGCCTCGCGTTTTGCATGATTTAGAGCTTCTTGATGTGGAGTTTTGTGTTTGAGGTCATGGCGGTTATTGGGCTAGCCTTACGGTTGAGTCCAATCTTATCTTGCGAGTTAAGGAAGCTCAGAAAGAGGATGGTGAGCTGTGGTCTATAGTTCAGAATGTTGAGGAAGGCAAGCAATCAGAGTTCAGAGTTGATGATTTTGGTGTAGTTTGGTTTGGGGATCGTCTTTGCGTTCCCAACGATCCTGAGCTTCGTGAGGTTGTTCTATCGGAGGCTCATAGTTCCCCTTTTACTATACATCCTGGTTCTACCAAGATGTACCGGGACCTTAAGCAACATTTCTGGTGGAGTGGCATGAAACAGGATGTGGCTTCGTTTGTGTCTAAGTGTTTGACTTGCCAGCAGGTCAAGATTGAGCACCAGAGAGCTAGTGGGTTGCTTCAGCCTTTGGAGATTCCGAAGTGGAAATGGGAGGAAATTTCCATGGATTTCGTGACAGGTTTACCTCCTACTCGTAGGAAGCATGATGCGATTTGGGTGGTCGTTGATCGACTAACCAAGTCTGCTCACTTCCTCCCTATTCGTGTGGACTACAGTGTTAGTAAGTTGGCGGACGTTTTTCAGCAGGAAATCGTTAGGCTTCATGGTATGCCTACGGCTATTATATCAGATAGGGATCCTCGGTTTACATCTCGCTTCTGGAAGGGATTGCATAAGGCTTGGGATACACGCCTTAAGTTCAGTACAGCTTTTCACCCTCAGACAGATGGTCAGTCGGAGAGGACCATTCAGACATTAGAGGACATGTTGAGGGCATGCGCTTTAGAGTGGACTGGTAGCTGGGACGATTATTTGTGTTTGGTAGAGTTTGCTTATAATAACAGCTGGCACGCGAGTATTCGTATGGCTCCTTTCGAGATGTTGTATGGTAGGAAGTGTAGGGCTCCGGTTTGTTGGAACGAAGTAGGTGAACGCATTATTGAGGGTCCGGAGTTAGTTCAGATCGCTACTGAGAAAGTGGATGTTGCTAGGGAGAAGTTGAAGGAAGCTAGGGCTCGTCAAAAGAGTTACGCTGACAAGCATCGGCGTGACTTGGAGTTTCGTGTTGGTGATCGGGTATTTCTTAAGGTTTCGCCGTTCCGAGGAGTTAAACGTTTTGGGATTAAAGGCAAGCTCAGTCCTCGATTCATCGGACCGTTCGAGATTTTGGATCGCATTGGAGAGGTTTCGTATCGTTTGGCTCTTCCTCCGCAGTTATCACATGTTCACGACGTTTTTCATGTATCTCTTCTGAGGGGATACAATTACCATCCTCTGCATGTGGTGTCTTATCCTTTTGATCAGATTCAGCCCGATATGTCTCTTCCGGAGGAGCTGGAAGTTGTCCTTGATTGCCAAGAGCGAGTTATGAGACGTAAAGTCATTCCTTTCGTTAAGATTCTTTGGCGGAACCACCCAGAGCGGGAAGCTACCTGGGAGACCGAGGAGTCTATTCGAACTAGTTATCCTCATTTTGCATTCTGATCTGGTATGTCTCCGTTATGTTTCGATTCGTTTCATTTCTGACTCTTTGCAAATTTCGGGGACGAAATTTTTCTTTTTAGAGGGGAAGAAGTTGTAACACCTAAAATTTAAAAAGAATGTAAAATGACCAAATTGCCCCTACAAGTTTAAAAATTATTTAAAAGCTTATAAAGTATCAAATAAATTCCAAACTTCTGGCAATGCACAAGCTATGATCCCAAATAATTTTAACAACTTCATTTAACATTTATACAAGTGACAAAATTACTAAAATACCCCTCATAGAACCGAATGACATTTTGATTAACATTTTAAATTATATAAAGTGAAGTAAATGCATTTAAATGTAGAAATCAATCACTTTAATGTGCCAATCAATTTTGCCGAAATTCCTGGTCCAAGCCCACCCCTAAGACTCAGTTTTCCCATTTTAAAATCAATCAACACCTTTTTCTTGAAAACCCTAATTGCCGAGAGAAATAACACACACAAATAATTTCCTTTGGCCACCATTCGACACCCATAAATCCCTAAGCCATTTTTCTGAGTTCAAGCATCATCCAAAGAGCATTAGAAAAATCATTGCAAGGTTGTCCATCGTTTGAATCATTTTTGGTGGAATTGTTTCATATCGCGACTAAAAGAGAGTATTGGAGCTGTTCTTGGTCGAATTCTATTTTTGAGGAATTATTCCCTTTCGCTCGCCTATTAACAAGGTCTGAAGGTTGTTCGTGAGGTCGTGGTGATTTTTGGCACGTTTTGGCTATACGCGTATAAAAGAATTCGTTTAACTCTCTTCATACGTTCAAATCTCTTTGGGGTATTTTTCTCAGACCCTATATGTTATAAGAACACCAAATAAAATGATTAATCCAATCCATGCACGTTCTATGAATTAAACGAAACTATAACCATGAAAACGTATGAAACTTGTATAAAATGTTATGCGATCGTTTGAGGCTGCATGCATAATTTATTCACGAAGGTTATGATGTTAAATGATCTGGAAAAATGTTGGGAAGAATTGTCATGGCCTAGATCTAATTATTTCAAATTATTTTGTATAATCGGGTTATGTCTAAAAACGTATAAAAGGTGAAGTATATTTCGTACGATCTGATTTTGAGGAACTAGGGCTTGTTCATATGATTATAAATAATGTTAAATGATATGGCAATGATTAAAAATGTGTTAGATATGTTAGGGTTTGATTTTGTGGAGTTAAAATGGTTAACGTGTGGATTTAAAATGTTTAGGGTAGTTTTTGTAACTTTTAAAACTCTTAGGTTATTTTAAAACTTATTTTGGGATGTGTACTTTCTGTAAAAAATATAAGTTGAGGGGGTCTAGTGTCATTTTTATATTCTAAAGGATTAAAAAGTCTTTATAAATTAATTATGGTTCGATTTGTAAAATAATTAAATAGAGGGACTAAACTTGTAATTTCTAGAAACTTGGTACTGTTTTGAGTAATAAATTATATTCAGGGGGTAATGTGTCATTTTGGTAATTTAATGGTTTAATATGTAATTATTAATATTAAAAGGTGGAAATTGTAAGTTAAGGGACTAAATATGTAACTTTGATAACTAGAGGGACTTAATGTGTAAATTATGAATACTTGGAGGTACCTTCGTATAATATGATAAAATAAGTGATCATTGTGTAAAATGGATAAATTAAGGGTTTAATGTGTAACTATGAATACTTGAAGGTTTAAAGTATAACTTTTGGAATATAAGGGTCTAAAATGTAAATTGTGAAACCCTAAGGACCAAATATGTAAATATGATAAAAGATACCTTAATTCCATTAATAATGATTTAACTAAGTTATGTTACTCCAACTTTCTAAAAATAGAAACTTTCTAAAAGTGGAAACTTACTAATTATGGAAACCTGCTAAAAGTGGAAAGTTACTTTAAATGGAAAGACAATTAATTAAGAATGAATTGTAATTCCCTTCTACTCCTTTAGGTGTGAAGAAGGAGAGACTTTGAGCTATCCCCTATTTCTGTGCTTGTTCTATTTGTGCTTTCGTCATAAGGTACGGATACTCTACCCTTTTTAGTAAGGGTGTCTTTTCACCTATGCATTGATGTTGAGCTATGATTTAAACCTTTGCCATGAACCTTTTGACATGAACCTTTTGACATGAACCTTCTGATATTGACTTTGAGATATACTTTCTGATTATGACCTTGAGATGCACTTTGATATGATATTGAGACCTGACTCTTAGTTTGATACCCGAGCCACTTTATGTTACCTAGCCAGGAAGGTAACCTGGCCATGTCTGTGATGCACCACTGGCATGACTCCCGTGTGGGGGAGTGATTTCTCACACCGTCCCTTTTATGATTATCTGCCATGGCTACTATGATTTTGAGATGACTTTGAGTTAGGGGGCGTATGGGTTGCAATCATAGATTTATATGTTTAGTGGATTTAACTATGACTTTGAGTATTGACTTTGAGGTGACTGGTACTGTGTGCAATACATGCCTTTCACATTTATGGGAGCTAGCTACTCCACCCTTTTGATACATGAGGACACCCCTCATATTATCTGGTTGCCTGAGAGGTATCCCCTCTGATTGTGAGCTTATGACTTTGAGACTATGATGTTGAGATTATGAATTTGAGTTTATGGGCTCGTGGTAGATAACTATCCTATATTTCCTTATTACTCTTTTGCTTTGATTATACCTTATGATATCTCCCAGTGCCTCATTATATTTCGGTTTCGTTATCTTTGCTTTGTATTATGTATCTGTTCACTGGGCTTTGTAAGCTCAGCCGCACGTTTTCTTTTTCGTGTGCGGCAGGTATCTAGCTGGGAGATGGATTTTATGCTTGGGATGAGAGTTAGTTGAAGCTTTTACCTTAGATGATGTCCTACCCTAGTTTTGCCAGTTGTTTAGACATTTTGATTATGGATTCATTTCGTTATGTATTCCCTTTGAAGTATTTCGTTATCTTGTGAGACTTTTGTATTGGATTCAAGTCTTGTTGACTTGACTTATTTATTTATGATGTTTTATGGCTTCCGCTGTGTATATGTATGAATGCTTTGAAATGTCGCCATAATGTGACATCTCTACCCTTGTCGGGTTGGGGTGTTACAACCTAAGCGAATCCTGAGAACATATGCACAATATCAACAACAATTAAGCAGCAATCGACTAACAAGAGTCAAACAACATTTGAAACTCATTCATTTAGATCATACAAATGTCATTGGAGTATTCAAAAACATCAAACACAACTGGTTTTCTAACTTCTTTTAGATTTTGAGTCTTAAAGTATTTAGGGGATTAAACGAGGATTCCAAAGTAACAAAAATGAACCTTTTAGATACATAAAGCTAGGAGACTATAAACAAATTGCACATAATGTCCTAAACTTTCTAGCAACTAACACATTTGGCCATTTGATATAAAGTTTTAGCAAGATCCTCTTCAACTAATACCCCATTGACTACAAAACCATTTCTAACAAGTATGAGTTAACCAAGAAACCCGTTTGTTGATATAAAATTTGAATTCACTCTCCCCCTCAATCAATGACCCGTATTCTAGTAAAGATTTGTAGTCGTTGATTGAGTGACAAATTTTATGCACAATCTAAGTCAAAAGAATTTCAAGCAACACGTAATCACCAAGTGTCTCACAAATAATTTTCTGAAGAATCATAGAATGAAAACTATTTGTATGCAAAGAAGATTTCTCTTCCTTTACCAGAAATGATGCACTGAGGCGTACATCAAATCGGGGATGCACGGATATGAAGTAATCCATGCCCGGGTGAACTTCACCCAGTGAGAGGAACAACCGTCTTTTTGGCGACGTGCTTTCCCCATTTTGAGGCGCGGGTTGCTATCTAAAGTAATAGCAAGCCATTTAGACATGTTTTAACAATCCATTTTAACTTCTGCTCGAGCTTCATTTAAAGACCCGTGCCATTATTGAATAACATTTCTAAGTCCGTAAATGTTATCGATAAACAGAAGATATGCCTAGGTGAAACTATTTTTGGTATTTTCTAATTTTCTGATTTTTTATGGTTTTTCTGGGTTTAAGCTTCTCTATTTACAATTAGCTGGTTTTATATTTTTCTATTTACAATTTTCTTGTTTTATCATTTTCTATTTATAGTATGGTATAAGATATGTACAAAATATGTTACTCAGTTTAAGATGATGATGACATGAATACCAGAATGAGGATACGTTCAGCGAGTGGTAGAAATCTGAAGTCAACATCTCTTAAACTTTCACCACCAAAGCTTTCAAGGCTCCTGAATAAACGTCTGAACATGAGCCTTCTCAATTGTAAAGCTTTGATAGCTTCCCCCCAAACCGACAATCTTCCTTTTGAGCAGTTTCAAAGCTCTCTTTCAAGCTTACGCAAGGTAAGTGTACAGCAAAAACCGTAGCAAACCCCATTAAATATTGCTGCTCCTTTTAAGAGTAACGTCAAGATTCTTCGATCGGGGGATCATCAAGTAGATCAGCAACGAATCATCTCACACTTGAATAATTCTTCTCACATTTCTTCCCGCTGAGGACTAAAGAATACAGACCAAAAGTATCCAGAGACCACTTCCCCCAAGTAGTTGAAGAGATGCAGCCAGTCTCGTTATATGAAGCCCAAAAACCCGAAGTACACACTCAATCCCTTTAATAAAGTCGAAAATGTAACATCAAGATCAATTAAGACCCAAAAATTCCCTTTTCTCCCTTCAGGAAATTGCAGATGAGAATTGTTACCCCAAATTCAACTAAGTCCCGAGTGTAAGCAATTTATCCCGTGTGTAGTCAACATGATAACACCAAGACATTACCACAACAGCAACTGAATCCCGGATGTACACATTTCCTTCAGTAGGATACCGACTAACCATAGGAACCATCATACAATTGTGTACCTCTTTTATCATCAGAAACTGACTTTTTCTTCCCCCACGTAGTTGGAGTGATACACCATAAGGAACGTGTTCGAACACTGATTTTCTTTGTGGTCATGACATTTGTCTTCCCGGAATAACTTCAGCTAAGAAGAAGTATAAAGTTCATCACGTGTACTCGTTGTGCGTTCAGATGTATGTCTCCTTCCCCCTTGCTAGTTTTGACACCTCAGAATCAGCAACACATTTTACGCACATATACTTGAAGACTCGTGAGAAGAACAAAATTAGCTCAAATGTATTCTGTGAGAATCAACAGCTACCGAAACCGTCTCTGACTATCTTTGCCAACCCTCAAGTAGGCCTTTTGACGAGATGACTGATGGAGCAAACCCGATTTACCAGACTTGATACTGAAGTAGAATTCTCGGTTCTTGTGACTTAAACTTGCACTACTGTTGGAAGAACGGTGTAGAGAATTAATGCTTCCAAGTAAATCTCTAAGTACTCAATACTCAACCAAAGTATGAGACATTAACACCTCTTCCGATTATCCACAACGTCATCGGCAGCGTGTGACACTGAGTACTACAACGTAACTCCTTTAAGTGATAGTTACCCCGACTGCTGGTAACTAGATAAACTAAGTCTTCAACTTGAATCTTGAGCACGAGCAAGTTATCATAGAAAGTCATGCATCCAACCAACCCTGACTTCAAGATAGGATAGGATCACACCTTTGAGGAAGTCAACTTCAATCTCGAATAAGTGATACCTGATCAACTCCATGGTCACGATTAGATGCCCAACACAAGTGAGTGAACCAACAACCAAGTGTACATCGAATCACTTGTTCACACTTCTCCCCCTCAAAGATTGCATACGAGGATGCCATCATTGATTGAACAAGTGCATATGAGGTTGATCCACTGTTCACACTTCTCCCCCTCAAAGATTGCATACGAGGATGCTATTTTTGATTGAACAAGTGCATGTGAGGTTGATCCACTGTTCACACTTCTCCCCCTCAAAAATTGCATTTGAAGTTGCCATTTTTGATTGAGTAATAAACGTCCAATCGGATGGAAGTAGATCCACTTGATATCTGAATGAGCATGGAGCAAGTATGAAGCCTTTTGATGAGAATAGTCAGAAACATGGAGAGTCGTATGACCACTTCTCAAATCTCAATCACCATGTAGTTTATTCACCTTTCTCCCCCTCAAAAATTGCATATGACGGTCAACTGTCATTTTTGATAGACCGGGTGAATAAGAATACCATCGGCGGTAAGTAGATCCACTTGATGACTGAATGAGCATGAGAAGAACATGAAGCTTGATGAGAATGGTCATAAGTAAGAGGAATCCTCTTCTTTAGAAGATAAAGTGCACTCAAGCGTACACTTTTCTTTTCTTTGATGAACGGGGCCTGAAGAGTTGTCAGCAGATGCCATTATGAAAACATTGAGACCCGAGGCTTGAACTGCAGTGTTCAAACGTCATTGCCAATGAAGAGCGAGGCCTGCACTGATGTGTACAGACGTCATCGTCAATTCCTCTCATATGTTGTGAGCAGCCTGAGTCCAAATGTCAAAGGACAATCCGTACGACCTGCATTTGAAAACAGACAAAAATGGAGAGTGTGGAGTGCCGGATCCCCAATTTAAGTTGGGGTCCAGTTGGTTAGTGGAAACAGAAGAATCATTCGCTCGAGTCTCAGTAGGAGTTGGAATGCTAGTGGAAGTAGACCTAATTAAAGGGCACTGTTCTCCTACAGGAAATTTCCTTCCAGTTGGCTTCCATTGACGTACATGCACTACTTTAGATTTAGTTATCCTAGTTAAAGGGCACTGTTCTCCTAAAGTGAATTTCCTTCCAGTGGGCTTCCATTGGTAACCAACTTTAGCAAACCTATTTCCTGTTGCTTTCCAAGTTTGCTTAATTTCTCTAGCTCTCCAAACTTTCTTAACTGGGGGTTTGTCGGACAACTTCAGAAATTTCTCAACACGTTTATCATGATTACGCGAAATTAAGCATTCATTACATGTCTTGCAAAGTGAATTAGGGTTTGAATTATGATTCTTTTTGCTCAATTCTGACTTTTTGTTCCTCATGTGGTCTTCTACTTTCTTTTTAGGAACACTTTTAGCTGGTGAAGTCCTAGAATTCTTTAAGTTTATCCTAGGTTTTGACTTGCTAGCTTTAGTGTCACTATTAACTCCTATAGAGGAACTGATGGGAATCTTAGTCTTTTTCACTTCTGGTTGCTGAACATGTTTTGATGTGCTGGGATCTGAAGTTTCCAAAGGTACCTCAAAGGTTACATGCTTGTTCTTGGTAGTGGATGATGATGCACCTAATCTATCTCTTTGGTTGCTAGACTTGGGACCCGTGCCGATGGCATATTCTAACTGTTCCTGGATCCTTTTTGTGAGGACGCAGGCATAACCTACTGCCTTATCAAGTGGTTTTTCTATTCTGTCCTCTTCCACAACCTCACGAAGAGTGTCAAGTCCATCCCTAAGGTGACAGAGATACATATGATGGACAGGTCTGTTGTTTCTCATGGGAAATGGAATAGGCCCCACATCAACATCGTACATTTTACAAGCAGACACCTTTGATGCAACACAATTATAAGAGGTGCATGGCATTTTTCCTTTCTCCTGAGTCTTAAGATTCTCAATTTCATTTAACAAAGAAGTTATCTTTTCATTATGACTATTTCTTGTAACTTTAATTGAGTCATATAACTCTTTGTAATGTTGTTTAATCTTAGAATTTTCTTCTCGAAAACACTCATTTTCATAATGTAACCTATTGATGGTGTCTTGATATTGAAAATTATGAGAATCTGAAGACGAAGGTTTATTGGTGCCATATACATCACACTTGTTGGATTTCAATTGGGTAATTTTGGCCCTCAAGAGTCGAATCGTGTTTGTGTGAGCTTGAATTTTTTCATCACGTTTGCTTAATTCAAAAAATGTATCAAACTCAGGAGCATCCAAGGATGTCTTGACATTTGATATTTTGCATTTTTCTTCTAAGTGTTGATGTTTGAGTTGCAAATTCAGATAATCAACCTCTAATTTTGAAAAACGTTTAACCATGTTATCATGGTCATCATTTTGAATTTTTTCAAGCAATTTCAAATTCTCCCCCTCAAGCTCAACAACACGATTCTGGGTAACATCTAAAGCAATAGCATACTCATGAAATTGACAGGCAGTTAATGTAGCATCAGTAGCAGTGTAAAATATGTCCTGAGGAATACAACTAGCAATCAAGTTCTCATTGAAGATGAGAATATTCTTTCTCTCAATTTCATGACTCTTAATATCTATCGCCTTTTGTGCTACCTCATTTTCTATATCTTTAAACATTGCTTTCATGTCATTAACTTCAGTTTTAAGAACTTTTTCCAATTCTTCAAAATGTTCTTTGAGAAGTTTAAAGAATGGTATGACCTCAGTTAAGTAACACCTTTTTGTTTGTTCGAAACCCCTTTCCCCCTCTGTAATTCCTGTTGGTGTTATTCTCTTCTTACATGTTTTATCAAAATCAGCAAATAGTTGATAAAGTACATATATGCTAATAAATGTCTTACATTCAGTAGGAAGAGTTAACGGAACTAAGTGTCTAGGTGTATTGGGAGGATACACCGTCGCAACAGCAATTTTCCTAAGGGATGGGGTTTTGGCTTTAAGCTCTTCTTCCTTTTGCTTTTCAATATCTTGAGACCAAAATATTTGTTCAGGTGTTAACTTCTTTTGAGGGGCAAACACAGTCAAACGATTCTCCTCATAATAATCATGGGGCTTGACTATTATTCGTTTGGCTATGCATTTGGGATCCTTCATTTTCTCATTCATTCTTTCCCTAGTTCTCTCACTTATCTCATCCTCCTCTTTAGTGTAGATATGCTCAGGCGGGTCATGATTAGGCATAAGCATCACATTACCATCATATAGGGCAGGTTGAGCTACTTTCATGTCCTTAAGGATGGTTGACTTGGGTTTACCTATCATGATTTTACTATGCTTATCACTCAACTTTTTGTGCCTATGAATCATTTGAGCAGTTTGTATGGTTTGATCTTGTGCGTACAACTTATCTTCAAGCTTATTTTTTAATGTTTTAAGTTTGGAGAAATCATTTAAGAGTTGTGTTTCTTTATCTTTGAATTCTTGCTTTAGTGTATTTATACATTTTTTAGCTTCCTGTTTTTGCTTAACAGTCTGATCCAGCTGAGTTTTCAAAGAATTCAACTCTAGTTTTAATGTTTCTTCCCTAACGTTATGCTTTGAAATAAGTGTACGCATTTGACTTTCCATTTTCTGCTCACGCTCTGTTAGTTCAAACTTAGCATGCTGTTCATACAAGGCCACTTGTTCTTTATATATGTTAAGTTTAGTGGTCAAGGTATCATCAGGGACAAACACATTGTTCTCATGCAGCACATAGTCATCATTTAGAACAGAAGATGCACAACTAGGTACAACAGACTCTTCGTTGTGCTTCACATATTGTTCATATGGGACAACATCGCTATTTCCCATATTAGCAGTATCTGACTTCACAACGTTTGTCTGTTGTACTTTGTCGGGAATCTTTTGTTCATGCAACACATTATCATCATAAATAACAGAAGATACCCCATTAGGTTCCTCATACGCTTCATTGTGTTTCATGTGTTGCACGTTGTTCATTGCTGTATCTGACTCCCCAACATTTGTCAATGGCTGATGAAGCTTGTTTTCTTGAGAATTCAGGCACATAAAGTCTCTATTGGCACCAACATAGTCAAACACGTTTATCTGTCGAACATCTTTGGGAATCTTTTGGTTTGTCAATCATGTTGTACAATCTGAGTATCTCTGATATAGCAGAATCTGAAGTATTTGACATGATATTAACGTGCACGGGATTTTACAATTCTATGATTTAAACCGAGAAATAGATTCTTTCGCGGGGTTTTACAAAATCAAGAATAAACCGTGAAATGATGCTTGATATGTGTTATGATGAAGGTCTGGTAGACTTGTTGATCTGTTTGGTATGGTTGTTGCAAGTTATTATGGCGAAATTTTGGTCTGAAAAACTTAAAACCTCAATAACTTCTTTCCGGAAGGGATTTGGGCCTCGAAAAATTCGTTTCACGACTTTGTGGTAAAACCTCACAATATTCAGGCTGTTCTGGTCGTTTTGACAGGTGTTTCGCTGAAAACGGAGTTACGGTTCAAAAGTTATGGCCGTTTGAAGTTTTGACGTAAAAAGTCAACTTTTGTCAAACCGCCACGGACAAAACGCTATTCTGATAGGACAAGTCGCTACTTTGGTGGACACAAATCTCTACCCACAAAACGCTAGTCTTGAATGACACAAGTCGCTACACACAAAACGCTACCTTTTGGAAATAGGACAAAACGCCAGTCACAAGACAAGTCGCTACTTTTGGAACTAGGACAAATCGCTGCTTTTGGAAATAGGACAAAACGCCAGTCACAGGACAAATCGCTACTTTTGGAAATAGGACAAATCGCTATCTTGACAGAGACAAGTCGCTACACACAAAACGCCACTTTCTGAAACTTGGACAAGTCGCTACTTTGACACAAAACGCCAGACACAAATCGCTAAGTCGCTAAAAGACAGAACAGTCACTATCAGGGACAAAACGCCAGCCACAAAACGCCAAACAAGTCACTATCGTAGAGGTTTGTCGTTTTTGCCAAATCCGGTAAAGGGACAAATAGCTAACTCGAGAAAGACACAAATCGCTACTTTTCTTTCCAAACACCAAACACTACTCCTATGTAATCCCTAAGCTAGAAAGTACAAGATTTAACAACTTTTAACCACTAAACAAGGCGTAAAATGGAATTTTAAGAGCAAACTATTCGAACCAAAAAACAACCCCAAACTACACAAATCCGTGAATATCAACACACATGGACCTAACCATGGCTCTTGATACCAATTGTAGGATATTCACTAACAAATAAACACAAGATTGGAGCTTGTTATGGATCGAACTAGATGAGAAGTTAGAGAGAGAAAGAGATGGAACCTCTTAGATAGAGAAACTAGTGATATATTAGATTAAGTGTGAAATGAGGTCCAACCCTCTCCTTTGGTGGAGAGGGCTTTATATAGTTCTAACATAGGGTGCCCCTAGTGGGTTGTGGAGCGAGCTGACAGTGGGTAAAGACCCGACCCACTCCACAATATTAATAATAACTAAACTACTAGTAATATTACTAATTATCCTACGAGCTATGATGTGCTACTAAGTACTCGGGGTGACCGAGTCTTCAACTGAATATTTATATTCCTAACAAAGGTTTTGGGTGAATCAAATGCAAGAATATGATACTGATTTTTTATTATGAGCTAAAAGTGTGTTTAAGATTGCTTATTTAACTTATCTGCTTAGTTTTGAGTGTTTGGCTAAAATTTCTTATATGCTCGCACTTAAGCAGTGGTATA
The DNA here is from genome assembly GCA_021014915.2 of Artemisia tridentata subsp. tridentata. Lineage (NCBI taxonomy): Eukaryota > Viridiplantae > Streptophyta > Magnoliopsida > Asterales > Asteraceae > Artemisia > Artemisia tridentata. The sequence goes on from CP139505.1 coordinate 200,022,489, forward strand.
GAAATATCATAAACTGTTGTTTTGTGTAAAATTTAACATTTACTATGTAGACATTCTCATGAGCTGCAAATGTGAGATACTTTCTTTTTGCTGACAAGGGTTTTTGGCTAATTAGAAGGCTATAAATTATCTTCTTGATCAATGTGGAAAGTACTAATTATATATATATATATATATATATATATATATATATATATATATATATATATATATATATATATATACTAGGTTATTAACCCGTGAAATTCACGGAAGTAAATTTAAAACCGTTGAATAGTGTTTGCATAAGAGATCGATTTGTGAAATTATGTGAATAAAGGATATGTTAGATGTATGAATAGAAAATATTAATGTTATATTATGATACAAATAAATTTTTGAATCACTATAAAAGGCATTTAATTTCTTTTGGTATGTAATATTAGAGAAATGCTAGATCTACAAAAAGAAATCCACAAAACCATTCACAAAATAAGTTGTCACTCCTTGATTGGTGTATTTTTCTATAGTTTATCTATCTTCTCTTTGATTAAGCCAATCAGTGAGTGACAACTCATTTTGTTGATGATTTTTGTGAATTTTTTTTTTATTTTTTATTTTTTGTGGGTATAGCATTTCCCGTAATATTAATGCTATATTATGATACACATAAAATAAAAAACATGTACCATAAAAAATAAACAATATATCAAGACTTATCAGTTAACATATATCCTCCAATGTTTCATATTCTTTCATAAACTATTTGTGTTATAATATTAACGATACATTATGATACAAATAAATAACAAAACATGTACCATAAAAAATAAACACTGTATCAAGACTTATTAGTTAACATATATCCCCATATGTTTCATATTCTTTCATAAGCTATTTGTGTTATAATATTAATGATACATTATGATACAAATAAATAACAAAACCTATACCATAAAAAATAAACAATATATCAAGACTTAATAGTGCAAGTATAACAATTATTCAGTTTAGGTTTTCAACTATCTTTTTTAGTATGTGTTAATTGATCGATCGTTCCAAAGAACCTGAAAGCATGTTATGATATGACTTAACATAATCATGTAAAACAAATGATTCTTGGTATACCCTTTCTACATTGTTTAACATTGTGTTAACTATGGTACAATTTATGAACTTTTCCAAAAAAACCACAGTATCATAATAACCGTTTCCAAATAAAACTTATATTTGAAGTGATTTTCTTTTTTATTGATGCACCAATAGCCTGCGAAAAAAAGGCTAATATGCCATAATTGCTTAAATGAATTTGTTCAATACTACTGACTTAAGTTTACATCTTATGTGCTTATTACAAAGGTCATAGTTATAATATTACATTCAATATGTTTAAATAGCAATCTAAACTGTATCATGGTTAACCGTACTTGTAATAATAGTCTATCTTTAAGTCCAAAATTACAGAGACATTGCGTCTTATTTACGATCTATCTTTAAGTCCATAATTTCAGCACACAAATATCATAAACAATTCAAACATTATTTTCAAACATTATTTCACACAATTTGGATTCAATCTCTACTTTATGCTTGATAGATTATAAGTTACTACTACTTTTCTAGAGATATATATATAAAAAAAAAAAAAAAAAAAAAAAAAAAAAAAAAAAAAAAAAAAAAAAAACCAATAAACAATCCAATTGTTCACTCCTAACTCCTCTTAATCTTATGGGGAAGAATTTACAGATGGTCCCTCATACCTGTTATAAACCTGGTGCATTCAAAAAAATATAACAAAAAGTTAAGGATTCGAAATTATTTGAAGAAAAAAAAAAGACTTGGTATATGAAGCATTTCACAACTTTGAGCAGGTTTATTTCAACTTATTCATATGAAAACGTGCCAACTTTAAGGAATATTCTATTGGCAACGGGTTAGTAGGAAACATACAAAATCGGCTAAAAAGGGAAATTGGTCTAATGGTTTAAGAGCCGCTCAAATTATACTCAGATGAATACACCCCTCAATTGTTTTTTTCCAAAAAAAAGTAGATTGTTTTTTCCAAAAAAAAATAGATTGTTTTTTTAATGCAAGTTTTCGCAATCATATTTCATATTGCTGCTATATGCATAGTAAGGCCTCTTCACTAAAGTTCACTATAAATAATACCATAAAAAACTACTTTAGTCCCTAATAACATCAGTTTACTACCTCAGTAAAAATCTATACTCTCTGCCACTAACCATCAGAAAAATGAAAGAACATTGTAATTTCAAAGTGGGTCTCTTGGGGACTTCCAAAAAATCAAGTCAACGTACCGTAGTTTTGCTTCACCTTTGTCAATCTGTGAATGGCATTCAAAATCAAACCATATTTCTTGTGCTTCATTGCTCCCATGTGTCTCATATGTCTGCAACATAAAAATAGGTCAAAATGCACCCACAAACAGCAAATAAGTCACTGAAATACGACTAAGGTGGTACTCAGTCCAAATGTAACAAATTATTATTACAGATTTTGGATGTCACGCAAAAATTATAGCATTTCATCTTATAGCATGCTTTATATACCATATTAGCTGGAATGAATTACGGCATTGACATTGTTTGTTTTTCCTATCTTTTCTTATTCCTACTAATAATATCACTAACAATTGTATATTGTTGGCTCTTTGACACATTTGGTTGATTCAGATTGTATATTATTTCAAATGGGTCAAAAGGGTGTGATAAAATAAACTTGCTGAAAATAATAATGGGTAAAATCTCCAATGGTTAAATGGGCAAAAAAGGTCACAAGTCGCCTAAAGTGTTGTTTTTAATGCATAAAGCCTCTTAAATTCTATTAGTATTCTTTTTATGTCTTCTCAAAATATACATTTATAGTTTTGTCATTATATTTGACACACCACTTGCTTATAAAGTAGTTCAAAATTTTGGACATCTTATAAACCCGCCCATTTGGACAATAAGTAACTAATACCTCAATGGTATATTGCAGTTCATGACTTCATGGTCCCAATGAATTTCACAAAATTTATTGATGGTCTAACTTACCGGGTCAAAAACAAATTTATACCTATGAGTCGAGTAGAAGAGGCAGTTCAAAGGTCAAAAACAAATTTAAAGATGTGTTAATTTAAAAACATTTATTTACTGTAAAAATAGCATCACCGTCTACTTTGATTTTGAAATACCATTATGTACTCTTTTACTAATCGACCCTATGAAACGCAAGTCTGGTATCAATGTCAGTAAAAACACGAATCAGTTCATAGATAGCATGAGTGACTACCTTTTTATCCTATGTTTTAACTCTAACAAGTAAGGAGGCGGCCGGCCGCGTTGCGGCCTGGCGTGAATTTTTTTCGTTGTATTTGGTTTATAATGTTGTTTATTAAAGAAATTAGCGATTTGGTAGGCTAAGTTTAAAACGACATAAAATAGCATAGTTTCAACCGTCTACCAGTATTATGTTTAAAAAAGATGTCCGACTGTTAGTACGTCGCCGTTGCGGCCTGCCGTTGTTTTTTTTGGTCGTTGTGTTTGTGAGTAATTTATAGTAGCATCGCATATTTTAATGCTAACGGTTTAAGTTGTATATATTGTATATAATCAAATTGGCGTGTTTATTTGTGTTTTGTTTTTGGTTTATGCTAGTATTGAATTTTTTTATATTAATAGTTTAAGATGTGTACATGGTATGTAATGGTATTATCTGTTGTTTATATGAAATACATAAAGCATGAAATATGCAAGCAGGCTATCATGTACTTGCAGAACTAATCAAATGTGTGTTATACCATACCAATACTACATACAACAAATGAAAGTCTTATGTAATATACAACTCTTATTTGATACTTATAGTCAGAGACATAAACAAATCCATGCTACCACATTTGTGTAGGCTTTTCCTAAATAATCAGAAAACCAATAAGTCACGGCGAGCATTTCCTACAGATGGTCTTGTCATAGGGTTCAAACCTGAGCCGAAATCGGAGACGAAGAGTCAACGGTCGCATGATCAGCTAATAAGCAATTTCTACAAACTGTCCCAAACACTCTCATAAGCATATAACTGAACAACATGATTCCAAAAAAAAATGTTTTTTTATTATTGAAACCATCTACGTTCCACGCAAATTTATAACTTAAAAACTTCATATCAACAATACATTCAAGAACAATAACACTATTATCTTTCTGGTAATTGGTCAAGATGATATGGTGTGTGACAATTCTCATCTGCACGTAAAACTCTAAAAGTACGTCTGGTACCAGTTGTCGTGCCATGGCCAATGTAAAAATGCAAATTATGACTGAGTATAAAAAGGAAACAACTGAGTTTAGTTACTGTTTACCTTAATAAGGGAACTTGTAAAAGCAAAAATCCACAGTATCTCATTAATGTAGCATGACATCAGAGTGCACAATGACATAGTTGCAAACGCTTTTGCTTAATAAGCCTACATAACGAAAGCGCAAACCATATTAAAATTGTTGATACAAATAACAAAATGAAAAGAATCTTCGTTGGTAAGTTATACTAATTCGAACTTATTCGTAAATAATTAGTCATTTAACAATAATGTTTTGTATCTAAGTTATGATATCTACTGTTTTTATGCAGGTAACTTTTATTTTGCTGCACTTGAGATATTCTTCGCATCTAATTAAGAGTAATAAATGCTTTGAAAAGATAACTGTTGCAAATAGACATGTCAAAGAGATACACATTTATAGATCGAACATATATGGCTATAACATATAATGCTTATGCCATTCAAAAGGCATCAACGGTGATGTTACCAATGGTAGTTCCTATTAAAACCCCATACTACATAAGTTAAAGGCTGAAATAGTTAAGTACAAACAGGTCGAGTTAATTGGATTTTTAGAATAGAAAACCTTACCCGATACTTGACCTTTTATTAAGCCTTTCAAAGCTGCTTTCGCATGCCCTGTCTTCACATCCACAATTTGAAAATTGGGAATTAAAACAGATAAGTATAGTAAAAAACACTCAATTTTTTGATAATCTAAAAATTGTTAAATCTGCCTTTCCAAAAGTATAGCAGAATTCTAACAATTGCAATGCATTACCAGCATCTTCTTTTGGGAGGTCAACTCCAGCAATAGTTACCAACTCACTTCCTATTGGCAAAGAACTAACAGACTCAAATGAGTTTAACTCATTCTTTTCTACGTTTCTAAAAGGAAGTTGGTCTTCTCCAAGTTACCCGGGAGGGCTAAGACGTACACGGCCTAACCGGGGTATCCCCATGATCATTTTCGAACCCTATCCCTGCCACCCCCAAGATGTTTACATGGTGAGGTTTGAACCTGAGACCTATAGTGAGGACATCAAATGCCTACCAGTGGTTACCCTCTAAATCATTTTATTAGAAAAAAAAATAATTAACCGGAGAAACTTCATTTTCATAATCATTTGTGATACTATGGTTTTTTTAACCCATCCAACATGCTTGTACCTTAATATATTTAGAAATGAATATAAAAAAAAGAAATACAAACACACCTCAGTTGAAGTAGCTTGCTTTCTTGGTGAAGCGCATGTTTCTTTGACCCTCTTGTAATTAGAAACATTTTTGGCACCTTTTACATGAGTCATATCAGAGACAGAAGTAAATCCACCTGCCTTTGCCTTAACAATACCAGTGGGCTGATGACCCCATTTCTTCTTGTGATTATAATATGATCTCAAATTCCATCCTAACCATAAGATAAGTCAAAAATGATACATACAATATAAACTATGGTTTCATATACTTACATACAAGTGTTGTAATTGCAAACACCTCTACACCTAGGACAATCCCATTGGTCCAACAATGTCACGTCTTCAGCTTTTTCCCCATACCTAATTCAAGAGACGACATATGCAACAACAATAGAGACTAATAAAGTAATAACATGACTTTATACTTCTATAGAAGCATTAATACAATACATCAAAAGTAACCTGTTCAGTAGGCATGTCTTGCAGTACTTGAGGAGGCAGGGCTTAGTCTTTTTGACTGATTCTTGCAGCTAGCATATACACCATAGGTCTTTGCGTCAAATTGCCTTTATGAAGTGATTGAAAGTATAGAATAAAGCATCACTATGTTGGAACGTCTATTCAATATTCTTTTACAGGTACAGTTGGTGGGCAAAAAAAACACATAAAAATACAAACTACAAAATTTAGATTTCATCAATCCATATCATATAAAAATAGTAAAATGAAGCATAGAAAGAGATTTGGTTGATTTTATATACTTGAATAGTGTAACAATCTTTCGGAATCGTCTTCCACCTAAAAAAAGTATCATTAAATGATCACAAAAAGAATAGAAAATTGAACTATAAATCGCTAAAGAGAGAATATGTTTTAGAATTACAGAGAGGAAAAGAAACATAAAATGTTCAATTTCAAAAAACAATTGATTCAATATTTCCTACAAATCAAATGATATAATAACAAAAATTAGAATTAGTTATCACATTCAAAGTAAATGTTTACTCTAATGGATACCAACATGTGAAGAAGATAAAGAAACTATAGTAGATCTAACAAAAAACAATTTTGAGTTATTCACAGGAAAACCTACCCGGTGTTGTTGATGATGAACTGGTAATTTGATCTATAATCAAAATGAATATATCTTTAAAGAATCAAATTTTAATTTTTTTATGATGATGATAGCCGTAGAAGTTTAGGTATGTGACTTTTGCAAAGCCCGGCTAGACTTGGTGAAGGTTATAGTCGACCGAAAATTTAGAGGCTTCCATCTAAAGCTTTGAATAAAATATACAGAGTATAAGTTTTGTGTATGCAAAATGACCAATCTAGACACTCTAGAATTTCAGCATTAACTTTTTAAAGGGGTAATAGGGGTCTTTTTCAAGTGTTGTATATTAGAATATATATATATATATATATATATATATATATATATATATATATATATATATATATTATATATATATATATATATATATATATATATATATATATATATATATATAGTAAACTCTTTGTCGATATCGACTATGAGTTGAATGTTTGAGGTTATGGATCTCTTATTTAACGTATCAACTTAAAAAGTCTAATTGAGTAGAACTGATCCTTTAGCTAAAAAGTTTATATTATTTAATAAGCACTTGATCCAAACAAGTTGGCACATGCTTTTTTCTTTAAACCAACAAGACATTCAGTGGTTATTTACTCTTGAAAGAGAGGATACGCAATTTGCTACTTACTTTGTATACGTTTTGTGGGTTATAACTATGACATTTTTTATTTTATTTTTTTATTATTTTTTTTAATAAACATTTTGGGCTAATTAGAATGCCATAATGTATTGTTCTAATCAATGTGGTAAGTACTATCACATTATTTTTTCTCATGTTAAGATGATACCTATTATTAAGTATGAGTTGAAGGGTGATTGGGATTGCTTATTTAAGCACCTGGGTATACATGACTATGTATCTAACTTTGTTCAATTTGGTTGATCGGTCTTATTTTGTACATGTATACTTTTTTGCTGTTGTTGTTGCTGTTTTGAAATGTTTCATTATTAAATATGTGTAGTTCTTTTTATCTTCTCTCAAATCATGCGGAGGATGTAAGAGTTGCAAGATCATGAGTCCAAGAAGATAATAATGTGATTTAAAAATGAGGACAGGTTTGCAAATCGTACACAAGACTAATGTATAACTTCTTTATTTAACTACAATCTTATAAGTGTGTGTTTGAACTTATATAGGGTTTTTGAGCGGGGTGGCGTGGTGTGTAGTCTTTGTAAATGGTGCAACAAGTTGATCCCAAAATTGGTCAATTCGGAATCGACTGGATCGGAGGAATTCGCCAATTCGGAGCCACCAGGATCTTCAACGGGTTTGGAAATCTTTTGATTCCAGGCTGCCGACCCAATTCTATTTGAAAAGCTAAACAGTTCGAACTGCTGAAGAATATAACTAACAGTACTAACTGAGTTAGTACTGCTAGTTATAATATTGGTACTGCTAGTATTAGACTTAGTACTGCTGAAGACTGTTGATGAAGAAGGTATTGCCAGAGATGAAGACGCGTAATGTGATATGTATAGAAGATATTTAGTGTATATCTTATATGTTTAGAAAGATACGAATATTTTATATTGATAGTTATCTTGTAAAGGACTCCTTGTGCCTATAAAAGGAGGTCCTAGGTTAAGGTATTAAATACAGCTCTAGAATACGTTTTTGTTAAGCTTCAAGGTTGTAAACCCTAGTACTAAGCAAGAGTACTCGTATTATTGAGCTAATAATATTGAAGCGTTTTGGTGAATTGTTCTTGTTAATATAACACAGTTTACTGTTTCATTGTTTACTGTTACATTATAATTCTTCTAAGTATTGAAGAGTAGATTCCACATACTCTTTGATATCATGCAAAGTTTCTAATACAAGCTCAAGTGTTTGGGATCGACAAGTGGTATCAGAGCTTAGGTTCTGAAACTTTGATCTAGAAGAAACATACCAGAAGAATTCTCTATTTTAACTGAAGCAATGGATCTCGAAACTACTCAGACAACTACCACTACTAAACTGCCTATTCTAAAGCAGGGTGACTATGAGATGTGGAGGCTCAGAATTGAGCAATACTTTCAAGTGCAGGATTATGCTCTATGGGACATCATAGAGAATGGCAACTCGTTCAAACCTACAATCAAACTATCAACAAGTGAAGGTGGTACCCCAACTGTATCAGGTCCTGTTACTGCAAAAGAGAAGCTTCAGAAGAAGAATGATTTCAAGGCTAGAAGTATGTTGCTGATGGCTCTCCCCAATGAGCAACTATTGACTTTTAGCAAGTACAAGGATGCAAAGATCTTGTTTGAGCCTATAACAACAAGGTTTGGAGGCAATGAAGCAACTAAGAAGACACAGAAGACTCTTCTTAAACAAATGTATAAGAATTTTAGTGCCTCAAGTACTGAGTCTCTTGATTTTATCTTCAATAAGCTTTAGAAGATTGTGAGCCAACTGGCTGTTTTGGGTGTAGAGATTTCTCAAGAAGATCTCAATTTAAAATTCTTGAGAAGTCTACCTGCTGAGTAGAACACTCATGTAGTAGTCTGGAGAAATAAGCCTGATCTAGACACTATGAATTTTGATGACCTCTACAACAACTTCAAGATTATAGAAAAAGCGGTGAAAAGGCCTGCAGGATCAAGTTCAAGCTCTCAGAATATGGCTTTTGTGTCATCTCCAAGCATAAGCAATACTGAGGAGGTTAATACTGCTTTTAGAGTTAGTAATGCTAACCCTAAAGTTACTAATGCTAGTTCACAAACTAGTAGTGCTAGTTTAAGTAATGATACTGTCTATGCATTCTTGGCCAGTCAAGCTAATGGGTCTCAGCTTGTTCATGAAGACCTAATACAAATTCATGAAGATGACTTGGAGGAGATGGATTTGAAGTGGCAATTAGCTTTTCTGAGCATGAGGGCCAAGAGATTTTTCCAGAAGACAAGAAAGAAGATCACTATCAATGGAAGTGATACTGCTGGTTATGACAAGTCAAAAGTGGAGAGTTACAACTATCGTAAGTTGGGACACTTTGCTAGGGAATGCAGAGGGCCAAGGAACCAGGACAACAGGGGTAGGAATCAAGATAGCAGAGGTTCCAGGAATCAAGAAAGCACTAGGAAGGCTATGAGTGAGGAAGAGACTTCTTCAAAAGCTATGGTGGCAATAGATGGACTTGGATTTGACTGTGTTGGGAACACATTTCATATGTATCAAGTCTTGGTCATATCATTTGTAATAGGTTGCTAAGTATAAGGCCTATAGGTTTGTTTGAATGTCTCGGCCCTATTAGAAGGCCTATGGGCCGTGACATAGTGTATTAGTTTCTAGAAGAAAGGCTTAAGGTGTTGCCCTAATGCAATGCCTATAAATACTCATGTAATACTACTCTCTTATTGTGGGTTTTATTCACTATTGCAAGGAAACCTTTGTTACTATTTTGATTTAACAATTATAGTATATATTTCTTCAAAGGAAACACAAAGGAAATATGTGTAACCCGATTCATTTTCCCCAACGAATGATTGATTGGAATTTAGTGATTTCGAGTCGAGATTTGTGTCGTAAATAGTGAATAAAGTGAGATTTTGTATTTTTAAACTACAAATATGAAAATATAAAATAAAGACAAGTAACAAATCAATTAGAACAAATAGGCAAAGATCAACTACCTTAAAAACGTAAAGGGAAACTAGAAATGCACTTAAACCGGGAAATTCTGAGCCTAAAAAGTCAAAACGAAGAAAACTAATCCTAGAAATATATGATAACAACTAAATTATGCTAAACAAAAATAATAATAAAACTAGTAGTAGGTAAATAATCTAAAGTTAACGAAAACAACTGAAAATAATAGACTAGATTATACTAAGCAAGCAAATAAGAAATATATGATAAAAATATATACTTGTTAAGCAAATCAAACCAACACATAGCAAATATTTCCATAAAAATGATTATTATACTAAAATTAATAACTACTAACGATTTAAAGAGCAAAGAAAGTAGAACCCTGATGAAGAAACGAGAGGAATAAAACCACCCGATCTAATAAGCACAAATTAACACTAAAGTCTACAACTTTATTAATCTTATCCACTAAATAGTAAGTAAAGTTTAAAACTTTATTTACTATAAAGCTTAAAAATTACTAAAGTTTCAAACTTTATGTATTAAATATGCTTAAAGACCCTTAAGCTCTAGCCTTAGTGGTAGAGATGATGAGAAACAAAGAAAAAATACAAACTTTATCAAAGGTTAGTGAACAATAATAAGCACTGCTACTAAATATAAATAAGCTAAAAGTGATCTAAAAATTAAAAATATTTAAACTTTATAACTAAAAACTATTAGATCTAAGTCCACCCGAAGCTAAGTTGCCTACTACGAAAAATAGACGCGAATCGGGTATTTTAAGGACTAGATGTAAATGAACAAGCTATTAAATAGCTTATTGTTCAAGAAAAAGTTGCAAACTTTATATAAAAAAATATTAATAAAACTAACTAGATCTAATTAATAAGCTAATCTAATAAGCTACAATAAGCTATTAAGCTAATATAGATTAATAGATAAGAAAAGAAAATGAAAAATAAAGTAAATAGATGATTAGAATAAGAAGTAATAAAAAAGAAAACATAAACTTTATTGATTAATAAAAAGTTGGTTACAAAATAAGCACTTGAAAAAAAAAATGAAAGATAATCTATTACAATAGCACTTAAAAAATAAGTTAAAACTAAATACTACTTCTAAAAAAAAACAACTGCTACAATAAAAAAAAAGTCTCATTGAATGTGTGAAGAAAAAAATGAATGACTTGAATTAATGCTTGAATGCCCCAAATTTTTGCTCCATCAGGTGATTAAATAGCTATCCTACACGCTCCCATTCATTGAATGTGGACAATTTCTTTCAACAAACAGGCCACGTGGCGCGAGCTTGTTGGAGGAAATAATTTGGTGCGTTTGAGAGTGGGGATTCACGCGCCTCTTTGGAAATAATTTTGGGCAGTGTACTTCATTTGACTTTGTTTAATTCTTTTGCCTCCGTATTCCATTTCGAATAGCAAACAAATAGTGGGACCCACCTTCTAGAAGGTGTATTTTATTTTAACTTTGGCCTCACTTGTCACTTTACACCCCTGGCTTCACTTTTCATCCTTGTCTTCTTTAAACTTCATATGAATTAAGCATCTTTGGTCACTCATCATTCTTTATGTTTAATTCATCGGTCATTGAAATAAATAATCTTTAAATTTCTCTTCTTTTGCCTCGATGCTCCAAATAAAATTAACGATAGACTCGCAATTCCGTGCTCTTTCCAAATCCCGTGCCCGTTTTTGTCTATTTTGCCTTTCTTTTTGTCTTTTTCTCATATCCGTTACCTGCACATACACAAACACAAACACAAAAACACAATATATTTGGCATATTTGGTTAGTTTTTGGTCTATTTGGTCCGTTTTATTAGGTAAAAGGTATGTGTTATTTAACACATACCAAAATCCCCCAGACTAAAGTATTGTCGTGTTCTCACGCAATGTTATCAACTCACGCTTTTGAAACCAAAATTTCAAACCTCTTTTTACTAACTTTGAAAAGTAGCAAAATATTCAAAAGAGATTTAAGAAATCAATAGTTCTAAAAACGCCCCGTTTTTCAATTTTATTCACACATACACTATTTTTGTATTTTTCTCTTTTTCTTGTAACGGGATGTTGACTTTCATTATTTCACAATAACTTTTAGGATCACGGAGTAAGAAACACAACTCATAAAGAAGTGAACATACATATAAAATTCATCGTCCTTGATTTTTCACGAATCCCCAAACCAAACTTAAAAATGAGATCATTGTTAAATACAAGTTAAGATGCTAACGCTACTCATGAATGTAACTTGTAAACTTTTCACTCCCCAATTATTCTATATGTTCGGTAAGTGTGCTCATTTTCAAAAGTTTGATCACATAAATCGAAATTATTATGGTTATTATTTATTTAAGTAAAATACTAATTCACCAGGAATCTTGAAATCTAAGGATCAAAAGGGCCTTTTCCATGTAACGGCTTTCTTCTCGGCACATCCCAAACCAGTTGGTTTTAGGTGACCAGGCTTTTGACACCCCACAGAGAATAGTACCGGAATCAGCGGGATTTCGATTTCAAAGATTTCTTAGATTCCCGCTAAGTTAGTATTAAATACTTAAACAGGCAACAACCGACGATCATTTAGAGATTAGAGACTCAAAGGTGAGATCACTCTATGTAGCGACTTTCTTCTCAGCATGTCCTTTTAGCAAAGCTTAGGAGGCTAGCTTTTTACACCCTCGAGAATAGAATCGGAGCTTTCGGGGTCTTTGAAATCAACAATCTACCAAATTCCCGTTAAACTTTAACACAAAATTGACGATGTTGGGTCCGTCAGTACCCAAGAATACTTAAAACAAGATTTGGACACAAATTAACTAAGTGTTAACTTAAACTGAGAAAAATTTAAGTCACTGAGTGAACAGTCACTCAGTGAGTCATCTTCAGGATGCTTAAGGCGAATTCAAGAAGAAGGATTCACTACTCAGGAAGGCGGCACTCCCTGAGTAGGACTTAAGCCAAAGAAGAAGATGATGGTTCAGTGAGTGTTGGACAAGAACTCACTGAACCTTAGTCTCCTCAACAACATTAAGTGATCGAAGACTGAAGAACTCATCGCCTGAAAGAAAGGCGGGAAGATCTGGGAAGAGTTTTAATATAAGATCAAATCTTATCTTGTCAGGAAGAAACTTTCCCTAAAACGGCTAAAAGTCATGGAGTGTCAGACCAACCACTCCTAAAGACTTTATAGTCCATTCCCATTGGTTCTTGGAAATGACAATTACTGTTGTAATTTTCAGACACGCTTGCTTCAACAAGTTGTAGTTTTTTAATCACTTTTACTCTTTTATACTTGTGTATAAATAGGTTCAAAAGGAGAAAAGTTGAGTGTGTTTTGTATATTGAAAGCTTAGACTTTTACAAAGCAACTTCTCTCCTACAAAGAGTAACGAATCCCTGAGATAGCTCAGAGGGTCAAATTGTTACCACTCAAAGCAAAGCTTGAGTTTAGATAGGAGACACCACCATACCTTGTCTGTTCAATCCCAAGTGTTTGTTCCGCAAAACACTTGGGTAATAGATTCTTTGATTCATTTCTAATAAGAATTTAAACGTTGAAAAATACTTGTGTGTTTTTACTTTTACGTTTTCATTAATCTGTTAGAATTAATCATAACATTGTATTAGTCATAAACACGAATTGATTAACTTTCTAGTTAACTCTAAGCGTGTTAAGGGAATAACAAGTGGTATCAGAGCCTCTGGTTTATAAAATCTTTCAAAACTAACCAAGACTGCTCAAAGTTTTTAAAACCAAGATTCTACTATGGCTGATATTAATGTACCCCAGCTGGTCGATAAAAAGGGTGGCAGCTATTCTACTGTTGCACCCAGACTAGAAGCTGGAAAATTTAGCAAATGGAAAAAACTTATGATTTGCTATTTAACTGGTACTAGCATGGTACCCGCGCGTTGCGGCGGATACCATGGTATATTTCGTTTTGTATCGTAAGGAAATCATTTTAAGTTGCAACGTTTCTCTAACGGCAAATGGGCTTTTTTCGACAATAGTTTGACGGCAAATATTTTCTTTTCAATAGTTTGACGGCAAATAATTTCTTTTCAATAAACTGTATTTGTAGCGTTAGGGCATTGTTTACCAAAAATACGTTTTTCCAGAAGCCATGGTCGCATAACGGTAACCATACATGGTTTTTAACAAATTTCGATATTGTTATTTTTATAGTGTTAGGGAAATCTTTATGAAAAAATATTTTTTCATACGTCATGGTTACATAGCGGCGACTATTTTTGTGGTGGCGTCGATATTTTTTATTGGCAAAAATACTTTTTTCGACAACATGTTAAAGGAATGTTTTTTAGGAACTGTTTTCCTAATGGCATAATTGCATTGGCGAGTATCTGCACATTGCGTCATTTCTCATTTGTTTGTAGCTTTTGACAAAATTTTGTTGAAGTTTTTAAATTTGGAAAACTTTAACTTCTCAACCATTTAAAAGTTACAAGTTTTAAACATTATCAGAACTTTTAGATATTATCAAGTTTCAGTGTTTATCCATCTTTTTTAATTCCTCTATAGTTTACTTCTAATATTTTATAGATGTGATTCACTTAAAAGATTACTCCTTTTAACAATGTATCTAGTCACTTTCACATATACTGTTTACGTCAACAATTTACTTTTTCTCACAAAAATGAAATTTGAAATTTTTTGCTCAAAACATCTCCATTAGCTTTCATCAACTTTCTGTTAATGATCTGATATGTGTCGTTTTAAACATATCTTTTCGTCCAATTTTCGAGTCAAAACAACCAAAAACACTTTAAAACGATCAAATAATGTTAAAAATATCTTTGAAATGTGTTTTTGTGTTTTCCATATGCAAAATGATTGAAAACGATTGAAAAACAAACAAAATTTGCATAAATGGCAAATCTAGTCCCTCAAGCTTGAAAAATAAAAAATAAAAAAATAAAAAAAATAATAAAAAAAAAAAAAAAAATTTTTGGTCCTTGGGACTTTACAGAATTGGCAGGAATGGTCCCTGAACTTTGCAAGTTTGCATCCTTGGTCCTTTACTAAATTATAAAACCCACCAAATAACACTACCCCATCCACACATTTAAACCCCAACCCCTTAAACCTACAATCCCATGTTTAACCATCGCCGGCCCAATCCTTACTAAAAACCACAGCCCACTTAAACCACCCCGAAGCCCAATCCCATCTAAACTCAAACCCGACCGACCCACCCTTTAAATTAGCTAATGACCGGATGAAGTAAATAAGAGGGTCAAATCCCTCTTTTGTTGTTCAAAATCCCTAGTTGTCTTCTTCCTAACTTGTGATCCCGCCAAACAAGCAACCAGCCAAAACCCCATCACTATCTTCACCTCTTCCCAAACTTTCACTCTTTTTCCACCTTCTCCACTCCCCACCTCTGCTACCCTTCCCCTTATACCTCCCCATCATCCATGTCATCAATCCGTGTGAGTTAGTGGGCGCCAAATACAACTTAAGGGCTGAGATCGATTCTGCTTTAATCCAAAGGCTGGGATTTATTCACAAGAAGCACAAATGGGTATCAAGACTGTTTTATCTCACAAAACAAGCACAGGAGCTTTGAAGACCTTTAGCTTAGTTTCGAGTATAAATAGTAGCTATTGTAAGCCCTTGGAGGCATCTCCTTTTGTATCTTTTCTGTTTTCTAAGCTTAGTTTATCTTTGTAATTGCATATTTCAAGTTTAATTAAAGTTTCTTTCAAGTTTATTCAAATTCGTGTTTTTACCCAAAACCTTAATTTTCTTATTATTGCCTTTAATTGTTGTTTTAAATATCTCAAATTGTTAGTTTAAGGGTTTTAAAGTTGTATTGAATCAAAGAGAAGAAAATTCAGAAAAGAAAAGAAAGAAAATACAAAAGAAAAAAAAATCAAAAAAAGAAGATATATTGAAGTAGAAGAAGAAGGATGGTAGCAGTAGCAGGAATAAACATGGATATTGGTTTAGAACCTCTTGGGAGGTGCATAGGAGATTCTTGGTTATAGTTCTCAGATTCTCCATAAGCTTGGATGACAAGTAGGTCAAATTCCATTCTTTTTCTTAACACATGCTCATTATAGTTATCTGCTACTTGTATCTGTTTATTTGAATTCAATTTAGTGGAACATAGCTTAATTGATCAGTATGAGTTGTTGTTTTTGTCAATCTCTTTGTTTATCTATCAAAACAGTCACATAGGGAGTGTTTGGATCATATCTGATTGCTATGCTCTTGTGGTTATTTTGCCGTTTGTTTGGTATGGGTAGATTTTGGTAGTTCTATTTAGGCTGGCATTAACATAAAACACAAGTCCCTTTTGGTTAAAAGTCAAAGTGGTAGCTTAATCCGATTTGTGGTTAACTGCTATAGAGTTAGGATTCAAAAAGCATTCATATCGGTTTAAAAGTAGTTGTAAGAACTTATTCTAGTCGTATTATAGCTTGTAATCACCTTTTCAATCATTAGAGTAGGATCAAAGTTCGAATAAGTCAACATAGTCGAGAAGTGTTAAAAAGTCAAATTATATTTGGTATTTTCAGATTATTGCAGACTTTCCAGAATTTCTAGTGCCTTCGTTTTAAGTTTAAATTGTTTGGTCTTTTGGATTCGAATAGTTCACCAGCTCGTTTATTTGGTAAATTTTTCATAGGATTTTAGGGGAGCTTTTTGATAGCTTGTCGAGGGCTTGAAATCGGCTTCTTTACCCTGCATATCGAATAGAACAGCAGACTTATATGAGTTTTAGCTCACTTAGAGCTTATTTTTGAGTTTAATTCGTGCTAGAAAACGCTAAAATTAATTGCATAAGCTTGTTTAATTGGTTGTTAATCAGTTCTTCCAAAGAAAAATAAAAATAAAAATAGTTTCGAAAAGTTGTAGTTGCCCAGGTTCGAACCTGGGATCTGTTTTAGTAGTAAATCGTTTTTAATTTTAAGTCTTTACAAACCAGTCCGCTAGTTTCAGTTAAGTCCTGTTTAGTCCCTGTCTTTCTTTCAAGCGCTTTTTTAGTTATAAAACAAGTTTCAAAAGGGTCAAAATCAGTCCCTGTCTTTGTTTTTAGTATTTTTAAAGTTTTAATTTTACATTTTTTTTCCCTAACTTTTGTAGATTTTTATTTTTCTTTTATAAAATTAGTTTTTATTGCATTTGTACCCTAGGTTTAGTATTTCATTTATTTCAAGTTTTTAGCTTCGTGTGTTTACCGTATTTATTTGCGTTTTCATTTATTTCAATTTCTGTTTTTATTTATTTAATTTCAATTACCACAACACCAAATAATCTCCAAATCAAATCATCAAGCATTTTAATTCCGAACCTAAAACAAAATCCTCGATTCACACCTCGCTGGGACACGACCCGGGTGATCACTTGCCCGGTATCACACACATCACATTCACGGGTTTTGCAAGTTTTTCTTTTCCTAAGGTTTGACTTGTCATTTCCCAAAGTATCACGTGTGCACGATACTATATTTATTTATATATATACTATACACGGATCATGATCATAAAGACCTTTCATTTCACTTTTAAAAAATACAAAGAAGTACAACAAACTTCTGTACAATCTCCACGAAATATATGGAGGTATCCAATAAAGGCAATGCCTTTTGGACCCCTCACCATTATCTCTTTCAATTTACAAATAAAATATGCCGATAAAACAAAAAAGATAGTTTCTTTTTGCTAGTGGAGTTTCAATTTCATGATTGCACCACTCAAATATTGCACAATTTCACATCTTTTTAGTCGATAATATTGGCTTTTCAAAATTTCAAGGTTTTAAAAAGTTCAAAAAAATTTCGAATTTCAAAAAGTTTGAAAATTTTAGAACTTCCAAAAATTTAAAATTAAAAAGTTGTAAACTTTCACAATTTTATAATCTTAAAAAAGACGTAGCTTCTAAACTTTTAACATGTTTCAAATTTCAAAAGCAATCAATAAATTTCAAATTACCAAAATTTGAAAACTTTAAACTTCAAAGATTTCAAAATAATTCAAATTTCAAGAATTCAAAATATTCAAAACTCTATACTTTCAAAACATTAAAAAATGTCTGTGAACACATGCTAAAAATAAAATTTCAACAATTAATATAAAACAACTTACGCTTTAAACTTGCAGCCAACAAATCAAACAAATTACAAAATTCATGTCTAATCTTGCAAGCAAGTTTATACAAACTCTAAACAACATTTACTGAAACTTTACAAAAAAAATCTTGGGTAAAGACCATAAAATAACAACCTACTTTCTCCAATTTACCGAGATGAAACACCTACTTTTTTATTAACATTTAAGCCAACGAAACTATCAAGTATTGTTCCGATATCAACAAAAAGTTGTATAAAATAATTAAATAATACTTGAAATGACTATATTACCCTTGTCTTCTTAAACAACTTTTTGTTGATATCGGAACAATAGTTGATAGTTGCGTTGGCTTAATTGTTAATAAAAAAGTAGGTGTTTCATCTCGGAACAATACTTGATAGTTGCGTTGGCTTAAATGTTGATAAAAAAGTACGTGTTTCATCTCGGTAAAATGGAGAAAGTAAGTTGTTATTTTATGGTCTTTACCCAAAAATCTTTAATTATTCGTCGACATATATTTTTTTTCATGGGCCCCTCCGTTTCATGAATTTAATTTTGGTTAGTAAAATATTCTAATAAAATAATGTACCGAAAAATTTAAACAAAATTACAAAAAAAAAAAAAAAAAAAAAAAAAAAAAAAAAGAAATTTACAAATTATATTTCACAATAGATCTACCTATAAAATACACAAATTTAATACACTTACAAACAAATTTACATAACATTATAAACAATAAACTCTACATGAACCTAGAAAAAAATTTACCGACACATTTTTCTTTAGAAGAAGTTTCCGTCTGTGACAACAAATTCCGGCGAGGCAGCAAATTTTCCGGCGCGTCTATAAATAAAAAATATTAACGAAAAATATAACGAATAAACACATAGATCTACAAATAACGAAAAAATGATGAAAAATATTAACGAAAATATTAACGAAAAATATTAACAAAAAAATATTAACGCAAATTAAATATTTTCCGGCGAGAAATATTAACGAAAAATAAATATTTTCCGGCGAGAAATATTAACGAAAACATAAAACATTTCCGGAGAGAAATAATTTTTTTCCGGCAGAAACTATTAACGAAAAAATACCAAAACGAAATATACCAAATACGAAAAATATTAACGAAAAATACCTCATTTTTTTTCCGGTGGCGGTAACTTTTTCCGGCAACCAATAGATCTACAAAAAAATACAAAAAACGTTAGATCAACAAAAAACAAATATAGATCTATAAACATACACATACTAAATTCCGGCAACGAGGTGCAGTTTCCGGCGACTTCGGCGACGGCTAGCAACAGACCTGTATAAGAAAATTAGTAAAACAAAACTTTAAAAGCAAGAAAAATACATGTCTACCAAATACACCAAAAAAAACATGAAAAACGTATAGATCTATTAAAAAAATCAATTGGTGGTGGTGTAGTTTCGGAGGTGAGGTTCCTGTGGTGTTGAGTTTCGGTGGTGGAGTGGTGCGGTGGAGTGTTCTGGTGGTGGAGTGGTCCGGTCGTCAATTGGTGTGGTGGTGGTGGGGATGAGATGTGTGGAAAAGAAGAGAGTATTTTGTTAGGTGTGTGTTCTTTGTGTGTGTGCGTGTGTGTTTTTTTTGTAATGAAAGAGATGAGAAAAAGGTAGGTAGGTAGAGTTTAATTGGGCAGAAGAAAAGTGCATATTAATTAGGTTGAGATAAAGAGGAGGGTTGAGATAAAGAGGCAGACAGATGTGAGAGTTTATTGGCAAATGAGGGCAGTTTTGTAATTTCGCAACTCTTTTTTTCAACAGGGTTGCATAATCTTTATAAGGGAGTATAGATGGAACCTTACTATATCACCTGTATCAGGGATGGCCCATTTGTCCCTAAGACTGCTGCAGGGCTAAACAAGCCTGAGGCACAATAGACCATTGATGAGAGGAGGGTGGTCAATCAAGACCAGCGCCTTAAAAGTATCCTTATATCTTGTCTTCCTGACGATATAATGGAATCAATCATCAACTGTTTAACAGCCAAGCAAACTTAGGATGACTTGGTTAATAGCTTTGAGGGCCCCTCAGATACCAAGGAAAACAGGGTCATGGACCTGAAACTTGAGTATAATACTTTCAGGGCAAAAGACTCTAAAAGTCTCTCTCAGACTTATACCAGATACAAGAATTTGATAAACGAACTATCAAATGATGGTGTAGTATTATCTAAGCATGAGACAAATGTTGGCTTTGTCAACAGTCCCCCTGAGAAGTGGCTAAACTTCTCACAAGGCCTGAGGAATGCTAATCACATTCAGACCCTTGAGCTCCCTGAAATCTATGGGAAATTTGTCTATGAGGATGATGAACTCAAATAAGTACATTTTATTACTATCAATTATCCTATTAATTTAACTTGTTTTACTATATTATGTATGAGGATTGATACTTAATCGTTTACTTTTGTAATTCTCAGGTAAAAACAAGCATTTGGTGAAACTTAGCGATTATGGACTAAAAACGGAGTAAAATGATCAAGATTGGAATTGGTTGTTGGAATGAAGAGAATGAAGACCACTGCCTGACTTTGAAGAATGCGCCGCATGGATTTATCCCATGCGCCGCATATGAAACTTTGGTCAACGAAGAATAACCAACTTGTTCTACTCCAGATGCGCCGCATCTCACCTATTACATACGGCGCATCACTATCAATATTTCACCAGATACGATCCAAGATACAAGAGGACATGCGCCGCATCCAAAGACGAAGATACGCCGCATCTTCTGGCAGTGTACGAATATTCCTGAATATTATAATCTTGGACCCCACGCGAAGTTAAGTAAATGCGCCGCATCTACTTACTAGATGCGCCGCATCTCACCCTCAGACAGAAACTATAAATACCCCAAAGACCAGACGAATTAGGAGGTTAGCTTTAGTTCCGAAGTTTTAATAGAAGACCGAAGACCAGAAACCAAGGACGAATTCAGTCAAGGTAGCAGCACAAGACACACCCAAATCAAAGATACAAGAGCTGTAAGAAGGTGCTGCATGTGTTTAATTCATTAAGTAGTTTTGTTTTATTGTGTTAGTAAACTTTAATTCATCAAGATTGGTGGCTTGTGTAATGTGACAACGGAAAGGTTGCACTCCCTTAAAACTGCTTTCTCATCAATTAAAGTTTATATGTTAGTGTCATTGGTGACTTTTATTAGTGCATTGATAACCTCTGTGGCTAGCTGAGCGTTGATCGGGTCGCCATGCCTCTGCCCTCGCCTATTTATTAGATGCCTATGTATTCTATGGTCTGTAGAAAAGTAGGAGAAAGATAAATAGGATAGTCATAAGTAATCATTAAGGGTTTACTCGCCGATAAGATTAGAACCAACGAGAAAGGACTTAATCTCGGTGCGTTGCATCGAACTATACACTTCATATAACACTAGCAATAAAACAAGTGACAAACTACTTATCATAAGGACAGCCCTCTTATTGTCTCGAGTATTTATCTGTGTACGTGTGTGCTACTTGCTGATTCGTGCCTATTGGTTAAGTTTATTATTTAATTGCAACCAAATCGTGCCAGTCTCTCAGGCTGAACCCCCTTGCGTTAGAATAGGTTGTATAGCTAACTTAATATATTAAAATACTGATTAGAATAACTAGATAATACGTTCCACTCTTAGTGATCGACACTCTACTTACCATTATATTCATACTGACCGGGTACACTGCTCGTTAAGTGTGTGTGTTATTGATAAGTCGGCTAAATATAAATTTAAAACTTGAGTAGGCATTAAAACTGCTAAACCGCAACGACACATCACGCGCATCAAGTTTTTGGCGCCGCTGCCGGGGAGTGAATTGTTATTATCTGTTAATTTGATTAGTATTTTAATTAGGTTTTTAATTTTTATCTAACCGCTAATTTTGTTGTGTATTAGTTTAATTTGCATTCATTGTACTATTTTGCATATTTTCTGTTTTTGTGTGTTATTTGTTCGCTTTTGTTTGTGTTTATTTTCGTGTGTTTTATTTGTTTTTATTTTTCGTATTTTTTGTTTTCTGCTATCGTTGTACTGGGCTAAATCGAATGATACGGCGCATCTGATTTCTCAGATACGGCGTATTGCGTTCAATTTTTATAAAATACAACGCGTTTAATTAAAGCGATACGACGCATCTTTTCCCCAAGATACGCGGTATCTGTTTTTGATAAAAAAATTTTCTAAACGTTAACGCCATACGACGCATCTGCATTAGCAGATACGGCGTATTTATTATTTTAATTAAAAACAGTTTTCGATTAATTAAACAGATACGGCGCATCGATCTTTGTCGATACGGCGTATCTTCTGAATCAAAAATCTCATATTTTGAAACGTAACGAAAATACGGCGCATTAACTTTTGTTAATACGACGCATTTAATTTTTATAAATATCGATTTTTGATTATTAAAATTGATACGGCGCATTCAAATTTCTAAGCGGCGTATCTATTTTCTGAATAAAGTCTGATTTAATTTTAACGATTATAAGATACGGCGTATCCAACTTTTTGGATACGGCGCATCGTCTGCAGATATCAGCTATTTGTATTCTTATATCCGTTTCTATATTCATTAATTTCTCTTCTAGCGAACAAATCCTACTGATGATTTTACCTTTGATGACAGGTTTTGCTATGGAAGACATGTCAGTTAACGGATATCTTGCTAAGGAATGCTTGCTTTCAGATTCATTCAATGTGCTCATGATCGATGCAGATTTATTCTCTTGGGAGACCCCTCTTGAAGCTGCTTTTAAGGAATTCATGCGTTTATGCAACATTGACAAAGGGGTATTCTCTTATGATGTATTTGTGAGGTACACTAGAGATGAATTGTCGCTCTTATGGCCTATCATTGAATCCAAAGGATTGAACTGGACTACTATCGAAGAAGATGATGGGAAATTCTATCTTGCATACATGGACTCAAGCAACAATAGCTGTGGTGGAGGCAATGCCCAAATCTCTTACATGCCTTATTCCGAACAGTACTGAGGATAATGAGAACGAGGTGGTGGAGTTTGAACCTGAAGTATTGGAATAAAGAGCTGAACGTGAGTCTACCTTGAAGACTCTGGAATAAAGACAAGTGCTTACCGGGAGACAACCCGGATTTATCTTTTTATTATTCTGTTTTTGTGTCGAGTCAGTCAGGCCGCAGAGGATACGGCGCATCTCAATCCTGAGATGCGACGCATCTCCTGCAATGGTCATATCTTATTTTATTTTTCTGCATTTTTTACTTTTCAAATTTAAAACTTTTTATCAGTTTATTTTAAATGCGGCGCATCCCTGGTTAAGGATGCGGCGCATCTTCTATTCTGATCCGTATTCATTCCAGGCTCGATACGACGTATCTTCTTCCATAAGATACGGCGCATCGACTGACCTGATGATTTTCATTTTTAATTTTTATGTTTATTTTTATCTAACTACTAATGTGTTATGCAAGTTGAACCTATCTTATCTTAGGTGTGTTTTGAAGCCTTGGTGGTATTATAGATTCCTGCATTTCTTGTGGATACATCGAATATGAAGCTTAAACGTTCTAATCCACAAGAAAGATGATTTTTGCTCTTATACAAATGGAGGATCATACCGAGCAAATCTCAGGGGAGTTTTCTGTTCTAATTCTTTTATTTTCCAGTTTTTAACCTTTAATACAAACAACGAGACGTTGTTTAACTTAAGTGGGGGGATTGGAGAATTAGAACACTTAACACTTACTTGTCCTAAACTTTTCAAAATATGCTTAAAATGTGCTTAATATATCAAAATTTAAAATTTTCAGCATGTTTTTGTTTAGAGTCTAAGTTGCATAGCTGCACACATGACGTTATTTTTAAAATTGTGATTTTTCAAAACTCACAAATCTATAAGTTTGCCGGTGACTTGTAAACTTTAGAACTTGGCTTGTATACTATTCGAGACCACCATAATAAGTATTATTTTATATAATTAGAATGACTTGTCTAAATTGGTAAATTTCTAGGATTACACCCAAATAGCCTTATATGTTATGTGATATTAGCTAACTACACTGGTTAGTTAACCCCCGTATAACCCTTTTGTTACTCTCATTTTTAGAGTAAGATACCCCTAGAAAAACACTCAGAGCCATTCCTTTCGTTTCTTACACCTATGTTTAAAATGTTTCGTTACACCCTTACACCTTAGCCTACCCTGTAGATTAGAATCCGTGGTTGGTTAATTGCTATAGGCAAAGTGTGTTTCCTTACATTACCTGTGTTCGTGTGCGTAATTCATTATCTATGGTTAGGTCGGGAAATTGCACAATGCAATTGGAGTGAAAGTAAATATTATATATCTTTGAGTTTATTTTTCGTGTGTTTACTACTTTCACTATTACCGTTATTTCTGAAGTTATGAAAAGTATGGAAAAATTATCCAGAATTATTGTTTTAGTGATGTGGTGAAATTTTACACATCTATGTTTATGTTTCTTAGTCATTAAAAAAAAAAAAAAAAAAAAAAAAAAAAAAAAAAAAAAAAATCGAAAAAATGAGAAAAGAAAAAGAAAAAGAAGAAAGTTGGATGTTTGTTTTTAACCAACGATGTAAAGTTATGTAAGTGGTCAATATCACCACTATTTGTTGTATAATATATTTATGGATTGGAATGGGAATTGGCAGTTATGGAACGCCAATTAAGGTTTATTCTTTGATTAAGATCTTGTTGAGTATAATCGTTTATTTTTGTAATTCTCAGGTAAAAACAAGCATTTGGTGAAACTTAGCGATTATGGACTAAAAACGGAGTAAAATGATCAAGATTGGAATTGGTTGTTGGAATGAAGAGAATGAAGACCACTGCCTGACTTTGAAGAATGCGCCGCATGGATTTATCCCATGCGCCGCATATGAAACTTTGGTCAACGAAGAATAACCAACTTGTTCTACTCCAGATGCGCCGCATCTCACCTATTACATACGGCGCATCACTATCAATATTTCACCAGATACGATCCAAGATACAAGAGGACATGCGCCGCATCCAAAGACGAAGATACGCCGCATCTTCTGGCGGTGTACGAATATTCCTGAATATTATAATCTTGGACCCCACGCGAAGTTAAGTAAATGCGCCGCATCTACTTACTAGATGCGCCGCATCTCACCCTCAGACAGAAACTATAAATACCCCAAAGACCAGACGAATTAGGAGGTTAGCTTTAGTTCCGAAGTTTTAACAGAAGACCGAAGACCAGAAACCAAGGACGAATTCAGTCAAGGTAGCAGCACAAGACACACCCAAATCAAAGATACAAGAGCTGTAAGAAGGTGCTGCATGTGTTTAATTCATTAAGTAGTTTTGTTTTATTGTGTTAGTAAACTTTAATTCATCAAGATTGGTGGCTTGTGTAATGTGACAACGGAAAGGTTGCACTCCCTTAAAACTGCTTTCTCATCAATTAAAGTTTATATGTTAGTGTCATTGGTGACTTTTATTAGTGCATTGATAACCTCTGTGGCTAGCTGAGCGTTGATCGGGTCGCCATGCCTCTGCCCTCGCCTATTTATTAGATGCCTATGTATTCTATGGTCTGTAGAAAAGTAGGAGAAAGATAAATAGGATAGTCATAAGTAATCATTAAGGGTTTACTCGCCGATAAGATTAGAACCAACGAGAAAGGACTTAATCTCGGTGCGTTGCATCGAACTATACACTTCATATAACACTAGCAATAAAACAAGTGACAAACTACTTATCATAAGGACAGCCCTCTTATTGTCTCGAGTATTTATCTGTGTACGTGTGTGCTACTTGCTGATTCGTGCCTATTGGTTAAGTTTATTATTTAATTGCAACCAAATCGTGCCAGTCTCTCAGGCTGAACCCCCTTGCGTTAGAATAGGTTGTATAGCTAACTTAATATATTAAAATACTGATTAGAATAACTAGATAATACGTTCCACTCTTAGTGATCGACACTCTACTTACCATTATATTCATACTGACCGGGTACACTGCTCGTTAAGTGTGTGTGTTATTGATAAGTCGGCTAAATATAAATTTAAAACTTGAGTAGGCATTAAAACTGCTAAACCGCAACGACACATCACGCGCATCAGAGGACAACTTGATGTTAGGAACATGAATATTCAGCTGAAGACTCGGTCACCCCGAGTACTTATTAGCACAACATAGCTCGTAGGATTATCAGTAATATTATTAGTAGCTTAGTTATTAATATTAGTATTGTGGAGTGGGTCGGGTCTTTACCCTCTGTCAGCTCACTCTACAGCCCACTAGGGGCATAATATATTGTACTATAAATACCCCTTCCCACACAAGGGAAGGGTTGGACCTTTCTCACTAATCTAATATCATTTGTTTCTCTCTCTACAAAGGCTCCCAATCTCTTTCTTTATCTCTCTAAGTTCTTGATAAATCGATCCATAAACAAGCCTCTAACTAGTGTTTCTTGCATAGTGAATACCCTACAATTGGTATCAAGAGCCATGGTTAGGTCCATGAGAGTTGGTATTCACGGATTTGTGTAGTTCTTGAGGTTTTTCTTGGTGGTTCGATTTGTAGGTTTAAGTTTTCTTGTTGGTTCGATTTGTAGGTTTAAGTTTTCTTTTGGTTCGGTTTGATTAGTAGCATAAATTTCATTTTGTACTTTGTCTAGAGATTAGAAGTTGTTTTATCTTGTATTTGTGTAGCTCTTGAAGTTTTTTTTGGTTCGATTTGTAGCTTTTTAAGTTTTTTTTGGTTCGGTTTGTTTAGTAGCTTAAATTTCACTTTGTACTTTGTTTAGTGATTAGAAGTTGTTTTACTTTGTACTTTCTAGCTTAAGAATAGTATTAGAGTGGTATTTGGTGGTTGGATTAACAGATCTAAGAACGGTGTGGTGATTTTGGGGAAATTCGAGGGTATTTGTTGCATTGTTCTTGGCAGCGGTTTGTCTATTGGGGACGAATTTTGGACTCGGTTTGTGTCAATTCTTGGATTCGGTTTGTCCTATTACTCGTTTAGGCAAAAAGACAAAAGGTAGTGAAAGCGACGTGCGTGGGAGTTTGTGTCTACTCGGTTTGTCCCTGCTGCGCGTACTCGGTTTGTCCCTGCTGCGCGTACTCGGTTTGTCCCAGCTACGTATACTCGGTTTGTGTAGACTCGGTTTGTCTCAGAGAAATTTACTCGGTTTGTACCTACTCGGTTTGTCCCAACTGCGTGTACTCGGTTTGTGTAGACTCGGTTTGTCTCTGAAGAATTTACTCGGTTTGTGTAAATTTACTCGGTTTGTGTCTACTCGGTTTGTCCCAGCTACGTAGACTCGGTTTGTCTCTAAGGATTTTACTCGATTTGTACCTACTCGGTTTGTCCCAGCTGTGTGTACTCGGTTTGTGTAGACTCGGTTTGTGTAGACTCGGTTTGTCTCTGAGGAATTTACTCGGTTTGTACCTACTCGGTTTGTCCCAGCTGTGTGTACTCGGTTTGTGTAGACTCGGTTTGTATAGACTCGGTTTGTCTCTGTGGAATCTACTCGGTTTGTATCTACTCGGTTTGTCTCTCAGACTTGTATGCGGTTTGTGTCTTGGTGATTTTAGAAATTCCCGCGAAAGATTCGATTTCTCGGTTAAATCACAAGATCAGTAAAATCCCGTTGTTACTATGGCTACCACATCAAGTACATCATCAGATGATATTCAAGCAGCAGGATCTGACACTCGTCCACCTATGCTAGATAGGACGGATTATGAGTCTTGGGCACAACGAATTAGACTTTACTGCTTGGGTAAAGATAATGGTGTTAACATTCTTAAGTCAATTGACGAAGGACCTTATCAGATGGGTACCACCAGAGACGTGGTTACAACTGGTGAAGATGGAACAGTAACATGGGGCATCGACAGACCTAGAAACTACAATGATCTTAATGAAGAAGAAAAGAAGAGGTATGATGCCGATATTAGAGCCTCCAACATAGTTATTCAAGGTCTTCCAAAGGATGTGTACAAGCTCATCAATTTCAACACTGAAGCCAAAGCTGTGTGGGACAACGTTAAGATGCTGTTAGCAGGGTCAGAACTCACAAAGGAAGATCGTGAGTCACAGCTGTATGATGAGTTCGAGCATTTCAAAATGAACCCAGGAGAGAATGTCACAGACTACTATGTGAGATTTCATAAGTTGGTGAATGATATGAGGATGATCAGAATGACAATGCCCAATATCCAACTGAACTCAAAGTTTGTGAACAACATGACTCCTGAATGGGACAGATTTGTTACAGCTGTCAAACTTAACAAAGGTTTAAGGGATACCAACTATGAACAGCTGTATGCCTACCTGCAACAACATGAGAAGCATGCTGTCTATGATCGGGTGCTGAGAGAAAAGTTAAGTCCTTCAACTACAAATGATCCACTGGCGTTCATGACAAATGTTCAACCGACAATTCAATCATCATCGAACCCAAGCTATCATCAACTTCACTCACAAGTACCTGCTATGAGCTCTCAACTTGACTCAGGGTACTCTCAGACCAACAAAATGATTGACAACCTCACCAATCAAGTTTCATTACTGGTTCAACAGTTTCAAGCATCACTCCCTCAGACCAACAATCAGTTAAGGAATTCATCCAACCCACGCAATCTAGCAATGGTAGAGGATGGGAAAATTGTGGTTCAGAATGTGCAAGGGAGAGCTGGTAGAAACATGGGTCGAGGTTATGTGCAGAATAGAGCAGGGAATGCCAATCAGGGGCAAGGGAAACAGATCAAGTGTTATAATTGTGGGGGGCTTGGACACATTGCTAGAAACTGCAATCAACCTAAACGTCCTCAGAATTCAGATTACTTCAAAGACAAGATGCTGTTAATGCAAGCTCAAGAGAATGGAGCGGTATTGGATGAGGAAGAGTTATTGTTCTTGGCAGGAGATGGAGGAAATACTTTTGATGAAGATGTGGATGAGAAACCTGTTCAGGATCTAGCACTTAATGATCCTAACATCTTCAAGGCAGATGACTGTGATGCATATGACTCTGATGTAGATGATGAACCTACGGCTCAAACAATCTTCATGGCTAACTTGTCTTCCATGGTCTCATCTCCCCGTCAAGCTGGTCCTTCTAATGCATCTGTGATATCTGAGGTACTAAAAATTTATGACACATATAATATTGACGAGGGACAAAAGAATCCCGAAGAAGTACATCAGGCAAATGTTTCTGACTTAAGTAATGTTGACATGGAAAATAGTGATATTATTTCATATGAACAGTATTTGAATCACAACAACTCGCCTGATGTACCAAATGGTGAATCTTTTGTCAATAATGATGTTTGTGTTAGGAAAAATGTATGTGCCTTAGATAATGCGGATAATATAGATAATGCATGCGAGTGCCATGAGAACAGATTGCCTGTCCCTGATGATAACTTGATCACGAAACTAAACATCTATAAAGAACAAGTGGCTATGTATGAACAGCGTGCTAAGTTTGAGCTTAATGAACGAGAGCAGAAATTAGAAGGTCAAATGAGTACACTTATTAAAGAGTCTAGAGTAAGAGAAGAAACATTAAAATTAGAGTTGAGTTCTTTGAAAAGTCAGCTAGAACAGTCTGTCAAACAGAAACAGGAAGCACAAAAGTGTGTTGACACACTTAAGCTAGAATTCAAACAAAAAGAATCAACACTTTTAAATGATTTCTCTAGACTCAAGACGTTAAAAAATAAGCTTGAAGATAAGTTGTACACACAAGACCAAACCAGGCAGACTGCTCAAATGATGTATAAGCACAGAAAGTTAAGTGACAAGCATAGCGAAAACAATGTAGGTAGATCTAAATTAGCTATTCATGAGATTGCTAAGATAGCCCAACCTGCATTAAATGATTCAAATGTGATGTTTATGCCTAATCATGACCCGCCTGAGCTTATCTACTATAAAGAGGAAGAGGAGATGAGTGAGAGAACAAAGGAAAGAATGAATGAGAAAATGAGGGATCCCGAGTGCATAGCCAGACGAATAATAATCAAACCCCATGATTATTATGAGGAAAATCGTTTGACTGTGTTTGCTCCTCAAAAGAAGTTAACACCTGAACAGATATTTTGGAAACAAGATAATGAAAAACTTAAGGTAGAAAAACTTAAGGCCAACACCCCCCTCATTAGAAAAGTTGCATCCATAACGGTGTATCCTCCCAATACACCTAGGAATCTGGTGCCTTTGTCTCTTCCCACTGAATGCAAAACCTTTATTAGCTTATATGTGCTTTGGCAATTATTTGCTGATTTTGAGAAAACATGTAAGAAGAGAATCACACCAACTGGCATTACTGAGGGGGAAAGGTGTTTTGAACATGCAAAAAGGTGTTACTTGACTGAGGTCATGCCATTCTTTAAACTACTTAAAGAACATTTTGAAGGGTTGCAAACTGCCCTTAAAGCCGAAATAAAGGAAATGGAAGTAGTGTTTAAAGATATGGAAAGTGAGGTGAATGAATATGCAATAGAACTTAAGAGTCGTGAGATTGAAAGAAAAAACATACTCATTACTAACGACAACTTGCTTGCTAAATGTATTGCACAAGATGTATTTTACACTGTCACTGATTCTGCATTGTCTGCTTGTCAATTTAATGAGTATGCTATTGCGTTAAATGTCACCCAGAATCGTGTTGTTGAGCTTGAGGGGGAGAATTTAAAATTGCTTGAAAAAATTCAAAAAGATGACCATGATAATATGGTTAAACGTTTTTCAAAATTGGAAGTCGAATTTCTCAATCTGCAATTGAAATATCAACACTTAAATGAAAAACAGAAAATATCAAATGACAAGACATCCTTGGATGCTCCTGAATTTGATACGTATTTTGAATTAAGCAAACGAGATGAGACAATTCAAGCTCACACGAACACGATTCGATTGCTGAGGGCCCAAATTGCCCAATTGAAATCCAACAAGTGTGAAGCATATGGCACCAATAAACCTTCGTCTTCAGATTCTCAGAATTTTCAATATCAAAACACCATAAATAAGTTACATTATGAAAATGAGTGTTATCGAGAAGAAAATTCAAAGGTTAAACAACATTTCAAAGAGTTATATGATTCTATTAAAGTCACAAGAAGCAATCACAATGATCAAATAACCTCTTTGACAAATGAAATTGAGAATCTGAAGGTTCGGGTGAAAGGTAAAATGCCATGCACCACTTGTAATTGTGATGCACCAAAGGCTACTAATAGTAAAAAGTATGATGTTGATGTTGGGGATATTCCGTTTAAGCTTAGAAATAATAGCCTTGCCCATCAAACATATCTCGATCATCTTAGAGAGGGCCTTGACACACTTCGTGAGGTGGTTGAAGAGGATAGGATTGATAAGCCACTTGATAAGGCAGTTGTCTATGCCTGCAAACTCACGAAAAGGATTCAGGAAAACTTAGAATATGCCATAAGTTCAACTCCTAAGTTTAGCAGATATAGAGATAGATTTGTTGCATCATCATCTACTGTTGAGAACAAGCATGTAGCCTTTGATCTACCACCAAAAACATCAGAACCCAACACATCATTACCTGGAAGGCATGTGACAGAAAAACGAACTAATGTTTCATTCGATGCTTCTACAGGAGTAAAAAGTGACACCCAAGCTAGCGAGTCAAGGTCTAGAGAAAATGCGAGAAAAGATAGGACTGCGCCAGCTAAGAATGATCACTTGAAGAATGTAGAAGCCCAACCTAGGAACAATAAGTTTACAATGAGTAGGATGAATCGTGTTGATTCTAGTATCAAAAGTACTGTAATTAATTCGAATTCTAATGCTATTTGTAAAACTTGCGACAATTGTTTAATTTCTGCTAATCATGATGAATGTGTTGTGTCTTTCCTGATGTCTTCTGCATCATCCCATATTAAGAATGGTAGGGTAACTGAAGCATGCAAAAAGGTTTGGAAAGCAACAGGAAAAACATTTGCTAGCATAGGCTATCAATGGAGACCCACTGGAAGGAAATTCAATTTAGGAAAACAGTGCACGTTACCTAAAATGAATAAGCATAAAATTGTGAAAGTTAAGGAATGGAGACCCACTGGAAGGAAATTCAATTTAGGAAAACAGAGACCATTATCTAAAATGAATATGCATAAAATTGTGAAGAATAAGGAATGGAGACCAACTGGTAGAATCCTGCCTTTAGAATCACAATACCTTCCATCTAGGTCTTGTCCTGTCTCAAGTTCTGTCTCCTCAGTAAAGATAGTGGCATCTGTGAAATCTGTGGTTCCTGAATATGTGTGTGCTGACCAAATGGACCCCAATTGCACTTGGGGATCCACATTTTTCAGTTATCCATTGTTGTCTGGTTTCAAATGCAGGTCGTACAAATCGTCCTGTGGTATTTGGACTCAGGCTGCTCAAAACATATGACTGGAGATCGCTCACGGCTCAAGAACTTCGTGAAAAAGTTTATCGGGACAGTTAGATTTGGGAATGACCACTTTGGTGCTATTATGGGTTATGGAGATTATGTGTTTGGTAATAGTGTAATCTCAAGGGTATATTATGTGGAAGGACTAGGACACAATCTGTTTTCTGTGGGTCAATTTTGTGATTCAGATCTGGAAGTGGCTTTCAGAAAGCATACATGTTTCGTCAGGGAATTGGATGGTTTAGATCTCCTCAAGGGCAGTCGGGGAACCAATCTATACACCATCTCGATTGAAGAAATGTTGAAGTCCTCTCCCATTTGCTTGCTTTCTAAAGCCTCTAAAACAAAATCATGGTTGTGGCATCGTCGTTTGAACCACTTGAACTTCGGTACCATAAATAATCTTTCCCGTAAAGATCTTGTTAGAGGAATGCCCAGACTAAAGTATGAGAAAGATCATCTCTGCTCTGCATGCCAACTGGGTAAAAGCAAGAAACAAACCCACAAGCCTAAAACCATCAACACCAACTTGGAAGTTCTTCATACCCTCCACATGGATTTGTGTGGACCAATGAGAATACAAACCATAAATGGAAAGAAGTACGTTCTGGTGATAGTAGATGATTATTCTCGGTTCACATGGGTGAAGTTTTTGAGAACCAAGGACGAAACTCCAGAGGTTATCATTAAACTGATAAAACAGCTGCAAGTAAGGCTCGATAAAACTGTCAGAATCATCCGCACTGATAATGGTACGGAGTTTGTTAACCAACAACTCCGTAATTTCTATGAAAGTATTGGCATCACGCATCAGAAAAGTATCCCTCGTACTCCTCAACAGAACGGAGTGGTTGAACGAAGGAACCGTACTCTGGTGGAGGCTGCAAGAACTATGCTTATATTTTCAAAGACACCGATGTTTCTCTGGGCAGAGGCTATTGCAACAGCATGTTACACTCAAAACCGATCCCTAATTCATCCAGTTCATGAGAAGACTCCCTTCGAGTTAATTCATAACAAGAAACCAGATCTTTCCTTTCTCCGTGTGTTTGGTGCACTTTGCTACCCTACCAACGATAGTCAAGACTTGGGAAAGTTAAGAGCTAAAGCAGATGTAGGTATTTTTGTCGGATACGCACCAGACAGTAAAGGGTATCGAATCTACAACAAGAGAACCCGTAAAATCATGGAAACCATTCATGTTACGTTCGATGAGCTGAGTGAGCAACCTGCTTCAGGACAAATTAGTTCTGGACCCGATCTTAACCTTTTGTCTCCTGGACCCATTAGTTCAGGGCTTGTACAGAATTCCACGCCTGCAGATTCTTATGTACCACCTACTTGTGAGGAGTTGAAGAAATTATTCGATCCCATGTTTGATGAATACTTTGAGCCAACGAATGGAACCATCCCGAGTGAACCAGCTATAATTCCTATGGATGAGGTTCAAGCCCCACAAGGTTCAGAAGGCCCTGCAGCTTCAGTATCAGTCAGTCACAATGCACCTGCTGCCAGTCAATCGCCTTCGTCATCAAACACTCAAACTTCTCCAGTAATGCAAGAATCTTCAGATAATAATTCTTTGGAAGTTAATCCTTTTGCTCCTGTTGAAGAGGTTCCTTTTGAAAACATATTTGCTCCTGAACATTCATCAGACACATCCTTACTTGAAGATCACAGCACTGCTTCTTCTGTTCACAACCATCAACCTCACGACCATCTCAGGAAATGGACCAGTGATCATCCAATTGACAACATCATAGGCAATCCCTCACGACTAGTATCCACACGTAATCAGCTAGCCACTGATGCACTATGGTGCTTCTTCAATTCCGTACTGTCTAAAGTCGAACCAAAAGATGCCAAAGAAGCAATGACTAAAGATTGCTGGTTCCAGGCTATGCAGGATGAAATCCATGAATTTGATCGACTTGAAGTATGGGAACTAGTGCCTCCTCCGGAACGTGCAATGATCATTGCGTTAAAGTGGATCTTCAAAGTGAAGCTTGATGAGTATGGTGATGTGTTAAAGAACAAGGCACGGCTAGTTGCTAAAGGGTTCAGACAAGAAGAGGGCATTGATTTTGAAGAATCGTTTGCTCCGGTTGCTAGAATTGAAGCTATAAGAATCTTCCTTGCAAATGCTGCTAGTCGAAATATGATAGTCTACCAGATGGATGTCAAAACGGCATTCTTGAATGGTGATTTAAAGGAAGAAGTCTATGTGAGTCAACCAGAAGGATTCGTGGATGCTGAACATCCTACTCATGTTTACCGCTTGAAGAAGGCTCTTTATGGGTTAAAACAGGCGCCAAGGGCATGGTACGATACATTGTCCAAGTTCCTCCTAGTGAACGGATTCTCCAAGGGTGTTGTTGATCCCACACTCTTCACCAGGAAGTCAAGAAACCATCTACTGCTGGTTCAGATATATGTAGATGATATCATCTTTGCTTCAACAGATCCTAGTGAATGTGATAGTTTCTCAAAGGAGATGAATTCCAAGTTCCAAATGTCTATGATGGGACAAATGTCATTCTTCTTAGGATTACAAGTTTCTCAAAGTCCCGGAGGCATATTCATTAATCAATCCAAATACGCCAACGAGATCTTGAAAAAGTTTGGATTCTATTCAAGTGAACCTGTTGACACTCCTATGGTTGATAGAACAAAGCTGGATGAAGATCCTTCAGGGATTCCAGTAGATATCACAAAGTATCGAAGCATGATTGGATCTTTGATGTACATCACGGCTAGCAGACCAGATCTTCTGTTTGCTGTGTGTATGTGTGCTCGGTATCAATCCAGACCAACCAAGAAGCATGTTGAAGCAGTGAAAAGGATCTTCCGATATCTTCAAGGCACGGTTCATATGGGTCTCTGGTATCCTAAGGACACTGCAATGGAGTTAACGGCTTACGCAGATGCTGATCATGCGGGATGTCAAGACACTCGTCGAAGTACTTCAGGAGGAGCTCAGTTTTTAGGGGAAAAGTTGGTTAGTTGGTCTTCTAAGAAGCAGATGAGTACTTCCATATCATCTACTGAAGCTGAGTACATTGCTATGTCTGCTTGCTGTGCACAAATCCTTTGGATGCGATCACAGCTTTCGGACTATGGATTCTCATACAACAAAATTCCCCTATATTGTGATAACAAAAGCGCCATTGCTCTTTGTTGTAACAATGTTCAGCACTCCAGGTCTAAACACATCGACATCAGGCATCACTTCATCAGGGAACAAGTGGAAAAAGGAATTGTGGAACTATACTTCGTGAGGACAGAGTTTCAGTTAGCTGACATCTTCACCAAGGCCCTCCCAAGAGAAAGGTTTCAGTTTATTCTCCCACGCCTCGGCATGAAAAGCATGACTCCTGAAACCCTCAAGTGTCTTCAGGAAGAAAAGGAGGAGTAAAGGATTGTCTTCTTGTATCCTTGTACATAGTTGTATATATCTTAAATCAAAAAGAAAAATACAAAAATATAAAACCTATAAAAACCATAAAAATCGAAAAATCAGAAAATACCAAAAATAGTTCTACCTAGGCATGTCTTCTGTTTATCGATAACATTTACGTATCTAGAAATGTCATTCAACAATGGCACGGATTCTTAAATGAAGCTCGAGCAGAAGTTATACTAATCAGTTAAAACATGTCTTAATGGCTTGCAGTTACTTCATACTGCAACCCGCACTGTACAATGGGGAAAGCATGTCGCCAAAAAGACAGCTGTTCCTCCAACCGGGTGATGTTCACCTGGGCATGGATTACTTTATATCCATGTTCTCCCGACTTGATGTACGTCTCAGTGCGTCATTTCGTGTATCAGAAGAGAAGTCTTCTTTACATCAGACTCTTTATCTTGTTTGATTCTTCAAGAGAGTCTTGATGTTACACAAGGTGGTAAATTGATTTAAATTTTCACAAATACCCGTCGCTCAATTGAATGTCTACAGCTCCTTTAATGGAAAACGGGTCATCAATTGAGGGGGAGCATATTTGTTCAAATTTCCGACACCTTGCCAAATTTGTGCAACATCAGCAGTGACACTTTCTTGGTGTTTCAAGGGAAGCATAGTATGCTTCAAAATCAGAATACATTTTAACCTGACCACATTTTCTCCCAAATTTTTCTAAATATATTTAAATCAATTGGGATCACAAATCTCAAATGGTTTGAAATTTTTGATCAGGGGAGAGAATGTGATTTAAATAGGAAACTCTGATAAAATGTGATGATTTGGAAATTAATGTATGCTCTCCCGTATGTGCTAAACCATTTTGTATATCAATGCACATATTGAGGGGGAGCAAAATGTTTTGGTCATAAACGCAAGCTCTTCCATATGTGCGAAAATCTTTCTTATATCAATGCACATATTGAGGGGGAGCAAATTGTTTTAACAAAACTAAGGATTTGGCATATCAAGTGACCGTGACTCAGAATTAACCAATGAATTGACGAAACTTGAACTGTCATCAATCGAAAGGATTCGTCTTGGCCGGGTAATAATTTCAAGCTGGTCTAACCAGTGATGTAAGCGTGTCTCAAAAAAGATGAATCTGAGTAGAGTGTACCATTTCGAGAAACTTTCTGTGGACTTGACCAGGCCGGGTAATAATTTCAAGCTAGTCTAACTAGTGATGTAAGCGTGTCTCGAATCGGTCATGTTCACTGAAAGTGGATCAATTCAAAAAGTGCGAGCTCTACCTAACATGTGCAAATTTATAAAACAATCAACCGAGCACATGTTGAGGGGGAGCATTTGAAAAATATAAAACTCTCAAGTGTTTGCAAAAATGTGTTTCAGAATCATGAACACTTTGAGAGATTTTTCAATGATTTGGTTTGGCAATCATGGATGAATATCAAAGACCGACCATTTTTAATTAACGCATGGAGTTATAAGGATGGTTAGGTTAGGCTCAAGTTCCCATGATCCCGCCAGAGCCGGAGGGATCTACCCAGGGATAATCCACTAGTTAGTATAGAAGTCCTTAGGTATGATTAAAAAGGAGAAATGTGTATAAGGGAAGAGTGCCGACTGAGATGGAGCTAACACTGGAATAAACCCAACAAGGTGTTAGTTATGAAGTCTCGGTAAGCACTGAAGGGGTTGAAGAATGAAAAAGAATTGTAAAGATAAAGGGTGAAAAGAAATAGCCCTCCTTACAACTTAGGCAGAAACCGGGTCAATACATATGCTGTCAGAATCACTTAGTTGATTGCTGGCATTGAAGACAAAGTATCATGGACCCAGTGATACGCTGCACAACCCTCCTTAGCCACTCAAGGTCCCTCAAAGGACTCTTGTTTCAATTGTCACGGAGTTCAATACATTCCTATCGTCTCTCTCACTCCGAGTTAGATGATATTGAAAAGGTGGCAGTTCTCTCCAGCCTCCGCTCTCTAAATCAAAACGCACAATAGAGTCTAGAGCCACGAGATGCATAATAAGATCTCATAGGAACACGGATAATCTCTACTCTGGTTGTTCATCATTAAGGACACCAGTTGTAAAACTTAAGAGTCCTACGCAGATCTTGGCAATCTGCCAGAACATTTATGAGAGAGTTTACAAATGTAATTCTCAATGATTGAATGGAAATTCCTGCCAGGGTCAACATCAAGCAGCCCTGAAAGCAGGTCACTTCGGTAATTCCTTGTGGATTACGCTTAGTGGTCGCGACGGTTTCAACCGGTCTACAGTCGTGGAGTGATCTCCAGCGACTCACCTAATCGTTGATTTACTACGGTAAAATCTTAAAAGGCCCTCTGTGGGTCTTCGATTAGGAACGGTCTTGGTAAGGATTAGAGAGAGTTTTCACAATATGCTGTTGACTATCTCGAAGTCCAAACTTGTAAGTACCGGTCAAATTATTGCTAACTGTCGTATGCAGGAACCTCTGGCGATTGTAGCTGTGGAATGCTGTAGCTGGTTGCTGTTGTAGCTGGTTGCAGAAAAGATGCCAATCCATCACCACATGCTCATACCACATCATCATCAAAGAAGTCATGATCACCCTAAAAGACCTTCAACACAGCTTCTGCTAACTCTGATGCTGAAGATCGTGACTCCATATCGTGTGAGCATGTCGACTCTAAGTATATTTCATCACATGGAGATATTACTACAGAAAGATGACTTGGAGACTCAAGTGGGATGATACTTTCAAAGATTACTTAACGTTCATCCAAGACAAAAGAGAAGTCATCTTCAGATCACTGATGTTTGCACAACAATCTATGAAAATGATGAATCAATGAGTACGAGCTATGAAATCAAGATCCAAGGATGGAGTGCTATAATTCAGAACATGACTTCCGGGGTGACCTCCCTTAGGGGGAGATTGTTAGGAATATGAATATTCAGCTGAAGACTCGGTCACCCCGAGTACTTATTAGCACAACATAGCTCGTAGGATTATCAGTATTATTATTAGTAGCTTAGTTATTATTATTAGTATTGTGGAGTGGGTCGGGTCTTTACCCTCTGTCAGCTCACTCTACAGCCCGCTAGGGGCATAATATATTGTACTATAAATACCCCTTCCCACACAAGGGAAGGGTTGGACCTTTCTCACTAATCTAATATCATTTGTTTCTCTCTCTACAAAGGCTCCCAATCTCTTTCTTTATCTCTCTAAGTTCTTGATAAATCGATCCATAAACAAGCCTCTAACTAGTGTTTCTTGCATAGTGAATACCCTACACTTGATCTCAAGGAGATATCCTGACTCAAAAGCTCTTGAGTCCAAAAAGGCCTTAACCTCCACACCCATATCAACTGCTTTTTATACTAATGGTGTTGTGCAGGACTTTCAAGAGGATTTTGAGGATGAAATTGATGAAAGGACTAGTGATGAGTACCTAAAAGATCTAAACTTGGAATTCCAAGGGAGGACACTCCTTGCTAGTTCAAAACGTTTCATCAAAAGAAACCAGTCCAACTTTTCTAAAGGAAAAGCAAATGAAACCACTGAATGTTTTAACTGTGGTAAAAAGGGTCATTTTGCTAGGGACTGCTATTCTAAAACTACCTCAGAACCTTCTTACAAATTTTCAGGAAATAGTTCCTCAGGAACTAACAAGTTTCAACCTAGAATGTTTCAGTCGACCCAACAATTTCAAAACAAGGGTCAAAAAGACATTGAAGCAAAATATAGGAAAGCCAAGGCTAAACTTGCAATTCTTGAAACTAATCCCTCTATGTCTCAGGCTGCTCAAACACCCAAACCTGTTCAGGCAAAGAATAAGGTTTTACTAGCTGAAGCTTATGACTGGGATGATGAAGAGGTCTCCTCAGATGAGGAAATTAGAGTGAGTGCACTGATGGCACTCTCTGAAGGTGATCAAGTGGCTGTTGGGAAAAGCCATGCAAGGAATGGAGAGTGGGTAAACATCACCATGTTGTTCAGTCTCTTGGAGGGTAGAAAAATAGATATCGGAGGTATTATCTTCCGTGACCTTGTTGCTAAGCTCTCAGGAAAATCTAGGCAAAAACACTTGTCTTATCCTAGGTTTATTTCCTGTGTGCTTCAGGACCTTCTTGGTTCTGACTATGTGAGCCCTGACGTCTTAGGTATGAAACCTGACGTCTTACATAAGAACAATTTCACTAGTGGCATCACTGAGGTACAACCCATTGCCCTGACTAACTACATGCAAGAGGTTATTCAGGGGGAGAACGTTGTTTCTCCAGTACCTTCACCTACAAAGAAGGTGAAGAAGACAAAGAAGGGTCAGTCCAGTAAGGTAGTTAGACCCAAACCACTCGCCACTGAGACTGATGCCCAGAACCAACTCAACCTTAAAAAAGGGTTGAATGTGGCCCAGACCTCTGAGACACCCACTACAGAGACCCCCCTGACCACAAAACAAAGGCCAACGGAGGTCACTGAGCAATCATCCTCAGTGTCCTCGGGCAAACCCCCTCTTCCTTATGATTCCACTGACATAAACAAGTCATTGGAGTCAGGAACCTCAAACCATTCACATCCCAATGAAGGCACTGATAAATCATAATCAGAGCCTGAGGGAGAAAAGGGTCCTATATCCTTAGTTGGGCAGCACTACTCAACTGAGAAGGGGACCCACACCCAATCACATCCCAATGAAGGTACTGACAAATCACAGTCAGGACCCAAGGGAGTCAAGGACCCTAAATCCCCAAAAGGGCAGTACAACCCTGATGGGAAGGGGGACCACCAACCATCACAAAGAGTGCCTAGTGACACTACTGGAAAACACCCGTCAGTAGTTGAAGGCGCTCAGGGGGACAAAGACTCAAAGGGATATAAACCACCCGCTGATATGGAACCCACAACCACCTCAGGCGGATCCAGTCTCTCAGGAACTGCCCCCAAAAGTCAGGCTGAGAAATCAGTTATTATGACTAGCCAGGCTGATAAAACCAAATCAGCTATTATGGCGGGGTCAGGACCTGGCCAAAACCAAGGCAAGTCCTTTTATGAGGAGGAGCCGGTTAACCTTTTTGAGTTTGAGTCCATGGGGGATGTTCAGGCTCTTCTTGATTCTGAAGATGAGCTCAAGGAAGAGAGTGAGGAAGAAATCTTTGAGGCTGGTGAGGATATGGAAACTGATGTACAACCTGAACAATCACATCAGTCATCTCCACATCCAAGTGAAGAATCAGAATCTGAAGCTGCTGGTTCTTCGGATACTGACAACATCCTCAGCAAGTATGACAACATTCTTCCTCTCACTGAGAGACAATTGGTCAAGTTCCTGCTCAAGACCAACAAGGCTCTCTTCCAAGGTCTGACTGAAGAAATGTTTGACCAGCACACTGAAGCAGCTGTTCATTATGTCAACCTGAAGGAATCAGTGGAATCCTATCATGATGATGTAAATAAGCACAAGTCATCTATCTCCTTCTCCCTGAAAAATCTTGATTACAACTTTAAGATGTTCAACGAGTCTCTCACCAACTTACAAAAGAGCGTTGACACTATTCAAGAGTCAGTGAAAGATGACCCTAAGCTAAACAAGAAAATTCTGTAGGCTTCAGAAACTTACTAGCAACAAACTTCTCAGTTGGCTGAGCTGGTAACTGTGTTGAGATCCTCAAATCTTCAGGGACTCAACTCTTCAGTGGACTCCATCCGATCTTCCCTGGGTCTTATGGAGTCCCACATGGCATCTTTGGCATTGTCTTCTTCCTCCCTGGCTTGGAATCTTGGGCCTAGGATGACTGCATTAGAGGCTTCTCAGGCTTCTATTGAGACTAAGGTCACAACTCTTCAGGAGGACACCTCAGACAAAGTCCATGATGACTGAGATCTATCAGGCCTTCAAAGGTCAAGCTCCCTCAACTTCAGTAAGCGAACCAACTCTTGCTCTCACTATGGGTCAAGCAACAGTTGAGGGGGAGAAAGTCACTGAAGAACCTCCATAACCTGAACAAGAACAACCTCCTTCTCACACTGAGGGGGAGAATCCTGAAGCCACCTCATCTTCATCCCACCAAGACAAAGGCAAGGGCATTCTCACAACCATTGAGCCTGAGCCCACAATCTTGGTACCTGCCTCCAAGGAAAGAAGGTCAGACCCTGATGAACCAGTCAGGGTTCCTTATGAAATTAATGGGGTGATGGAACTTCTCACTCATGCTGAAATTCAAGCTCACATGGAGAAAGAGGAGGCAGTGAAGAAAGCTACTGAAGATGGAAGGCAGAACAAGCTTGCTCTCATTCAGGTTGCAAGAGAAGAGGCTGAGAAGATATGGATTGAGGCTGTAAAACCCAAAATTTCAAAACATGCAAAATGAACAAAATACCCTTGTAACTTAAAATTTCAATAAATACTTGAATAAAACACCAAATAAATCAAAAGCTCTTGGAAATTAGAAACATATGAAATGTAATAATTTTTGCATGAACATTTTAATATTCCCAATTTCCTAAAAATACTTGTCACATCTATAAAAATTCACATGGGCCGAATATACTTTACTTATGTATTTATTTACTTTTAAATAATTAAATAATATATAAAACAAAGGGATAAACATTGCATTTAAGAAGAATATCTTTTAAAATCAGTAAATTGGTCCTAATTAATCTCCTTGGGCCGAAATTCTTTCACCCTCCTAAAATATGTACACGGTTTTAATTTATTTCTCCCTTTTATATCTCAAAACCTTAACCAATTAAAACAAAAAACTCCCAAACGACCACCACCAATTTTCTGCATGTTCTTGGTATTTTTCCTGGATCTATTGGAGTTAGAAGAAGGCTATAAAAATAGGAGTTTGAATTTTTGAAGGCTTGATTCATTCGGTTTCAGTTTTTGTTCGATTTTCATGTTTGCCGAGTGGTATTAATTCTCCACCCTTATTCGATCATTCTAAAAGCTAATTGGTATTTTTATAACTCTTCTTACATCATATATGATCTATATAAAATGGTTATAATAATCCATGCATGCTACTAAGGTCGTTTGGAATTAAACGAACCAAAAACCCTAAAAGATCACATGAATTAATGAACCAGTTTTCTGATCAGAAAATTAGACCGACTTTAATTAATTGAATCTTGATGATAACTAAGTGTTTTTGGGTGTTTCTTGAGTCTAGAAATAAATTCAATGAAATATATTTCTACAGAAATTAACCTTGTGATTTTTAGAGGCTTGGAAGACTACTTTTTGATTTTTATAAAATTAAGTGTCAAATCAAATTCGTATGTCTGGAAAAACAGTCCGTGTTTTTCATTTATCATTTTTAAACCATGTCAAATTAGAAGGTGTCCTTTGAACTGCGTAATATTTGATATGTCTACTAGTTACTGGAATTTT
Organism: Artemisia tridentata subsp. tridentata; assembly: GCA_021014915.2. NCBI lineage: Eukaryota > Viridiplantae > Streptophyta > Magnoliopsida > Asterales > Asteraceae > Artemisia > Artemisia tridentata. The sequence continues at coordinate 200,066,064 of CP139505.1, forward strand.
TGTAGAATTTTATAAATATTATATATGGAGTAGTGAATTAATTACTTTTCGGGTGTTTCATCAGATCCGATTATGGAACATGTTTGGGAAATGGATTTTTCAGTCGTACCTATACTAGTTAATAAAATCTGGAAAAATTAGTCAAATTACTAGGGACATATAGGGTTCTCTGGGAATTTTTAGGAATTTTATTTCGGAGTTCTAATGTGATTCATAAATTATTTAAAACAGGTCCAGTGCATATGAAAAATCTGTTAAAGTGTAAAGATATTAAAAAAGTGTTATTTGTTTATTTTCCAAAACTAAAGGGTTTAAATTGTTATTTTTCTATTACTAAAGGACTTAACTTGTAAAAAACCTGTAACTTTATAATAATTACATCTTATACCCTAATTTTATGATAATTGCATAATAGTCCTTAAACTTATCATAATTACATAATAAACCCTAAAAATTTATAAACCTACCATAATAACCTTAACTTTATATAAATACTATTATGAACCCTAAGCTATTAATATTGTCACTTTAAACTTATTAAATGATAACTTTGAATGCTTCTTAAAAATGGAAACTTACTAATTGAGGAAACATGCTATAAATGGAAAGTTACTAAAAATAGAAAGCCGACTAAAATGAGAAATCTGATTTAAATAAGATATTAATAATAAGACGACCATGTATTCAGGTAGATTCGCTGAAGATGGAGTTTGTTTCCGATCTTTATATTTCTAGATGTGTTTTCACTTGCGGTATAAGGTACAGATATTCTACCCTTTTTCAGTAAGGGTGCCTTCGTTCTCATGACATTCTGGATTTCTGATTCATTATAGGATTCCCTAAGCCATTGCTATGTTCCCTTATACTTTGATTCGTTCTTCATGTTTCACTTACATCTTTCTATATTGGTTTGATTTTGATCTGAGCCTTCTTATTTGGGGCCTTCTTATTTGATCTATGCCTCTGTTATGCTTCCTTTGATTTGCGAACCTTGATAATTGAACTTTGCCATGTCCCCTTGATACTTGATATGACTTGTTCGTCACCCTGTAACATGAATATTGGAATCACTTAATACTTGAAGGATTATTTGATTTTGGTAACTAGATGTGAAAACCTTTCTGAATTATATATGAAAATGTGTGGGAAAAGCTATACTACTTTTAAATGAAAGTTACTAAAAGTTTTTAAGAGAAAACTATTTTTAAGACTATCTTTATGAAAACCATTATTGAAAGATTGCTTTAAATGGACTTTTTAAATAGAAACCTTTTTAAATGAACTGTTGATATGAAACTTTGATATGAACTTTTGAATTGAACTTTCTGATATTGACCTTTCTGATATTGAACCTTCTGATATTGACCCTCTGATATTGATCTTCTGATATTGACCTTTCTGATACTGAATAATCTGATATTGAACCATCTGGTATTGAACTATTGATATGAACCCTCTGATATGAACCTTTGATATGAACCCTCTGATATAATTGAAATGGAAATTGGACTTGAAACACTTAATATGAAACTTGAACTGAATACTTGTACATTTGATACTTGACCATTGACCCTTAGTTTGAGACTACGAGCTACTATCTGTATCACTAGTCATGAGGGTTTCATGACCATGTCATTGATGCACCGATGGCATGACTCTAGGGTAGGAGAGTGATGTTCTATCCCGTCCCTGACTTGATTTGATTTGGTGTGTTGAGGAGGTATTTGGCCACCTGGGGCGTATGGATGCATCCTAGATCTGTTATCTGTTATCTGTATTTGTATCTGTTATATCTGGTGACTGATGGTGTGTGCGATACACGTCTTTCACATATCTGGGAGCTAGCTACTTCACCCCTTGGAGGTATCCCCTCATATTACTGGTTAATGAGAGGTCTCCCCTCTACATGATTATGATATGATTCTGTTTCTGGGCTCGTAGTAGATTACTGTTTCTGTTACCTTTTAACCTTGTACTTAGTATTCCGAGGTCACCCCTCCGAATACATACTTGACTTGATACTTGACTTGATACATGACTTGACTTGATATGACTTGGGCTCGGGTTTGGGATTACTGTTCCCTTTACTCTTATCTATTGTAACTGTTTCTTAATTCCTGATATATCTGCATAACCTTTATTTTTCTTTCCTGACTCTTGTTATACCTTGCATTGTTTCACTTACTTCACTATCCCATCATTACTGCCTTGTTATCGTTATATCTGTTCACTGAGCTTTCGTAGCTCAGCCGCATTTCTTTTCCTGCGGCAGGTTTTAGTTTGGAAGCTGGGTATGAGTGGAGAGTACCTTGGACTTAGAAGACCTTACTAGCTATTGAAGATGACTAGAAGAATTTATAGTTAGATTTGGAAATTATTGTATTATAACCTTGTAGTTTCAGATTTTCCATTGTAAACATTGAAATTCAATTGTATTATTTATGTCATATGCTTGTGTTTGTTCTGATATGAAACCATTGTTGTGACATCTCAACCCTTTTCGGGTCGGGGTGTTACAGAGGCAAAAGACCTTGCTAAAAGGGAAGGTGGTATGAGCTTTGTGGAAGCTCAGAATGCTGAAATGGCTGCCCTTAGGCAGAAAAGGGAAGAAAGAATGAAAAGGACTGAAGAGATTAGGCAGAATAGGATTGCAAGATATCAGTGGGTCATGACAAACATGTTAAAGCCAGAACCAATCACTGATGTCAAGATTCATAAAAACTCCAAGCCTGCAATTCTAACTGTCTACAGAAGTAATGACAAGAGAGTCTTTGACGTTCATGAACCTTTCAGATTCACAGACTTTGGGATCTCAGAACTGGATGAACTAGGTCCACTAATTGAGAAGAAGCAAAATGTTGTTGTGCCAAACCTGATGAAAACCCTCAGTCTGAGGTATAAACAGTTGGCTGCAACACCTCAGGAACTTGGCATTCCCTCTCTTCTTCCAGCTTCAGCCGAACAACCTGCTCCTTCTCAGTCTTCTTCAAGAAAAAGAAAGAAGATTGAAACAGAGCCTGAGATAAAGGTCCCTGGTCTGGACTGCAACAGAGCTCTCCCTGAAGGTATTCCATTCAGAAGGAATGCGGTCATCGAACAACCTGAAAGAGGGTTGTTCTTCACTGATGAGTTCGGAGACCCAGCCTTCCAGAGGTGGAATGATATTGATCTATCAGGGATCAAGGCAATGATGGGTTTCCTCATGATGGCCTCTCCAATCAAGAGTCCTGAGAATGTGAGGTTTTGTCAAGAACTGAAAAGAAAAATCCGAGAGCACCCTGACCAACATGAGCTGCAGTCAAAGAAGTCTAAGCTTGAAGCCCTTGGGATTAAGTTGAACTGATGAATCTGCCTGAATACCACCACCACCTTTTTGTACTTAGTTTTGATAGGACTTGTAATGATATTAATAAGATGATGTTTTTATTATTTCAGTATCCTCATTTACATTCTAGTACATTCAGTATGACTAGAAGTCATTAGCTCACTCATAACTGATCAAAACACTTAGGAATAATTTATATCCAAATAGGGGGAGATTGTTGGGTCCGTCAGTACCCAAGAATACTTAAAACAATATTTGGACACAAATTAACTAAGTGTTAACTTAAACCGAGAACAATTTAAGTCACTGAGTGAACAATCACTTAGTGAGTCATCTTCAGGATGCTTAAGGCGAATTCAAGAAGAAGGATTCACTACTCAGGAAGGCGGCACTCCCTGAGTAGGACTTAAGCCAAAGAAGAAGATGATGGTTCAGTGAGTGTTGGACAAGAACTCACTGAACCCCAGTCTCCTCAACAACATTAAGTGATCGAAGACTGAAGAACTCATCGCTTGAAAGAAAGGCGGGAAGATCTGGGAAGAGTTTTAAGATAAGATCAAATCTTATCTTGTCAGGAAGAAACTTTCCCTAAAATGGCTAAAAGTCATGGAGTGTCAGGCCAACCACTCCTAAAGACTTTATAGTCCATTCCCATTGGTTCTTGGAAATGACAATTACTGTTGTAATTGTCAGACACGCTTGCTTCAACAAGTTGTAGTTTTTTAATCACTTTTACTCTTTTATACTTGTGTATAAATAGGTTCAAAAGGAGAGAATTTGAGTGTGTTTTGTACATTGAAAGCTTAGACTTTTACAAAGCAACTTCTCTCCTACAAAGAGTAACAAATCCCTGAGATAGCTCAGATGGTCGAATTGTTACCACTCAAAGCAAAGCTTGAGTTTAGATAGGAGACACCACCATACCTTGTATGTTCAATCCCAAGTGTTTGTTCCGCAAAACACTTGGGTAATAGATTCTTTGATTAATTTCTAATAAGAATTTAAACGTTGAAAAATACTTGTGTGTTTTTACTTTTACGTTTTCATTAATGATGTGGTGTTTATTGCTCTAATTCTTTTATATCCACGGTAGCGGCTCCAAAAACTTGGTGCGCGCGTGATGTGTCGTTGTGGTTTTAGCAGTATTAATGCCTACTCAAGTTTTAAATTTATATTTAGCCGACTTATCAATAAAACACACACTTTAACGAGCAGTGTATCCGGTCAGTATGAATATAATGGTAAATAGAGTGTCGATCACTAAGAGTGGAACGTATTATCTAGTTATTCTAATCAGTATTTTAATATCTTAAGTTAGCTATACAACCTAATCTAACGCAAGGGGGTTCACCCTGAGAGACTGGCACGGTTTGGTTATAATTAAATAGTAAACTAAACTAATGAGCACGAATCAGCGATTAGCACACACGTACACAGATAGATACTTGAGACAATAAGAAGACATGTCCTGATAATTAAGTAACTTGTCACTTGTTTTATTTTGCTAGTTTTATATGAAGTATATATAATTAACCCTTTCTCGTTGGCTCTAATCTTATCGGCGAGTAAACCCTTAATGATCACTTATGTCTATCCCACTATCCTAGAAACGATAGAATAAATAGGCGAGGAAGGGGCATGGCGACCCAAGCAATGCTCAGCTAGACACAGAGGTTATCAATGCACTAATAAAAGTCACCAAAGACATCAACATATAAACTTTAATTAATGGGAAAGCAATTTTAAGGGGTGCCCATGATATTCCGTAGTCACATGGAATCGGTCCATCAATCCTGATGAATTAAAGTGTACTAATACAATAAAACAAAACTACTTAATGAATTGAATACATGCAGGACCTTCTTACAGCTCTTGTATCTTCGTTTAGGGTGTGTCTTGTGCTGCTAATACGTCTGAATTCGGCTCTGGTATCTTGCACTGTCCAACCTCCAAAAAACTCTCGAAATTCGTCTGACCTTGGGGTATTTATAGTTTCTGTCTGAGGGTTAGATGCGGCGCATAGGATAAGTAGATGCGGCGCATTGACTTAACTTCGCGTGGGGTCCAAGATTAATATATTCAGGAAAATATTCGTACACCGCCTTAAGATGCGGCGTAACTCCATTTCTCTATGTGGCGCATGTCCTTTGCTGACTTGGATCGTAACTTGTGAAATCTTGATAGTGATGCGCCGTATGTACGAAGTATGTTGCGGCGTATCTGGAGCAGAATGATCTTGATCTTGTACATTTCAGTAGACTCTTAATATCTTGCTTGTTTTGCTCCATAATTAATCCAAAATCGCCAAGTTTCACATAATACTTGTTTTTACCTGAGAATTACAAAAGTAAACATTAACGTATCAATTCTCATATATAATATAATAAAACAAGTCAAATAAATAGGATAAATGATGATAATAAAATGTACTTATTTGAGTTCATCAAATATCCCCCCACTTGAACTTTACTTGTCCCCAAGTAAACCTTAGAATAAATCTTATGAAAATGTATTCTAGAAGATATTTGGATTTATTTTTATATTTAAGCATGTATTCGTTTTGTCATAATTGCACAACCAAACACTTAACGAATTAGAAATAAAATAAAATATTTTGATAAAAGCAAATCTAATCGTTTAACTGTCCAGTTGTGACGAATATTCTATCATAAGTTTGGCAAGTATACGCATCTCCCCCACTAAAGCTAAGGAATAACAAGTCTAAAGCGGTAAAAAGGGTTTGTTGGTTAAGGGTTGATCATTCTTCTTAATCTCTATCGATCTCATATTCCAGAAAAGGCGACAAAATCACAAATACATGATCGAATCCACGACAACGATACTTGCAATTGCTCAAATCCTTAACTCGAATAGGCTAAAGATAAGACCAAGTAATCTTCACCAATAATATTATATGAAAAAGGGCGACAAAATCATAAATACATAGTCGAATCCACGACTACGATACTTAAGATTGCTCAAATCCCTAATCTCAATAAATCAAATATTTGGATAAAGAATGATATAGGGTATGGATAATATTTGGGATACAAATTGGTGTAAAATAAAAAATAAACAAAACAGATAAATTAAAATCCTAAGTGTGGTAAATTACTTTACCAACCATCCCATGAATAAGACTCATATCATAGAATAACTCACGCTTTAACACTTGAAACACACGCTTTAGGTAGACACGAATTATACTCAACAAGATCTCAATCAAAGAATAACCTTAGTTGGCGTTCCCATAACGGCCAACTCCCATTCAATCCATAAATATAATATACAACAAATAGTGGTGATATCGCCCACTTAATACAAAACTTTACATAAGTTGGTTAAAATAAACATCCAACTTTTCTTTTTTTTTTCTTTTTCTTTTCTATTTTTTCGATTTTTTTTTATCAACATATATGTGTAAAATTTCACAACTTTTCTATCACCATTTTTTCGGATAATTTTTCCATACTCTTCATACTTTCAGAAATAACTGTAATAGTGAAAGTAGTAAACACACGAAAAATAAACTTAAAATTATACAATATTTACTTTCATACCAATTGCATCGTGCAATTTCCTGACTCAACCAAAGATAATGAATTACGCACGCGAACACAGGTAATGTAAGGAAACACACTTTGCCTAAAGCAATTAACCAACCACGGATTTTAATCTACAGGGTAGGCTAAGGTGTAAGGGTGTAACGAAACATTATAACAAAGGTGTAAGAAATGAAATGAATGGCTCTGAGTGTTTTTCTAGGGGTATCTTACTCTAAAAGTGAGAGTAACAAAGGGTTTATACAGGGGTTAACTAACCAATGTAGTTAGTTAATATCACATAACATATAAAGGCTATTTGGGTGTAATCCTAGAAATTTACCAATTTAGACAAGTCATTCCAATTATATAGATAATACTTATTATGGTGGTCTCGAATAGTATACAAGCCAAGTTCTAAAGTTTACAAGTCACCGGCACACTCATAGATTTGTGAATTTTGAAAAGTTCACAATTTTTGAAAATAATGTTATGTGTGCAGTTTAGACTTTAAACAAAAACATGCTAATTTTTTTTTAAAATTTGATATATTAAACGCATTTTAAGTATATTCTGAAAAAGTTTAGGACAAGTAAGTGTTCTAATTCTCCAATCCCCCCACTTAAGTTAAACAACGTCCTCGTTGTTTGTATCAAAGGTTAAAAACTGGAAAATAAAAGAATTAGAACAGAAAAACTCCCCTGAGATTTGCTCGGTATGATCCTCCATTATTTGTATAAGAGCAAAAATCAACTTTCTTGTGGATTAGAACGTTTAAGCTTCAAAAATGATGTATCCACAAGAATGCAGGAATCTATAATACCATTCAGACTTTAACACACCTGAGTTAAGAAGGTTCAAACTTGCATAATACATTAGTAGTTAGTAAAAATAAAACTGAAAAATAAAATGAAAATCATCAGGTCAGTCGATACGCCGTATCTTATGGAAGAAGATACGCCGTATCGAGCCTGGAATAAATACGAATCAGAATAGAAGATGCGTCGCATCCTTAACCAGGGATGCGCCGCATTAAAATACTGACAGAAAGTTTTAAAGTCAAAAATAATAAAAATGCAGAAAATTAAATAAGATATGACCAGTGCAGGTGATGCGTCGCATCTTAGGATAGAGATGCGCCGCATCTTCTGCAGGTCTGACAGACTCGACACAGAAAAGAAAAGTAAAAATTTTCCGGGTTGTCTCCCGGTCAGCACTTGTCTTTATTCCAGAGTCTTCAAGTTAGACTCACGTTCAGCTCCTTAATATCGATCACTGAAAGAGTCGGAAGCATCGCGCTCCCTCATCGCCAGTCCAGTAATATTGAACACTCCTTGCTCGTCCTTAATTTCCACGCCATTCTTCTTTAATATCTGTATAAACAAAGTCCTGTCCCTTTCAGGTAAAGATGACAAAATGATAGACGGGAAATTCTTATTATTATATAGGCATAAATATGCAAAGTGGGATGGTAGTTCAATAAACACATCATTATTCAAATTTGTATTCTCAACTATTCTCCTACGTTTGTTAATTACTTCGCAATCATACCACTCATCATCAGAATCATTAACAATATCGCGCCTAAGTTCGGTAGGTACATTAAGGTCAATAAATTCCTCGAAGTTCTCATGATTAGGATTAGTTGAGTTGTTTTGAATCAATGTTTCTCCCATAAGCCTAGCTTCTAGATCGAGGTCCATACGTTCTCTTAATCCTAGCACATAGACGCCTCTAATTATGCTCTTAGCAGGATTTTGGCACTTATAGACTAGTTTATTATTCCCTGCCTTTAATGAGATTTTTCTTTTAAACACATTAATCTTAGCATGGGCGGTAGACAAGAAAGGTCTTCCAAGGATTAAAGGAATCTTAACATCCTCGGGCATATCTAATATAACGAAGTCTACGGGGAAAACAAACTTCTCAATCTTAACTAGCACATTCTCAGCAATCCCTTCAGGTCGTTTTACCGTTTTATCAGCCAATTCAATAAGCAGCTTAGTTGGTGCTAATTTTCCTAGTCCTAGGGTAGTGAATGTCTTAATGGGCATAACACTAACGCTAGCTCCTAAGTCAGCTAATACATTATTGAAAGATATATCATTAATTGAACAAGGTAAAGTAAAACTTCCTGGGTCCTTTTCTTTATGAGGCAAGGCACGTAAGTCGGTTGTAGAGCTCTCTTCTTTCATTGTAGCCTTGATCTCCTCTTCAATCTTTGCCTTCTCTTTGAGTAACCTCTTTAAACTGATTAAAGAATTAAAGAAAAATCCAGGCTTTGCAGCATCATAACCATTCATCAATCTTCTAGGAAAAGGTATGTTAGGCGTGACTTCTTCAGTAGTGCATATGGCCTTGACATGATCTCTTGGGTTAGTTTTGGTTGAGCTTGGTAAACTTCCGTATCCTCTTTCTTGAAGAACCTTGCTCATTTGTCCGATTTGTTGTTCCAATGCTTTGATCGAAGCTCCTTGATTTCTTGTTATAGTATCCGTTGAAGCTCGGATTTATTTGATCATAGCAGTGTTCTCTTCATGTCTTTTAGCAGCATCGGCCATAATTTGCTTTAGAGTGTCATCCAAAGTCTGCCTCCTTTCTTGATAAATGGGATTAAAGTTGTTCTTTTGATAGTATCCCGGAGTAGCTTCCCTAAATCTTCCTGAAGGTCGGAATGGTTGTCCAAATTGTGTGTAGTATGCTTCTTCAAAAGTCTCACTTTCATTCTTATTAGGGAAATCTTTAGTGTAGTGAGGTCCTTCGCATTTTTCACATCCAACTTGGGCAGCATACACTTTCTCATCACGCTTCTTCATCTCTCTACTAATTTTATCCAATTGAGCTTGAATTGCAGCAAACCCGTCAAAATTAGTGCTGCTCTTAGATCTAGTAGAGGTTCCGTCGTGCCATTTTTGAGAATGATTAGCAGCTTCTTGGATAGCTTTTCTAGCATTGGCTGCACTCATTTGAGGCACAGCTCCCTTAGCATCCAAGATTTGTCTAGTAGGCACGTCCAATCCTTGATAGAACAATATTATCTCCTGCATTGGACTTAGATAATGTTGAGGGCATTTCATCAATAGGTCTTTAAATCGTTCCCAAGCTTGGTAAAGAGTTTCATCAGGCTCTTGCTTGAAACTGTTGATAGCCTCCATCTTTTTAGCAGTTTTAGCAGGTGGACAATATCATTTCAGGAATTTGCTCTTCAAATCTTCCCATGTTGTGATTGAACTAGCAGGTTCATTCCTTAGCCACTTATTAGCAGCTCCTTTAAGCGAAATTGGAAAGATTCTTAGCATAAGTTGATCGTCAGAGACTCCTTCTGTAGTAAACAAATCTGCAATCTCGAGGACTTTTTCAACATGTTCATTAGCATCTTCATGTTCTGTTCCACTGAAAGCATTTTCTCTTAGCTCTTTGAGAAACTGACCCTTCAACTCAAACTTTGACTTTTCATCAAACTTTGGTCTAGCAACTCCTGAACTGTAATCAGCACGGGTTTTGTTCATGTATTCCTCCATAGTAGTGTTTTCCATCATTGTTTCTGTTTCTTCTTCCTCTTTCTCTTCAGAAGAGTAATCAAGCTCGAACGAACTTGAAATTTCAAAGCTTTTTATGTTGAAAAGCCTTTTAAGCGAATGTAGGGCTCGTTCAGGATCTTCGAAAGGTTGAATCAAGTTCTTAGTTGAACTCCTGGTCATGCACTTCCTGAAACCATCACAAAAGCATCAGTAGGGTATGTTCAAGAAAGTAATATATCAGAAAATTAACAACGAAAAACGGAATACGAAAAATAAAAGTTACTGATATCTGTAGACGATGCGCCGTATCCAAAAAGTTGGATACGCCGTATCTTATAATCGTTAAAATTTAATCAGACTTTTATTCAGAAAGCAGATACGCCGCTTACAATTTTAGAATGCGCCGTATCTAGTTTAAATTATCAAAAATCGTTTATATTTATTAAAATTAAATGCGTCGTATTAACAAAAGCTAATGCGCCGTATTTTCGTTACGTTTCAAAATACAAGATTTTTGATTCAGAAGATGCGCCGTATCGATAAAAATCGATGCGTCGTATCTGTTTAATAATTCGAAAACCTGTTTTTAATATAAATAGAAAATACGCCGTATCTGTTAAAACAGATGCGTCGTATGGCGTTAGGGTTTAGAAAAATTTCTTATTAAAAACAGAATACGCCGTATCTTGGGAAAAGATGCGTCGTACTCGAATTTATTAAACGCGTTGTATTTTATAAAAATTAAACGCAATACGCCGTATCTGTGAAAACAGATGTGCCGTATCGTTTGTATCAGCACAGTACAACGACAGCAGAATGCAGAAAAATACAGAAAATAAAAACAAGAAATAAAAACAAACAAAACGAAACAAAAATTAAAGAAAATAAAAACACACAAAAACAGAAAATATGCAAATAATACAATGAATGCAATTTATCTATTATATAACAGAGTTATCGGTTAGAATCTAAAAATTAAAAAGAAAACATAATTAAAATACTAATCAAATTAACAGATAATAACAATTCACTCCCCGGCAACGGCGCCAAAAACTTGATGTGGTGTTTATTGCTCTAATTCTTTTATATCCACGTTAGCGGCTCCAAAAACTTGGTGCGCGCGTGATGTGTCGTTGTGGTTTTAGCAGTATTAATGCCTACTCAAGTTTTAAATTTATATTTAGCCGACTTATCAATAAAACACACACTTTAACGAGCAGTGTACCCGGTCAGTATGAATATAATGGTAAGTAGAGTGTCGATCACTAAGAGTGGAACGTATTATCTAGTTATTCTAGTCAGTATTTTAATATCTTAAGTTAGCTATACAACCTAATCTAACGCAAGGGGGTTCAGCCTGAGAGACTGGCACGGTTTGGTTATAATTAAATAGTAAACTAAACTAATGAGCATGAATCAGCGATTAGCACACACGTACACAGATAGATACTTGAGACAACAAGAAGACCTGTCCTGATAATTAAGTAGCTTATCACTTGTTTTATTGCTAGTTTTATATGAAGTGTATATAATTAACCCTTTCTCGTTGGCTCTAATCTTATCGGCGAGTAAACCCTTAATGATCACTTATGTCTATCCCACTATCCTAGAAACGATAGAATAAATAGGCGAGGAAGGGGCATGGCGACCCAAGCAATGCTCAGCTAGACACAGAGGTTATCAATGCACTAATAAAAGTCACCAAAGACATCAACATATAAACTTTAATTAATGGGAAAGCAATTTTAAGGGGTGCCCATGATATTCCGTAGTCACATGGAATCGGCCCATCAATCCTGATGAATTAAAGTGTACTAATACAATAAAACAAAACTACTTAATGAATTGAATACATGCAGGACCTTCTTACAGCTCTTGTATCTTCGTTTAGGGTGTGTCTTGTGCTGCTAATATGTCTGAATTCGGCTCTGGTATCTTGCACTGTCCAACCTCCAAAAAACTCTCGAAATTCGTCTGACCTTGGGGTATTTATAGTTTCTGTCTGAGGGTTAGATGCGGCGCATAGGATAAGTAGATGTGGCGCATTGACTTAACTTCGCGTGGGGTCCAAGATTAATATATTCAGGAAATATTCGTACACCGCCTTAAGATGCGGCGTAACTCCATTTCTCTATGCGGCGCATGTCCTTTACTGACTTGGATCGTAACTTGTGAAATCTTGATAGTGATGCGCCGTATGTACGAAGTATGTTGCGGCGTATCTGGAGCAGAATGATCTTGATCTTTTACATTTCAGTAGACTCTTAATATCTTGCTTGTTTTGCTCCATAATTAGTCCAAAATCACCAAGTTTCACATAATACTTGTTTTTACCTAAGAATTACAAAAGTAAACATTAACGTATCAATTCTCATATATAATATAATAAAACAAGTCAAATAAATATGATAAATGATGATAATAAAATTTACTTATTTGAGTTCATCAATTAATCTGTTAGAATTAATCATAACATTGTATTAGTCATAAACACGAATTGATTAACTGTCTAGTTAACTCTAAGCGTGTTAAGGGAACAACAGACGAATACTAGTTCAACTCCCGTTTTAAATTTAGGAAAAAGCAAGCTTCGTACATTTATTCATAAGCAACATTTTTATTCACGCAACACATATTTTTTTTTCATTTTTTTTTAATTTTTTTTTAGCTTTTTTTTTTTTTTTTTTTTTTTTTTTTTTTTTTTTTTTTTTTAACACATATATATATATACTTGCATCATACTTATGATTTTACTCACTTTCTTTTGCAATATTATTTCGATTTTAAGAAAGTATGCTTGTTCAAAATATTTAAATAAAAAGTTGAACTCGTACTCTATATCAAAGTTGTATAAAAGTTTATAATAAAACGATTTCTAAGTTCAAAAGTTTTAAAACAGCACTAATTTAGCTTCTGGGAGGAAAAACCACAAATTACACTGATGAGCCTTTAGGATAACCAACTAATCCTTGCTTAGCATCACAACTTATAATCAACTCTATCATTTCTCGTTCTTCGCAAATTTAAAATCTTTAATAAAAAGATCCGCGAATGCTTAGCCAATAATCAAGCCATGCATATATAAAGTCAATTATGGGAACTTGCAAACTTTTAGAAAGAATTCCCGTTTTATAGCTCCTTGTATAAAAGACTAGCAAAAGCTTATAGATTATAAAGGTTAAGGGGACAAGCTAGGGCTCAACACGCCCGGTCAAGTCAAAATTTTATTCCTACTCTAACCAGCGGAAAGTCAACATTGTGTCAAAACACTTATGATATTTTTGCAAATTTTTTTTAAATTTACTCATTTTTTTCAATTTCTTTCATTCATTTTGGAGGAAAAACGGTGTTGCATGAGTCATGGCAAAAAATGCAAGGCAAAAATCAAATCGAAAGATTACCCCCCCCCCCCCAGACTAAAACGAGACATTGTCCCCAATGTCTTAAAGGTAAGGGTTTTCCTGCATAAATCAAAGGCCGTTTATTAATTATGTCAAAAGATAAATGTTAGTCGATAAGATTTAGGATATCGGATGAGCAACGAATGATGAAACTCGAGTGGAGTAAAGACAAAACCATGAGCACGAGAGTCTTCAAACTTCGGGCAAATCCTGGACATAAACAACAACAACCACGAAATACGAGAAATGGAAGAGGTAGGACCTCCTCACGTCACTTATTAGAAAGAAAATAGAAAGAAGATAGAAGGATAAGCATGTAGTGCCTCCCACGAAGCGCTTGTTTTTGATCGAGTCGTTAGCTTGACTCGCCCCGAATTCATTTGTTCTTGGGGAAGCATGTGGAAGAGAAAATCTCCATCGGACTTTCATTCAAAGTGTTTGGATAAACATTAAAGTTCTTGAAAGTTCCACTCCGATGAGATACACCCGGCTCAAAAGAATGATAAATGGAGATGCTGGGGTCAAAAATAGTGTCTTCACTCCCGAACGAGTGAAGGAAAGGACAAGCTACCCTATATGTGAAGAAGGGTAGAAAGATCCCGTCATCATTATCAGATTTGTCATTTAAGCTTTTAAAATCATGATCTAGAAGTATCTCAGGAGGGAGATTCGGGATAGTGTCTTTAATAAGCAATTGCTCACTATAGATCACGTCTCCCTCCGAGTCTTTAGAGTAATCATACTCCGGTGGAGATATGATGTGAGAGAGTTCATCGGCGAACTCCCCCAGACTAGAGACAAAATTAGTTGACTGATCATGACTTATCAAAACTTCCAATTCCCTCAGATCTGATTCAAAATTGAAGTTTTTATCTTCATCCCCCGGTGGGATGGGATCAATGTGAGTGAGTTCATCGGCGAACTCCTCAAGAAGAGAATTACTTTTATGAAGTACGTCTTTGAGCTTGGGCTCTGGAAGGATATACGGAGGTGGGACATGTGTTGTACTTTGTATGCTAGAAGTTTGCACCTCGTCCATTAATGTCTCCGTATCTGACTCATCGCTTTCCTTGTTATGAATATCAAAAATTTGATTGTCTGAAATTAGAGTAAATTTAGAATCAAAATTAAACAAAGGATTTATGATAGTCATATCGAATGTTTGGGAAGTAGAATCAGGAAGATCGAAAGGTTCCTCGGATACCATTGTGATTGGAACAAGGTCATCAATTTCCTTAAGAAAATTGATTTCGACTTTCTTTACCCCCATTAAAAAGGTATCTGAAGGGTCTTCAATAAGTGGATTGATCTCTGAGTTCTCTTCTTCCTCCTCATCACTCTCTTCTGAGTAATATAAATCAATAGGAGGATTTTGTTTTCTAAGAATCATCTCCTTAAGACCGTTTATTTCAGTTTGAAAGTTCATGTTGAGTTGATTTTGAGCAATAATTATTTTAGTAATCAATTCAGCTCTAGTTAACTCGCTTTGAAGAGGGTGCTGAGGGGTTGTGTATTGTGAAGGTTGGTAAAATCCGGATGATGTCTGATTGTTATAAGGGTTCTGCTCATAGACAAGCATGTTTCCCGTTCGACAATCAAATTCCGGATGAGGACAACCTCCACAAAATTCACACAAGTATGTCTCCATATGATGTTGTGGGGGTTGGTTGAAAAAGTCGGGTGTTTCATTGTAGAAATAGGGATTTTGGTTATAGACAAACCCGTTTCCCGAATCCATAATGTTACAACCGGGGCAGTTTCCACCACTTGGAGGACCTCCACACCATTCACAACCATAATGGTAAGATGAAGACATAAAAAGAATTAAACGGATAAGAGGAACGAGAAGATTATTTTTGGATTTTTATAATTTAGAAACATTTTGAAAAACACAAAGGGAAAAAGGAAAATAAATTTGAAAAGAAAATCTTTTTAGGTTTTTATATTTACGAAAATCTTGAAAAACAATACTTTTGCAATCGATTCGTCAACCAATTTCGTTTCTCTGGAGACTACTCGCAAAGTGGCGGGAGAGAAGAATGAATCTCTCTTCGGTCTGCAATTTAATGTCAAGACCTCCTTAAACCACTTGTAAAGGTTGTAATTTCAAGATAATCCGAAAACAATTGATTTCTCGATTTGTGTTGTTGTTTTTTAATTTTTTTGGTGTTGTAAACACTTTAGGAAAAGTGTTTAAGGTTTTTTTTTTTTTTTTTTTTATTCTTTTTTTTTAATTTATATGATTTTTGGTTTTTAGATAAATATTCACAAAGAAAACGATAACTTCTCATGGAAGGGTCTTCGAAACACAAATCGTCGAACGAGAATCAAAAACTCACTTCAAACCTTCCCAGGCAGCGGCGCCAAAAATTGATTCAACAATTATAGTATATATTTCTTCAAAGGAAACACAAAGGAGATAAGCCACTTCATCCAAAAACTATGAAGTGTCACTTTGCTTAAAATGTACGTGTTGTACACATTTTCATGATTTGAAAGTATGGCATGATTTCTTTTTCTTAATAAAGGTTTTGGGTGAATCAAATGCAAGAATATGATACTGATTTTTTATTATGAGCTAAAAGTGTGTTTAAGATTGCTTATTTAACTTATCTGCTTAGTTTTGAGTGTTTGGCTAAAATTTCTTATATGCTCGCACTTAAGCAGTGGTATAGAAATATCATAAACTGTTGTTTTGCGTAAAATTTAACATTTACTATGTAGACATTCTCATGAGCTGCAAATGTGAGATGCTTTCTTTTTGCTGACAAGGGTTTTTGGCTAATTAGAAGGCTATAAATTATCTTCTTGATCAATGTGGAAAGTACTAATATATATATATATATATATATATATATATATATATATATATATAATATATATATATATATATATATATATATATATATATATATATATATATTTAGTAAACTCTTTGACGATATCGACTATGAGTTGAATGTTTGAGGTTATGGATCTCTTATTTAACGTATCAACTTAAAAAGTCTAATTGAGTAGAACTGATCCTTTGGCTAAAAAGTTTATATTATTTAATAAGCACTTGATCCAAACAAGTTGGCACATGCTTTTTTCTTTAAACCAACAAGACATTCAGTGGTTATTTACTCTTAAAAGAGAGGATACGCAATTTGCTACTTACTTTGTATACGTTTTGTGGGTTATAACTGTGTCATTTTTTTATTTTTTTTTTTAATAAACATTTTGGGCTAATCAGAAGGCCATAATGTATTGTTCTAATCAATGTGGTAAGTACTATCACATTATTTTTTCTCATGTTAAGATTATACCTATTATTAAGTATGAGTTGAAGGGTGATTGGGATTGCTTATTTAAGCACCTGGGTATACGTGACTATGTATCTAACTTTGTTCAATTTGGTTGATCGGTGTTATTTTGTACATGTATACTTTTTTGTTGTTGTTGCTGTTTTGAAATGTTTCATTATTAAATATGTGCAGTTCTTTCTATCTTCTCTCAAATCATGTGGAGGATGTAAGAGTTGCAAGATCATGAGTCCAAGAAGATAATAATGTGATTTAACAATGATGACAGGTCTGCAAATCGTACACAAGACTAATGTATAACTTCTTTATTTAACTACAATCTTATAAGTGTGTGTTTGAACTTATATAGGGTTTTTGAGCGGGGTGGCGTGGTGTGTAGTCTTTGTAAATGGTGCAACAAGTTGATCCCGGAATTGGTCAATTTGGAATCGACTGGATTGGAGGAATTCGCCAATTCGGAGCCACCAGGATCTTCAACGGGTTTGGAAATCTTTTGATTCCAGGCTGCCGACCCAATTCTATTTGAAAAGCTAAACAGTTCCAACTGCTGAAGAATATAACTAACAGTACTAATTGAGTTAGTACTGCTAGTTATAATATTGGTACTGCTAGTATTAGACTTAGTACTGCTGAAGACTGTTGATGAAGAAGGTATTGCCAGAGATGAAGACGCGTAATGTGATATGTATAGAAGATATTTAGTGTATATCTTATATGTTTAGAAAGATACGAATATTTTATATTGATAGTTATCTTGTAAAGGACTCCTTGTGCCTATAAAAGGAGGTCCTAGGTTAAGGTATTAAATACAGCTCTAGAATACGTTTTTGTTAAGCTTCAAGGTTGTAAACCCTAGTACTAAGCAAGAGTACTCGTATTATTGAGCTAATAATATTGAAGCGTTTTGGTGAATTGTTCTTGTTAATATAACACAGTTTACTGTTTCATTGTTTACTGTTACATTATAATTCTTCTAAGTATTGAAGAGTAGATTCCACATACTCTTTGATATCATGCAAAGTTTCTAATACAAGCTCAAGTGTTTGGGATCGACAAGTGGTATCAGAGCTTAGGTTCTGAAACTTTGATCTAGAAGAAACATACCAGAAGAATTCTCTATTTTCACTGATGTAAAACCCTAAAATCTGAAAACGTGTAAAAAGACCAAAATGCCCTTGTGATCTAAAACTTTGGTTAACGAGCCTATAAAGTACCAAATAAATTCCAAATTTCGGGAGATAAGTAAGATACGAAGAAAAATTATTTCTAATGCTACAATTAACATTTTGGGGAGTAACAAATAATAAATACACAATATGTATATGTACTAAATTAAATAAATAATTATATGTATTATTTTAAATTGATTTAAAATGTTTTAAATTGCAAAATTGGAAAGCTAATTATGGTGATTGAATGGATCCCTAAAAATCTGTGATTTACAGCCCATATCCCTCCCCCATTGACCGGCTTTCACATTATAATAGCAACAAACCCATTTTTAACACAAAACCAAAAGTGTCGACTAAACAAAAATCACACACAATTCGTATCATCAAATCCGGCCATCTAAAAATTCGTGGGGTATTTTTCTGCTGTTGCTCATCATCTAGAGGAGTGGGGAAAAATAAATTTGGAGCCTTGGAGGTGCTTGATCGATCGCTAGATATTATTGATTCGAAAAACCCATCCGCCTAGGTGAAATTCGTTGTGACCATCCTACTCGTTCACAAATCGACTTGGTATTTTTCTTATGTCCCTTTCATCAGTTATAACTCATAAAAATTGTTAAACTCGATTCATGCATGGATTTTTACATCATTCGAATTATAATGTGTAAATATGGGTTAATTATGTAATATATATAAAACGATTTTTCTGGGTTCTTATTATATTTTTCCTGAGTTCTTTAGTCACCAAACAAGTCTAGAAAAATGGTTGTTCGAATTGTAATGGCTTAATTTGATCGTATGGAAATTATTGTATTCGAAACCCTAAAAACACAATAATTCTCTAAAACACTCATACGAATTTTCTGGACCATATATATAATTTTCGTGGCTTCTATGTTCATTATATAAGATCAAAAAAATAATGTTTTGAATTGTTGTTGCATAATTCGTGGGTTTGGAATTATTTTATTTTACCGGATTTGAAGTAAAATAAGAAAGAAAAGAAATAAAATGGATCGAGTTAGGGTTAGGGATTTAGGGTTTGTTCTTGGTTAATAAATGATGATTAAATGATAGTGAAATGATTGCATAATGATTAGTAATTGTTAGGGTTCGATTTTGATTTTATTTTGTACATATCGATTTGAAAAATAAAGTAAAGGGTATGTTTTGTAATTTTTAAAAGTCATGGACCATTTTTGTAATACTCTATAAATCAAGTACAATATGAATAAAATATGTCTTGAGGGTACTATTTGTAAAATATGGAAGTTTTGGAATTAAAATGTAATTTGTTAATTAAGTATATTCGAATTGGAAAATAAATAAAACGAGGGACTAAAAATGTAATTTCTGGAAACTTGAAGTGGTTTTGTGTAAATAATAATGCTAAGAGTATTTTGTGTAATTTGGAGTATTTATGGGGCTAATGTGTAATTATGGCTAATTATATAATTTGGTTTGTATTTAAATAAATTACAAGGACTAAATATGTAAATTACCTAAACCTTGAGGGCTGTTTGTAACATATTTATATTGAAGGGTATTTTCTGTAAATTGAATAAATAAAAGGGCTTGATGTGTAATGTAACCAAGATGAGGATTAAATTGTAAATAATAAAAGTATAAGGTTTAATTTGTAATTAATAAAGTAAAGGGGTGTAACTTGTAAATTATGGAACTTGAAGGCTAAACATGTAATTCTGGAAAGTATAAGAGTTTGAAAGGTAAAATGATAAGATTTCTAATGTGGACCTTTAACTTTGGTAAATTTGCATTAATAACCCTAAACTATGAAAGTTTATCATATTTGATATTAGATTTGTATAATGAGTTAAAATGAACGTTCCTTCCATAATAAGCTAATTGAAGACTTAACTTGGCTTGTATCATTTGAATATTGCTAAAAATGGAAACTTACTAATTCGGGAAACCTACTATAAATAGAAAGTTACTAAATCTGGAAAGTTCTTAAAATGGAAAGATGAACTAATAATGATAATCTGAACTTGAACCCCCTTAGTAATTTGTCTTCTACTTTCTCTAGGTGTGAAGAGAGAGAGGTCTTGATCCTCCTCAGTACTTTCTGCTTTTGTCCTTTGTGCTTGCATTTGAATAAGGTACAGATACTCTGCCCTTTTTCAGTAAGGGTGTCTTATTTCTCTGACATGATATGATTTCTGGTTTGCATCTCCTGATCTGTTAAAATCTGATTTGAATCTTGATACTTCTGAAAAGATTTGATTTGAACCTTTTGTTA
Source organism: Artemisia tridentata subsp. tridentata (assembly GCA_021014915.2). Taxonomy (NCBI): domain Eukaryota; kingdom Viridiplantae; phylum Streptophyta; class Magnoliopsida; order Asterales; family Asteraceae; genus Artemisia; species Artemisia tridentata. Next base: position 200,086,590 of record CP139505.1, read on the forward strand.
TGAGCCTTCTGTTTTGATCTATCTGTTTTGAACCTTTGGATATGACCTTCTGATATGATATGATTTGTGACTCTTAGTTTGATACCCGAGCCAAAATTTGTGACCCTAGCCATGAAGGTAACATGGCCGTGTCTGTGATGCACCACTGGCATGACTAGTGTGTAGCCCTAGTGATTTGGTTACACCGTCCCTTTGATTTGGTCTGCATGTGATTGGGTAGGGGCGTATGGATGCATCCTAGATCTGTTTCTGTTTAGTGGATTTGACTGATATGATATGATATGATATGTTTTGTCTGGTGATTGGTACTGTGTGCTATACATGCCCTTCACATTTCTGAGAGGTCGCTCCTCTATGGTTACTGCATGTGATATGTTCTGATATGTTTCTGGGCTCGTGGTGGATTACTATCCTATATTATTCTATTTCCCTTTATTTGACTGTACCTTATGATACTTTCCATTGCACCATATATTGTATCTGTTTCGTTATCATTTAACCTTGCCATGATTCGTTCTTCATTATTTCTGCTTATTATATGTATCTGTTCACTGAGCTTTTTAAGCTCAGCCGCACGTCTTTTCTTTTCGTGTGCGGCAGGTATCTAAGCTAGGAGCTGGGGACTTCTGCTTTGGGATTGAGAGTTAGAGCTTTTGGTTGGAGCTTTTACCTTAGATGACCACCCTTATTTTATGACATTTGTTTCGGGATTCTGTTTCTTTGTTTATTTTGTTGGTTTATCTTTATCTTTGAAACTCATGTAATTCGGTTTAAGCCGTGTTGGCTTGACTTCCTTATTGATTTTGGTTTATGGCTTCCGCTGTGTATTATGTATGCTCTGATATGTCACCGTGATGTGATACCTTTACCCTTGTCGGGTTGGGGTGTTACAATTATGGTATCAGAGACAGGTTGCGACCTGTAGTACATAAGCCATGACCTGTGGATCATGTGGACCTTAGGATTTGACCCTTAAGATTTGAGTCTTGACTGGTGAGGATTTGGGTAGACATAGGTTTCGGTTTCGTCTTTCCTTTCGTGCTTATTCTTCCTATATTTTGCTAATCATTTTCGTGATCGTTCAGATGGTGAATACCCGCTTTACTCAGTACTCTAATGGGGAGGATGGCCCCAATTTTGAACAGATGATAGCCGCCGCTGTGGCTGCTGCTATTCCGCAAGTGGTGACTCAGGTCACCAATAACATCAGGGACGGTGCAGGTTCTTCTGGTGGTGGTGGTGGTGGTGGTGATGCTCCACCCCCTACTCCACCCACTGCTCCTCCCGCTGCTCCTCCTGTTGGCATTCATGTGTGGATCGAGAGGTTTAACAAGCTTAAGCCTCTCTCTTTCAGGTCCGCTGCTACTCCCCATGAAGCGGAGGACTGGATCACACACGTCGAGAAGTTGTTTCGTGTTCTGGGATGTGCTGACGAGTTTAAAACTCGGTTGGCCACATTCAAATTTGAAGGTGATGCTCAAAATTGGTGGACTGCTCTTATTCAGGCGAAAGGGGATGATTTTGCTGAGACTTGTTCGTGGGCGGAGTTCATCGAGGTGTTTTATAAGCAGTATATTCCTATGTCGGAGCAGCTAAGGTATGAAAGGGAGTACGGGTCGATTCGTCAGGGTGATCAGGAGTCGTCAGGAGAGTTTATGCAACGGTTTCTGCGTCTGGCCAGTTTCGTTGGGCCAGAGGTCACTGGTGATGCTATGCGGCAGGCTCGTCATTTCAAATGGGCTTTAAAGGGGTGGGTGTTAGACCGGATTGTTAACACTCCATTCGAAGATGTGGCTGGAGTTCAGGACGCCGCGCGTAACATCGAGTTGTTACATGCAGACAGGGATTCTAATAAGCGGGATAGGGACGGTAATCGGATAAACTCCAGGGAGCAGGGCCGTCAGGGCCAGAGTCGGGAGTATAAGAGTTATGAGGAACGAGATCGGGCGGACCGTGGTCGTGATCAGCGAGGTCGGGAGTCGAAGTCAGTTTCTAGGCGGGATGGTGATCGTCACGAGCAGAGGAAGACTACTGAGGCCTTACCTCCTCCACCTCTGTGTGCTACTTGCGGGAAGGCGCATCCGGGTACTTGCTTTAGGATTACCGGCGGTTGTTTCTCATGCGGCTCTACTCATCATCGAGTGAAGGACTGTCCCAGGAAGAACTATACTGTACCGACGGAACCGGCTAAGCCAGCACCCACTTTGGGACGAGTTTATGCTTACACTCGTGATCATGCGGAGGACTCATCAGGTACCATTATCGGCTTTCTTTTCATTTGTGATCGTTTTGTCTTTGCATCATTTCGTCATATCTAATCCGTTTGCCAAGAAGCTTAATCTGAAACTGACATCACTAACTAATCGTACCCTTATCTCTGCGTCTATGAAATCATAATCGGAACTATTTTAGTTATCCGCATTTCGTGTTCTGATCTGGTATGCCTCTGTTTTGTTTTCCGTTCTGTTTCGTTTCCGGTTCTTCGCAAATTTCGAGGACGAAATTTTTTTTTAGGGGGGAAGAAGTTGTAAAACCCTAAAATCTGAAAACGTGTAAAAAGACCAAAATGCCCTTGTGATCTAAAACTTTGGTTAACGAGCCTATAAAGTACCAAATAAATTCCAAATTTCGGGAGATAAGTAAGATACGAAGAAAAATTATTTCTAATGCTACAATTAACATTTTGGGGAGTAACAAATAATAAATACACAATATGTATATGTACTAAATTAAATAAATAATTATATGTATTATTTTAAATTGATTTAAAATGTTTTAAATTGCAAAATTGGAAAGCTAATTATGGTGATTGAATGGATCCCTAAAAATCTGTGATTTACAGCCCATATCCCTCCCCCATTGACCGGCTTTCACATTATAATAGCAACAAACCCATTTTTAACACAAAACCAAAAGTGTCGACTAAACAAAAATCACACACAATTCGTATCATCAAATCCGGCCATCTAAAAATTCGTGGGGTATTTTTCTGCTGTTGCTCATCATCTAGAGGAGTGGGGAAAAATAAATTTGGAGCCTTGGAGGTGCTTGATCGATCGCTAGATATTATTGATTCGAAAAACCCATCCGCCTAGGTGAAAATCGTTGTGACCATCCTACTCGTTCACTAATCGATTTGGTATTTTTCTTATGTCCCTTTCATCAGTTATAACTCATAAAAATTGTTAAACTCGATTCATGCATGGATTTTTACATCATTCGAATTATAATGTGTAAATATGGGTTAATTATGTAATATATATAAAACGATTTTTCTGGGTTCTTATTATATTTTTCCTGAGTTCTTTAGTCACCAAACAAGTCTAGAAAAATGGTTGTTCGAATTGTAATGGCTTAATTTGATCGTATGGAAATTATTGTATTCGAAACCCTAAAAACACAATAATTCTCTAAAACACTCATACGAATTTTCTGGACCATATATATAATTTTCGTGGCTTCTATGTTCATTATATAAGATCAAAAAAATAATGTTTTGAATTGTTGTTGCATAATTCGTGGGTTTGGAATTATTTTATTTTACCGGATTTGAAGTAAAATAAGAAAGAAAAGAAATAAAATGGATCGAGTTAGGGTTAGGGATTTAGGGTTTGTTCTTGGTTAATAAATGATGATTAAATGATAGTGAAATGATTGCATAATGATTAGTAATTGTTAGGGTTCGATTTTGATTTTATTTTGTACATATCGATTTGAAAAATAAAGTAAAGGGTATGTTTTGTAATTTTTAAAAGTCATGGACCATTTTTGTAATACTCTATAAATCAAGTACAATATGAATAAAATATGTCTTGAGGGTACTATTTGTAAAATATGGAAGTTTTGGAATTAAAATGTAATTTGTTAATTAAGTATATTCGAATTGGAAAATAAATAAAACGAGGGACTAAAAATGTAATTTCTGGAAACTTGAAGTGGTTTTGTGTAAATAATAATGCTAAGAGTATTTTGTGTAATTTGGAGTATTTATGGGGCTAATGTGTAATTATGGCTAATTATATAATTTGGTTTGTATTTAAATAAATTACAAGGACTAAATATGTAAATTACCTAAACCTTGAGGGCTGTTTGTAACATATTTATATTGAAGGGTATTTTCTGTAAATTGAATAAATAAAAGGGCTTGATGTGTAATGTAACCAAGATGAGGATTAAATTGTAAATAATAAAAGTATAAGGTTTAATTTGTAATTAATAAAGTAAAGGGGTGTAACTTGTAAATTATGGAACTTGAAGGCTAAACATGTAATTCTGGAAAGTATAAGAGTTTGAAAGGTAAAATGATAAGATTTCTAATGTGGACCTTTAACTTTGGTAAATTTGCATTAATAACCCTAAACTATGAAAGTTTATCATATTTGATATTAGATTTGTATAATGAGTTAAAATGAACGTTCCTTCCATAATAAGCTAATTGAAGACTTAACTTGGCTTGTATCATTTGAATATTGCTAAAAATGGAAACTTACTAATTCGGGAAACCTACTATAAATAGAAAGTTACTAAATCTGGAAAGTTCTTAAAATGGAAAGATGAACTAATAATGATAATCTGAACTTGAACCCCCTTAGTAATTTGTCTTCTACTTTCTCTAGGTGTGAAGAGAGAGAGGTCTTGATCCTCCTCAGTACTTTCTGCTTTTGTCCTTTGTGCTTGCATTTGAATAAGGTACAGATACTCTGCCCTTTTTCAGTAAGGGTGTCTTATTTCTCTGACATGATATGATTTCTGGTTTGCATCTCCTGATCTGTTAAAATCTGATTTGAATCTTGATACTTCTGAAAAGATTTGATTTGAACCTTTTGTTATGAGCCTTCTGTTTTGATCTATCTGTTTTGAACCTTTGGATATGACCTTCTGATATGATATGATTTGTGACTCTTAGTTTGATACCCGAGCCAAAATTTGTGACCCTAGCCATGAAGGTAACATGGCCGTGTCTGTGATGCACCACTGGCATGACTAGTGTGTAGCCCTAGTGATTTGGTTACACCGTCCCTTTGATTTGGTCTGCATGTGATTGGGTAGGGGCGTATGGATGCATCCTAGATCTGTTTCTGTTTAGTGGATTTGACTGATATGATATGATATGATATGTTTTGTCTGGTGATTGGTACTGTGTGCTATACATGCCCTTCACATTTCTGAGAGGTCGCTCCTCTATGGTTACTGCATGTGATATGTTCTGATATGTTTCTGGGCTCGTGGTGGATTACTATCCTATATTATTCTATTTCCCTTTATTTGACTGTACCTTATGATACTTTCCATTGCACCATATATTGTATCTGTTTCGTTATCATTTAACCTTGCCATGATTCGTTCTTCATTATTTCTGCTTATTATATGTATCTGTTCACTGAGCTTTTTAAGCTCAGCCGCACGTCTTTTCTTTTCGTGTGCGGCAGGTATCTAAGCTAGGAGCTGGGGACTTCTGCTTTGGGATTGAGAGTTAGAGCTTTTGGTTGGAGCTTTTACCTTAGATGACCACCCTTATTTTATGACATTTGTTTCGGGATTCTGTTTCTTTGTTTATTTTGTTGGTTTATCTTTATCTTTGAAACTCATGTAATTCGGTTTAAGCCGTGTTGGCTTGACTTCCTTATTGATTTTGGTTTATGGCTTCCGCTGTGTATTATGTATGCTCTGATATGTCACCGTGATGTGATACCTTTACCCTTGTCGGGTTGGGGTGTTACAACTGAAGCAATGGATCTCGAAACTACTCAGACAACTACCACTACTAAACTGCCTATTCTAAAGCAGGGTGACTATGAGATGTGGAGGCTCAGAATTGAGCAATACTTTCAAGTGCAGGATTATGCTCTATGGGACATCATAGAGAATGGCAACTCGTTCAAACCTACAATCAAACCATCAACAAGTGAAGGTGGTGCCCCAACAGTATCAGGTCCTGTTACTGCAAAAGAGAAGCTTCAGAAGAAAAATGATTTCAAGGCTAGAAGTATGTTGCTGATGGCTCTCCCCAATGAGCAACTATTGACTTTTAGCAAGTATAAGGATGCAAAGATCTTGTTTGAGCATATAACAACAAGGTTTGGAGGCAATGAAGCAACTAAGAAGACACAGAAGACTCTTCTTAAACAAATGTATGAGAATTTTAGTGCCTCAAGTACTGAGTCTCTTGATTTTATCTTCAATAAGCTTTAGAAGATTGTGAGCCAACTAGCTGTTTTGGTGTAGAGATTTCTCAAGAAGATCTCAATTTAAAATTCTTGAGAAGTCTACCTGCTGAGTAGAACACTCATGTAGTAGTCTGGAGAAATAAGCCTGATCTAGACACTATGAATTTTGATGACCTCTACAACAACTTCAAGATTGTAGAACAAGAGGTGAAAAGGCCTGCAGGATCAAGTTCAAGCTCTCAGAATATGGCTTTTGTGTCATCTCCAAGAACAAGCAATACTGAGGAGGTTAATACTACTTTTAGAGTTAGTAATGCTAACCCTAAAGTTACTACTGCTAGTTCACAAACTAGTAGTGCTAGTTTAAGTGATGATACTGTCTATGCATTCTATTGGGAATTAAACTAACAGTTGGTACGGTTCATTGAAAGTTAGTACGGTTGAAGATTTATTGAAGTATACATCAGCAGTTGGTACTGCTGATACATTGAAGTTCGTACTGCTTATATGATAAAGACAGATCGTGCATGGATAAATATAGAAAAGATATGGTATATATCTTATTTAGGTTTTGTGATACGGTTAGATGTTTTACTTGTATAGGACTCTTTGCATTATAAAAAGAGATCCTTAGGTAGGGTTTTGATATATCCCTTCATACGAATTATCAAGAGCTTCACGTTCATATTGTAATCGTTCGATATATATCAAGAGCTTCACGTTCAACGTGTGTGTTTAAATCCGGTCAAGTGGTATCAGAGACAGGTTTCTGATACTTTGAGTTTAGAAGATCCAGAAGTATTTACTCACTAGCAACCAAGAAGATGGACATGGAGACACCTCAAACCTCAATCCTTGCTAAACTCCCCATGCTGAAACAGAATGAATACGATTTATGGCGGCTCAGAATAGAGCAATATTTCATGGTGCAAGACTATGCATTATGGGATATCATTATCAATGGTGATTCCTTCAAACCAATTGCTGTTGAAGAAACACGTGCTGATGGTTCCAAGATCACAAAGCTTAACACTGAGCCAGTTACAAATGAGGAGAGAATCAAAAAGAAGAATGATCAGAAGGCTAAGAATTTGTTACTTATGGCAATTCCTAATGATCAAGTGCTGAATTTTAGTCATTACGAGACTGCCAAAACTCTTTTTGAAGCAGTGGTGGAAAGATTTGGTGGCAATGAAGCTACCAAGAAGGCACAGAAAACCCTACTTAAGCAAAGTTATGAGAACTTCACTGCATCAAGCAATGAAACTTTGGACCATATCTTTAATAGGCTTCAAAAGATCATCAGTCAACTTACTCTGTTGAAGATTGTGATACCTCAGGAAGACCTCAACATGAAGTTTCTAAATAGTTTACCTGCTGAATGGAACACTTATGTTGTGGTTTGGAACAATAAACCAGAGCTGGAGAAAATGACAATGAATGAGCTTTACAACAATCTTAAGATTGTTGAGCAGAAGGTGAAGAAGAGTGGTAACACCAGTTCTAGTTCAGGGAATGTGGCTTTTGTTTCTTCTTCAAACAGTTCAAATCATGAAGATGAAGAAACAGTTGGTACTGCTAAACCAACAGTTAGCACTGCTAGTGTAAAAACTAGTACTGCTGGCTTGACTGAAGAGACCATATATGCATTTGTGTCAGAACAGTCTGGTGGGTCTAAGATCTTTAATGAAGATCTTCTTCAAATTGCTGAAGATGATTTGGAAGCTATGGATTTAAAGTGGCAGTTGGCTTTGATAAGCATCAGGGCTAAGAAGTATTACCAAAGGACTGGGAATAAGATTACCTTCAATGGAAGAGATGTTGCTGGGTATGATAAGTCTAAGGTGGAATGCTTTAATTATCACAAGATGGGGCACTTTGCCAGGGAATGTAGAGGTCCAAGACAACAAAGCAACCAGGGTCAAGGGTTTAAGAATTAGCAAGGAACAAGGAGAACAGTTAACGTTGAAGAGCCTTCTTCCAAGGCTATGGTAGCTATAGATGGAGCTGGATTTGATTGGAGCTTCATGGAGGAAGAAGAGGAACCAGCTAACTTGGGTTTGATGGCTTTCTCAGACTCTGAGGTACATATACTTGAAAAATGCTCAAACTCTTGTCGTGCTTTAAAAGATTATGAAAATGTTAAGAAACAGTATGATGATCTTAGAGTAGAATTTAATCAAGTAAATTCTAGTCTAACAAATCATAAAAGAGGATTAGCTGTTTTAGAAGAACAAATTGTGTTTTATAAACAGAATGAGTCAAACTTTTCTGATGAGATAGGTGTTTTAAAGAGGGATTTGCAAATAAAAGATAATAAAATGAGTGGACTTGTATATGAACTAGAGAAGCTTAAAAAGGAAAAAGAAAACATCCAGTTAAGTGTAGGTACTCTTGAATATACTTTAAACGGAGTTAAGAAGATTGTAGAGAGTCAAATACTTAACAAAGCTAAATCTGGTTTAGGTTATAAGTCAGTTGCACCCCCTTTTAGAGGAATGTTTGCTCCACCAGGAATTAATTTAGCTCATACAGGTTTAGAAGAGTTTAAGGATATGGATTTTCCTGGATATGGTGTTAAGATTAGTGAGAATCCTGTTAAATTTGTTAAGGCAGAAGATTCTTTTGTGAGTGCTAGTGATAAATCTCTTTCTGAGGAAAAGATGTCCTCTGATAGGAACTCAGATGCACCAACTATTGAGGATTGGACATCTGATGATGAGGATGTAGTGGTTAAGGATAAACCTAATGTTGTTAAGGTAGAAGTTAAACATGCTCCTAAAGTGGTTAAGACTGAAAACATAAAACCAGTTAGGAAAAGTGTTCGATCTGCTGAGATATATAGGACTAAGAACAGATCATCAAGTTCTGAGGGTGGTCATAGGAACTGGAATCACTCAAAATCTAAGAAATTGGATGATAAGTTTGCCATGATTAGAAAAGTGTGCTTTGTTTGTGGAAGTTTTGATCATATGGCTGCTTATTGTGATTCTAACCCATGGAAAAAGAAGGTTTCTGGGAATATAAGGGTGAATAGAAACAATGCTAGGGTAACTCAAAATAGTCCAACTAGATTGACAAGCCCTAATGCAAATCATAAGATGTCACCCAAAGCTGTTATGTTAAAGACTGGCATTAAAATAGTTTCAACTGCTAGTCAAAATAAGTGGTTTAATAACAAGCAAACTGTTTCAAGTGCAAAACAATTTTCAAATCATGCAAAAACAGTTAAAAGGCATTTTTATGAGAAAACAGCAATGACCAATCAGAAGTGGGTGCCAAAATTTAAACAAGCAGTTCCAACTGCTAGGTCAGCAGTTCCAACTGCTAGACCAGCAAATCCTACTGCTAGGCACTTAAATGTTAACGGAAAAAGGGGCAATGCTGTCAAGGTCTCAGCACATTGGGTTAGAAATTCTACAAAACCCAATGGTGCATCAAAGACCTCCAACAAGTTTTCTCATCGTGATGCACAAGGCAGATCCAAACCAGTGATGGTTTGGATCCCCAAAAGAAACTAACACCTTTATTTTGTGTGCAGGAACATCCTTCCAATGGTAAAGAAGATAGAGGATATTCAGACAGTGGATGTTCAAGGCACATGACAGGCAACATGTCATATCTTTCAGACTTTATTGCTCTGGATGGAGGACCAGTTGTCTTTGGTGGTGGTGTTGGAGGACGGATTACTGGTAAAGGGGTAATTAAAACTGGTAATCTTGATTTTGAAAATGTGTATTATGTACCAGAACTTAAGTACAATCTTTTTAGTGTATCACAAATTTGTGATAAACAGAACAAAGTTTTATTTACTGATACTGATTATCTTATACTTTCTCCTGATTTCAAGCTACGTGATGAAAGTCAAGTATTGCTTAAAATCCCTAGAAAGGATAATACATACAGTGTTGAGATGAATAAACTAGTTCCTAAGGTTGGACTTACTTGTCTTGTTGCAAAAGCCACATTGGAAGAATCAATATTGTGGCACAGGAGGCTTGGTCATGTTAATTTTAAAACCATTAACAATATTGCTAAAAATGGGTTGGTAAGAGGTTTACCAAATAAAACTTTTCTCAATGACCAAACCTGTGTTTCTTGCCTTAAAGATAAGCAACACAGAGCCTCATGTAAGCCAAAGACCCAGAACTCTATTTCTCAAGCTTTGTATATGTTGCATATGGACTTGTTTGGTCCTACCTCTGTGAATAGCTTGAACTTTAAGAGATACTGCCTTGTTGTCACTGATGATTATAGTAGGTTTTCTTGGGTGTTCTTTATGAAAACTAAGGATGAAACAAGTGAAATCCTTAAGACCTTCATTGTTGAAGTAGAAAACCTAGTTGATAAGAAAGTTAAAATAATCAGATGTGACAATGGGACTGAATTCAAGAATAGGGTGATGGATGATTTTTGCAGAGAAAAAGGTATTAAGAGGGAATTTAGTGTAGCTAGAACCCCACAGCAAAATGGTGTAGCTGAGAGAAAGAATAGGACTCTTACAGAGGCTGCTAGGACAATGTTAGCTGACTCTAAGCTACCAGTTTCATTTTGGGCTGAAGCAGTTAGCACTGCTTGTTATGTATTGAATAGGGTTTTAGTTGTGCAACCTCACAATAAGACTGCTTATGAGCTTCTTAGAGGTAGAACCCCTGCTTTAAGCTGCATGAGACCTTTTGGTTGTCATGTTACTATTCTTAATACCAAAGACCAACTAGGAATGTTTGATGGGAAATCTGAGGAAGGTTTCTTTGTTGGTTATTCTCTGCACAGTAAGGCTTTTAGGGTGTACAATACAAGCACCAAGCATGTAGAAGAAAATCTGCACATAGAATTTTTGGAGAATAAACCAAATGTGGCAGGTGTAGGTCCAGATTGGATCTTTGATATTGACAGTCTTTCAGATTCCATGAATTATGTGCCTGTTACAGGTACAAATACTAACCATGATGCAGGTTCAGAAGAGGAAGATGATGATTGCATTTTCATACCAGTCATGGAAGAAAGTCCAGTGAATGAGTCTTCTACAAAGAAAGATGATATTCCTTCATCAAGTGGTGTAGACAAAGAGAAAGATGTTGCTGAAACCAGTGGTCAGAATGGTAAAGAAGCTGAAAATCCATCGAGCAGTTCTAATGGAGTTAGTACTGCTCAGCCACAAGTTCCAACTGCTGAGCAATATAGTGATACTGCTGGACCAAGTCAACCTCATCTTGATTCACCAATTGATACTGCTTCTCAAGTTGATGAGTTTGATTTCTTTGGAGATGGTCTTCAAAACATGCCTTTCAGCTATGCAGCTCCTTCTACTCCCCATACTATTGTACATAGGAATCATCCACTTACCAATATCATAGGAGATGTACAATCTGGAGTCAAGACCAGAAGGCAAATACAAGACCCAGATCATCATGGATTTCTCAGTGTGGTATATGAGGAGAAACATCATGATGATGAGCATGAGTGTATGTTTGTATGTTTTCTATCTCAGATTAAACCCAAGAATGTGTTAAAAGCTTTAGAAGAATCAAGTTGGGTTGAAGCTATGCAAAAAGAACTGCTTCAATTCAAAATTCAGAATGTATGGGTTCTGGTTGATCTACCAAAGGGAATGAGAGTGATTGGTACAAAGTGGGTATTCAGGAACAAGAAGGATGAGAGGGGCATTGTGATAAAGAACAAAGCAAGATTGGTTGCTCAAGGCTATACTCAGGAAGAGGGTATAGATTATGAGGAAGTTTTTGCTCCAATTGCCAGGATTGAAGCAATAAGATTATTTCTTGCTTATGCTTCATTTATGGGATTTATGGTCTATCAAATGGATGTGAAAAGTACCTTTCTGTATGGTACTATAGATGAGGAGGTCTATGTTTCACAACCTCCAGGTTTTATAGACCCAGAGCATCCTGACAAGGTTTATAAGGTGGTGAAAGCTCTATATGGATTGCACCAGGCTCCAAGAGCTTGGTATGAAACTCTTGCTAAATATCTTTTGAAGAATGGGTTTCATAGAGGGAAAATTGATCAAACTCTCTTTATTAAAAAGAACAAGGGTGATATTCTACTGGTACAAGTCTATGTAGATGACATCATTTTTGGTTCTACAAAGAAACAAATGTGTAAGGAGTTTGAAAAGCTGATGAAAGACCAATTTCAGATGAGTTCTATGGGAGAGCTTACCTTCTTTCTAGGTCTTCAAGTACAGCAAAAGCCAGATGGTATATTTATCTCTCAGGATAAATATGTTGGTGAAATATTGAGGAAATTCCAATTCACAGATGCCAAGGTTGCTAGTACACCAGTTGATAAGGAGACACATTTGCTATTAAAGGATCACAGTGGTGAAGATGTGGATGTGCACATGTATAGATCTATGATTGGGTCTCTGATGTACCTTACATCATCTAGGCTTGACATTATGTTTGCTGTTTGTGCCTGTGCAAGGTTCCAAGTAAATCCTAAGGTGTCTCATCTCACAGCAGTAAAGAGAATCTTCAGATGCCTTAAAGGTCAGCCTAACTTGGGGCTATGGTATCCTAAAGAGTCTGCATTTGATCTAGTGGCATTCTCTGATTCTGATTATGCTGGTGCTAGCATGGATAGAAAATCTACAACAGGTGGTTGTCAGTTCTTAGGTCGAAGATTAATCTCTTGGCAGTGTAAGAAGCAGACTATGGTGGCCACATCTACTACTGAAGCTGAATATGTGGCAGCAGCAAGTTGTTGTGCTCAAGTTCTTTGGATTCAAAACCAGCTGCTTGATTATGGGTACAATTTCTTAAACATAATTATACATATAGACAATAGCAGTACAATGTGTATCATTAAGAATCCAGTTCAACATTCAAAAACTAAACATATTGAATAGACACATTTTATAAGAGACTGTGCTGAAAAGGAGTTAATAAAAGTTGTTAAAATACACACTGATGACAACTTTGCTGATCTCTTAACAAAAGGTTTTGATGTAAGCAGATTTCAGTACTTGGTAACAGGTATTGGAATGCTTAATCCTTCAAAAGATTAATGTCTAAATGATTTTGGTTTTTGTACTGCTAGTTGTGCTATTTGTATAGTTAGTACTGCTTGGTAATTTTTAGTACTGCTGGTGAATTTGTTAGTCAATTGTGATAACTGTTAAAAGAAAATATTGTGTATTGTGTTTTCTTTCGTTTTGGACTAACATTTCAGGTTAAGAAAAGCTTTTTGCTTTGGATTGTGCTTTGAAAAGTATGGTGGTTTGGATTGTCAAGTGTGAATACTTGTCACACAACAAATGGTAATTGATTCACCATGTCTAACCAACATAAGAATCAACTAGTCCAGATCAAACGGTTTCTGGTAAAGACTACTCAAATCCGTTTATGGTTGACAGTTTACCAAAAACTAGTTGGTTATCAACTCACCAAATCTAAGTGTGAAGAGTTGGCTAGTCCATAGCAAACGGCTATTGGTAAAGACATGACAAATCCGTTCATAGCTGATAGTTTGCTAAAAACTATAAGTGGACACAAATGTTTTCAAATCCACATTAAACTTACAGCTTGATTTTATCTCTGAAAACTTTTTGCTAACAGTTTGTACTGTTGGGGTTGACAGTTCCTACTGCTAGCTTCACCAGATCGTACTGATTGTTCAAACTTAGTTCCTACTGAGTTTATGCTCTGTGATACACATCTCTCAGAAGGTAATACATCTAGAAGTGTTGAGAGAAGTTTGAAACTAAACAACTGAATTGATGGTAACTTGTACAAATGGTCTTATTGGATGCTGAGCTTGGATGTCATATGTTCTAGTTCATCTGATGGTGAAGATTCTTCCAACCAGGGGAGGAATAAAGTTTGTTCTAGTTGCTGTTAAAGATGATATGCAATTCAGTGGAGGAATTAAGAGTCAGAGATGAATTATAAAGAAGTGCATAAAGAAGTTTATTCATTACAGAGGTGGATTCATTACATAAGAAAAACCAACAAAACAAACCAACCAACTCCTAACATCACAAACCGATCAACTACCAACACACAAACCTAAACCAATCTAACACATAATCACTACTCAAGCTTCCTTTTGCCTTTGTCCTTGTAGTCTGGCATGAATTTGTGAACTCCTTTGCTATCGATTGAGTTCCACACTTTCAAACTAGGAAGTCCCAAAACTTGTTTCTCAGGTCTTGGAAGTGGAAGTGGTTGATGTTTTTCGGGCACTTGAACCTTACTCATTTTTTCCACAGCTTTCTCTATCTCTCTTGTCAATACAACTGATAGTGGAAGTGCTTGTTTATCATCATCATCAGAGGATATTGAAAGGTCATCGTCAGAAGATACTTCTTGAGCTTTTGGAGATGGGTTTTTGATAGCCAGATTAGTGTAGTTCGGTGGAAAGTAAGATCTCCATCCATCACTTTCTGAATTTGAAGAAGAATCTGATGAAATCTCAACAATGTTTGGATTGGATGAACTCATTGGGTTTGATAGTTATGATTTGAAGGTTGATGTGAAGAATGACAGGTTAGTAATGAGAATTTAAGGCTTTTTATAGAACCAATGGAGTTATTAAAGTAAGTAAATGCTGGGTTGGTATAAGGAAGTAAATTCTTTGGGTTGGTACTTAGAATTAATTCCTTATAGGAATAAATTTATTTATGGTAATTTTTGAAGAGTTGACCAAAAGAGTACGATATGTGAAGAAAATTCCCAAGTGTTTCGAGATTAAAGATAAGTGTTTGAAAGAATCTACCCCATCAACATAAGCAGAAGTTTAATTCAAGAAACTTGTTGATTTGCATAGAAATCATAAGTTTAGGGGAGGATTGTTGGGAATTAAACCAACAGTTGGTACGGTTCATTGAAAGTTAGTACGGTTGAAGATTTATTGAAGTATACATCAGCAGTTGGTACTGCTGATACATTGAAGTTCGTACTGCTTATATGATAAAGACACATCGTGCATGGATAAATATAGAAAAGATATGGTATATATCTTATTTAGGTTTTGTGATACGGTTAGATGTTTTACTTGTATAGGACTCTTTGCATTATAAAAAGAGATCCTTAGGTAGGGTCTTGATATATCCCTTCATACGAATTATCAAGAGCTTCACGTTCATATTGTAATCGTTCGATATATATTGAAGTGATTGTTTGGTTGGTATCGTTTTGTGTTCTTATTTGTTCTTATTGTTTTATTCAATCAATCACCAAACACAAAACATCTTCTAAGTACTTGGTAGTAAATTCCGTGTGCTATCAAGTATATACTCAAAGTATCCCCAACACAACGTGTGTGTTTAGATCTGGTCACATTCTTGGCCAATCAAGCTAATGGGTCTCAGCTTTTTCATGAAGACCTAATACAAATTCATGAAGATGACTTGGAGGAGATGGATTTGAAGTGGCAATTAGCTTTTCTGAGCATGAGGGCCAAGAGATTTTTCCAGAAGATAAGAAAGAAGATCACTATCAATGGAAGTGATACTGCTGGTTATGACAAGTCAAAAGTGGAGAGTTACAACTGTCATAAGTTGGGACACTTTGCTATGGAATGCAGAGGGCCAAGGAACCAGGACAACAGGGGTAGGAATCAAGATAGCAGAGGTTCCAGGAATCAAGAAAGCACCAGGAAGGCTATGAGTGAGGAAGAGACTTCTTCAAAAGCTATGGTGGCAATAGATGGACTTGGATTTGACTGTGTTGGGAACACATTTCATATGTATCAAGTCTTGGTCATATCATTTGTAATAGGTTGCTAAGTATAAGGCCTTTAGGTTTGTTTGAATGTCTCGGCCCTATTAGAAGGCCTATGGGCTGTGACATAGTGTATTAGTTTCTAGAAAAAGGCTTAAGGTGTTGCCCTAATGCAATGCCTATAAATACTCATGTAATACTACTCTCTTATTGTGGGTTTTATTCACTATTGCAAGGAAACCTTTGTTACTATTTCGTGTGATAATTCCGACCTTTCTTCTCTCTCTTTCTCTCATCTCTTACGTGTTATTATACTTGTTTTATGCTTATTTAGTGACCTAACAAGTGGTATCATTCGCCTAAAGATAATTGAGTTGTGCGATTTTGTTTAGATCGTAGCTTATCTTTAGTTTACGAGTGGTTTTGTAGATTATTTAGTGACAAAATTTCATTTCTAGCACTTATTCTTCACACTTGTAAAGTGTTAAGATTACTATAGTGTTTAGAAGTTTGATTTATAGTCAAAAGTTTAGATCTTTTTTTATTTACACTGGTTTTACATTCGGCTTACTTAGTTGCACTTCATCGAAATTGCTCAAATTTCGTTTAAAACATTAAAGCTTGAAACTTTCTTATTATTTAAGTGTTTTTAAACGTGTTTATCCAAAGAGAATCAGTTGAAACATCGTTGTTGATTGAAAGAAAGTGTTTTGAAAAAACTGTTTTTCTATCGGAATTAGATAAGAGGGTTCATCGGAATTCGTAAAGAGGGTTTATCGGAATTGGAAATTAGGGTTTATCGGAATTGGACAAAAAGGGTTTATCGGATTTGATGACCAAGGGTTTATCGGAATTGTATACTCAGTAGATTCCTTGCTTGTACAAGCTTGTGAAAATACTTCGACTTTGAGAAAATCTCCTATCTTGTATAAGTTAGTGAGAAAATCATCGAAATTGCCAAGTTCCATTGCAATTCAGATTTGTTATCGAAATTGCAAAGTTCTTTCGCAATTGCAAAGTCCATTGCAATTCCAAAGCTACATCGTAATTGATAAGTCCATCGGAATTCAGCTAATTTTGTCGGAATTGGATAAATCCATTGAAATTATAAATTTCATCGAAATTCAGATAATCCATCGCAATTCAGTGAACTCGTCGCAATTGCTAAACTGTGAACAGTGTTTGTCGGAATTGAATGTGAACAGTGTTTGTCGGAATTGAAAGTGAACAGTAAACATCTTAATTCATACTTCTCAATTGTCTACAAGATCCATAATAACACAAGTTAACTTATCATAATCATGTATCAACCACCTTATTTCAACTACTATCAACAACAGTATCCTCAACAACATCAGTATCCTCAACAACCACAGTATCCTTAATAACAACACTTCATGCAACAACATCAATTCTTCCCACAACAACAACCATATCAACAACAACCAATGCAGTCCTACCCACTTCCAGCAAAACAACCACAATGGTTTGATCAGATGTGTGAAGCCATAAGTAGTTAACAATCAAGACATGACGCTGGATCACTTGACACACTTCCTATGCTCACTCCTGGTATCTATGTTCAATAGGCAAGTCGATTCTTAAGGTTCATCGAACTCAAGAAACCACATGGCAAATACATGAAAAAGGCTATCATTGAAGGACCATTCCAAATACCAACTACAACGGTTCTTGGAGATCCAAATTCTATTCCTCCAAGAGAAGCAACTGTGACACCTATTTCTGATGCTCAGCTTACTGCAGAATAAATAGTTCATCGTGAAGCAAATGAACTTGCAATGTCCTACATCCTTCAGGGAATTCCTAATCCAATCTTCCGAAGTATTGATGCTCAGAAAACTGCTAAGGACATGTGGGAACATGTTCATCTCCTAATGGAAGGCAAGGCACTGAACTGAACCAAGAAGACATGGAATCTAAACTCTACCTTGAATACACAATGTTCATGATTGAATCAGGGGAATCACTAGAGTCTTATTACCATCGGTTTACAAACATCATTAATGACTTGGACAGACACAACATTGTTTTACCCAGGATTGCAGTCAACACAAAGTTCCTCAGTTGTCTTGGTCCAGATTGGCAAAAATATGTCACCTTTGTTCGTCAAGCAAAAAATCTACACAATGCATCTTATGGGTGGTTGTATGATTATCTGAAGCACCATCAGTCTGAAGTTGACAAAGATCGAGCTGTTCGTGGTACTTATTCACCTTCTACAACTCCGAATTCATTGGCACTGCTAGCTCAATCTCACTTTGCTCCACCACCACAGTCAACCCATACTTTTGTCCAACAACAACATCACTTTGCTTATCCTCAACAAACCTCATCAACTCAACTCATTCCATATGAATCGACACCGCAATCAACTGACAATCAACTTGTTCCCTATGACAACACGGATACCATGCTTTACTCCAATACAAACAGTGACGAAGATGATGCATTCAACTCTTTGAATGAAGGATTTGCACTAATTGCTCGTGATTTCAGCAAATTCTCCAACAAATCCAACAATCGTCTCCGCACTTCATCCAACACAAGGAATCAAGCTGTTTTACAAGATGGACGAGTTGAAATTCAGAATCGTGCTTATGGAAGAAATGGATCAGGGGGTTATATGGGAAATTCTGGAACTGGACAAAGGTTTAATGCAGCAAGTGGCAGTATAAACAATGCAGGTGATCCACAGAGAAGGGTTGAAATTGTTGAGACTGGGAATCAAGGGATTGGAAATACAATGGTTAAATGCTACAACTGCAATGGGAAAGGTCATCTGGCTAGTGCATGTCCCAAACCAAGAGGTGGTGAGTTTCACAAGCACGCACTACTTCTTGCTCTCAAGGATGAATCTGGGGGCACTCTCACTGAGAAAGAAAACAACTTCATGGCAAATGCATATTCTGATGATGACATGGAAGACTTGGAAGTAAATGCAGCTGTGATGCTAATGGCTAACATGCATGAATTGCATATGAGTGACACAGGCCCATTGTATGATACTGACGGTCTTTCTCAGGTACCTGATTCAACATGTCTAATACATGAAATAGTATCACCATCTGTATCTGCGTCAGACGAGGAGCAAGTTGTTCAAAATGATTCATTCTTATCTCCTCAAAAAGATGAACAAATGAACACAGTGGTTACATTTAATGAAGATCAATATAACACAGTTGTCACATTTGATGATCCAATTGATCATGATAACAATGATCAAATTGAACAAAATGATCTTTCGCTTGGTCTAGATCCAGAACTCATGACCTTGCTATTAACCACCCAAACCCAGTTGGATTCACAAAAATCTCAAATTGATAAATGCAATGAGATCAACAGAAATTTAAAAGCAAAAGTTGCATTATTAACTAAGGATCTTGAGTGCTATAAAATACAACTCAAAAATTTTGAAACAAAAGAAAAACGCGAACAAAGTTTTGAAGTTGCATTCCAAAAAGCTTAAGTCAAAGAACAAGATTTAGAACATCAAATACGAGAATTAACTGTTTCCAAAAATAACTTGATTTCTCAAATGGTACAAGAAAAATTAGATTTCAAACAACAGGTTGAACACCTAAATTCTGAACTTTCAAAACAAAAACAGAGTTTTCAACTTGTCAAGCTAGTTTTTCTGAACATAAACAAGTGTCTAGGAAATGGATTGATTCTTATCTTGAGGAAATCGTAGAGTTGGAATGTAAATTAAAAGAGTTTCAAAAAGTTGTTTATAAAACTGGTGAGTCTGTAACAACAATTCAAAAGTTTACTCTTAAGCAAAATCCCCAAGGTTATGGTTTTGCTATTGGTGATGACAAACCACGTTTTCTACACAAAGCACTAAAGGAAAATCCAAAGTTGTATAGTGCAGACCATCTCTTTGATGATTCTATTATGCATGTTGTTGTACATAACTGTGAGGAAGAAAAGGAACAGGAAGAAGAGAGTCGATCAAAAATGAGCAATGTTAAGTTTAATAAACCATTTGATTATTCAAAAGTACCTCATATTTCTGACACCTTCGTTCCTCAAAAAGATAAAACAGAACAATCATGGTTTATAATGCAAATTAATGAATCTTCTTCTGAGGTTGGTCCTGTTAAACCAGTGGCACAAATAAATGGTCCTTTACCAACTTCTGGTGTAATCGCACCATTACCAAAATGATGTCTTATACTTAGATATTTTGATACGTTTATGGAAGACATCAAATTTTTGGAACAAGCAATTGAACGTAATTCTGAGATAACAGTTTCCACTTTTCTATCTCCTTATGAAAAAGAAAAGAGAGAAAATTTTCAAAAACAATTTTTACCATATGTTCAACATTTGCGTCTTTTTGCTACACACTGGGAACAGGAACTTCAAACAGAAGTAACATCCATGATGAACACTTTCAATGCAACAGAAAATGCGATCTCAAAACAAAAACGTTGAAACAAAGTTTTACAAAAAGAAGCTGATCGACTCTTGGAAGATGTTCTAAGTTCTGATATTATCTCTGTGTTTATGAATTCCATTTATGTGTCTTGCAATGCTATGCTTTCTGATGATCACACTGCCGGCACTGAAACATTGAGACATGAAATTGTGAATTTAAAAGGAGAAAATGAGAGAATCATTAAACTCAACGATGATGTGCAAAATAAACTTTCAAAAGAGATTTTTTAACTCAATCAGAAGTTGCAATGGTGTCAAACTCAGAGTCTTGATTTTGAATTAAAGTTGCAAAGTCAAAAAGAAACAATGTCATTTCAGAACAGTGACGCATCCAAAGTTAAGAATCTTGAAAATGAAAATGCTGTTTTAAAAAGTCAAATTTTCACATATGAAAAGGACATCGATGAAGTCTGTCAAAATTGGAATGACACTGTTCGCTTAAACAGAGAACTTGATTCAAAAATTCAACAAAAGAATCACATCATCATTGAACTCAAAGAGAAAATTCAATTACTTGAAAAAGGTAAGTTTGTTCACACAAATGTGATTGCACCAGGAATGTATAAAATGGACAAAACACCTTGGAAAACATCCCCTTAGACTACTAATTTGAATGCTTCGAATTCTACAGGAATAGTCACCCCTCCTAGCGTTAGCAGATCCAAGCATAAGAGCAACAAAAAGAAGACTAGTACCTGGCAACGTAGGAGTGGAACACTAAAAGACCAAGAAGTAGAAGATCACCTTAGGAGTTTGAATAAAATGCATGTTGCGTCTGATTTAGAATCGAACTTAAAAATTTGTAATTCTAATCTTGATGTAACGAATGCTAAGACTTTGAATGTTTTGAATGTTGATGCATCTTGTGTGTTTTGTCGTAAAAGCATGTTATCTGGTGATCATACGAAATGTGTTGCAAAATCTCTTTTATCTTTTAACAAGAAATGTACATCTGGCATTCCCTCTAGGCCCGCTATTGCTTCTAAGTCTATACTAGGAAAACCGCCAAGTGTAGTTTCTATGAATGCCTTAGACAAAACCATAGTTGCGAATACAACTCCTAAGACAATCCAATCACCTAGCAAATTCACTAAGAAGAAAGCTGAAACTAGTTAGACATGGCAACGTTGGTTACAAATAAAACCTAGTTTTACATGGCTACCTAAGGTTATTACTAACTGTGTTACTAACCCAACGGGTTCCACCATTACCATCACTCCATCTTCGTCGTCTTCATGTGATGCACGTGATTCAAATTGTTCTATGGATTGTTGATAAGCGGCTGTTCTCGACATATGACAGGCAATCTCAAACTTTTAGTAAACTTTGTTGCAAAGTTCATAGGCACTGTCAGATTCGGGAATGATCATTTCGCTGCTATCATGGGCTATGGAGATTATGTCAATGGAAACATCGAAATTAGCCGTGTATATTATGTCGAAGGCCTTGGTCACAACCTTTTCTCAGTCAGTCAATTTTGTGATGGGGATTTAGAAGTAGCATTCAGGGAGAAAACTTGTTTCATTTGAGATTTACAAGGAAATGACCTCATGACGGGCAAACGTGGAACTAGTCTCTACACCATTTCAATGTCTGATATGACGGCCTCTTCTCCTATATGTCTGCTCTCCAAAGCACATTCGACAAAATCCTAGTTATGGTACAAACGACTGTCTCATCTGAATTTCAAAACCATGACTGAACTTGCACGTAAAAAACTAGTCGATGGTCTTCCAAGGTTTCGATGTGAAAAAGATCACTTATGTCCAGCTTGTGAACAAGTAAAAAGTACTCGTTCTCATTTCCCTTCAAAAACAGAACACGGTATTGATCATGTTCTTCAACTACTTCATATGGATTTGTGTGGCCCTATGCGTGTTCAAACGATCAACGATAAACGCTACATTTTGGTAATTGTTGATGACTTCTCTAGATGGAATTGGGTCTACTTTTTCTGAAGCAAAGATCAAGCTCCTTCAATGATCATCACCTTTCTCACTAAAATTCAAGTTCAGCTTCGTAATACGGTTAGAAAAGTCAGAACAGACAATGGAACTGAATTCAAGAATCAAACTCTTCGAGATTATTTTGAAAAAGTGGGAATTGAACATCAAACATCTATTGCAAGAAGTCCAGAACAGAATGGGGTTGTCGAAAGACGCAACAGGACGTTAGTGGAAGCTGAAAGAACAATGTTAATCAATGCTCAATTACCTGATTACATATGGGCAGAAGCTGTATCAACAGCATGTTACACTCAAAACCGTTGCATGATCACCAAACGGCATCACAAAACTCCTTATGAGATTGTTCACAGACGAAAACCTAATATAAATTACTTTCATGTATTTGGTGCCCTTTGTTACCCAAATAATGATCGTGATGATTTTGAAAAACTAAAAGCCAAAGCTGACATTGGTATCTTCATTGGATATTGTGAAAACTCCAAAGGTTTCGAATCTGGAATCGTCGTACTAGAGAAATTTAGGAGACTATTCATGCTAATTTCGATGAGCTTACATAAATGGCTTCTGATCAAAACAGCTTAGGACCCGCAACTAACCGTCTAAATTTTCCAGATCCATTAGCTGCACCACTTTCTCTCAACCGTAAGGAATTGAAAACCTTGTTTGCTTCACTGTTCGATGATTCTTTTTCAATTCGTGCACCAGATGTATCCACAAGTTCCGCTGCTTAACCTGATAACAATCCAATACCTGATACACCTACTACAACAACAACAGTTGTTGCAGATGCACCTCCGACTAAATCTCCATCAACAGAAGAACAAACCGCTTCCAACACTGATAATGCAGTTGAAGATCACCAACTACAAGAAGTACCCGCACCTGCAAATTATGACGGATACGCCTTCTTTAATCCATTTGCTCTGGCTCCAACCATTCTTGATATTGCAGAGTCGTCTACAAGCAACTTGGATCTATCTAATATGCACAATCTTTTACAACATTACCCTTCAACACACAAATGGACAAAAGATCATCCCTTAGTAAATGTGATTGGTAATCTAAATAATCCAGTCATGACACGGCAAAGACTTCACACGGATGGTGAAACATGCATTTATGCACTTACCGTCTGTCAAGCAGAACCAAAGAACAATAAAGAAGCCATGACTTATGACAATTGGATTGAATCAATGCAAGAAGAACTAGATCAATTCAAAAGTCTAGAAGTCTGGGAATTGGTAGAAAGACCCGATGGAGTCTATGTTGTTAGACTTAAATGGATTTGGAAAAACAAACTTGACGCTGATGGAACAGTAATTCGTAACAAATCGCGTCTGGTTGCAAAAGGATTCAGCCAACAAGAAGGCATTGACTTTGAAGAATCCTTTGTACCAGTGGCTAAACTTGAAACTGTCAGCATGTTTCTAGCGTATGCTACCCAAAAAAACATCACCGTTTTTCAAATGAGCGTGAAGACTGCATTCCTGAATGGGCAACTCCGTGAAAAAGTGTATGTCACTCAACCAGAGGGCTTCATCGATCCAGATCATCCTAATCATGTGTTCAGACTCAAGAAAGCCCTTTACGGCCTTAAACAAGCCCCGAGGGCATGGTACAACAAACTATCCGCATTCTTACTTGCTAATCACTTTACCAAAGGATCCGTTGATCCCACACTGTTTATTTAAAAACACGGGGAGGACATCTTAATTGTTCAAATTTATGTTGATGACATCATTTTTGGTTCAGCAAATAAAAAGTACTCAAATGCTTTTTTTAAATTAATGAAACAAAATTTTGAGATGTCTATGATGGGTGAACTTACGTTCTTCTTAGGACTTCAAGTTCATCGATCCCCCCGTG
Organism: Artemisia tridentata subsp. tridentata; assembly: GCA_021014915.2. Lineage (NCBI taxonomy): Eukaryota > Viridiplantae > Streptophyta > Magnoliopsida > Asterales > Asteraceae > Artemisia > Artemisia tridentata. Next base: position 200,110,734 of record CP139505.1, read on the forward strand.
GTATTTTTCTAAATCAGTCCAAGTATGCTCTTGAGTTTTAAAGAAACATGGCATGACAAGTTGTGACACTTATAACACACTATGTCTGCATCATCCCCAAAGCCGGATGCTGATTTACATGGTACACCAGTTGACCCTACAAAATATCATAGTATGATTGGGTCCCTCATGTATCTAACAGCCAGCAGACCAGATATTGTTTTTGTTGTATATCTATGCTCCCGTTATCAGTCTTGACCAACTGAAAGACACCTCTCTGAGGTTAAAAGAATCCTTCGATACATAAAGGGAACCATTCATTTGGGGATCTGGTATCCGAAGGATTTTGGTTTTGAACTACTTGCTTTTTCAGATGCTGATCATGCAGGATGTTTAGATACACGTAAAAGTACATCTGGGGGAGTGCAGTTTCTAGGAGACAAACTTGTATCTTGGCAGTCAAAGAAGCAGGATTGCACCTCATTGTCATCTACAGAATCTGAATATGTAGCCATGTCAGCATGTTGTGCTCAAGTCATCTGGATGCGATCATAGCTGATGGACTACGGTTTCATTTTCAACAAGATTCCCATGTACTGCGACTACAAGAGTGCCATTGCCATCTCATGCAACACAGTTCAACACTCGATGTCAAAACATATTGTACTTCGATATCACTTCATCAAAGAGCATGTTGAAAAGGGTACTATTGAATTATATTTTGTAGGTACTGAATACCAATTAGCGGACTTATTCACCAAAGCTTTGCCCCATGCAAGATTTGTGGAATTAGTTCACCAAATTGGTATGAGGTGTTTGACTCTAGATGATTTACAAAACTTTCTTAAAACATAATTAATAAAGTCAAACACCGAAACCTCTTTTGTAAATATCTTATCAAAAACACCAAAAAGATTTTCAATTTTCTTTTCTTTCCTTAAAATAAAATAGAATAATATATATATATATATATATATATATATAATATATATATATATATATATATATATATATATATATATATATATATATATATATATATATATATATAATGCAAATACAATATTTCCATCAACACTTTGTTCATTTAAATAAATTAACAATTCTTAATGAACAAGTGTTGTGGGGGAGTATGAAATTAAATTTTAAAATATTTCTTTAAAATTTGTACTTGCATATTTCCTAAAAATGTTGTTTTAAAATTGTGTTGGTAATATTATCCTTGTGATACCCTCCTTGATCTTAAAATATTTTCTAATACTCATAAGTCGAGAGGGTGCATTAATATTGTTCTTGTCAAAATTATGTCAGGTCTTGTTAATATTTTGTGAGTAAGGACTTTGATTGGAAAATTATGTGGTTAAGGAACTTAAGGTGACAAGTTGGATACTAAGATTTTTTACTAAAACTCAATTCCTATAGCATTAACTGCATCTGAATTGCAGTTAATAATTTTCACCAAACACATTTACTTCTCACCAACTTAGATCAACGACTCAAATTCAATCTGCAAATCCGTTCAAGAATTCTCAAAACTGTGAGTGATTATACAATGTTTACATGATTATAAGACATGGTTTTCAATGATGTTGTGATCCAACGGCCAAATTTTTCTAAATCGATTAAAACAGGTTTAGGGTTTAAGTCGAATTGGGTTAAAATGATTTTAAGTGTTTGAGACTAAATTGAATGGTGGGATATGGTCGGAATTAAGTCGTGAACATGTTATGAGTGTTTAATTATACCCTGAAACTTGAATTGATGGTTGTTCAGATTAGGGTTTATGCGTTAATTTGGAGAAAATCACATGATTGTGTTTTGGCCTAATTAATTGGTTGGGATAGTGTTCTTATATGTCGTATAACATGATTTGATCATCGAATCAAACCCAGAAACACGTTTGAATTAATTTAGATGTGTAGGGTTTAAGATGAACTCGACCAGGTTCAATCTTATTGATTCATGGATAAAAAATGTTAAATTTTAGACCAATACACTCTATGACATCATAGGAATCTATTGGAATCAAACAATCAAACATCTAACATGTTAAATTGAATTTCGAAGATTCTGAGTATAGGGTTTATCAGAATTGCAATCATTTTCATTCAAATTAGATAAACAGTGTTTAGATGTGTCTAAATGAGATTAATGATCATATTGTAACTCATGTATTGATTTAAATTGGACAGGAAAACCAACTTCAATAAAGATTCAAGAAAATGTACGTCTACAGTGTTTATAGCAATTTCTTGTATAAGAAATTATCGAAATTGCAATATCCGTCAGAATTGGATAAGCCTTGTCGGAATTACAAAATCCATCAGAATTTGATAAATTTGTCGCAATTGCACAAAACTTATCGAAATTCAAAATTTTCATCGCAATTGGGCAAAGTTTATCGCAATTCAAAAATTTTCATCGCAATTGGACATGGCTTATCGCAATTCAAATTTTTTCCATCGAAATTGAATAAATGACATCGTAATTAAAAATTTATCGAAATTGGATAAAAATCTTTAGGAATTCACAAAAACATCAGAATTGGCCAAAACTGTCGCAATTATAAATAAACGTCGCAATTCGTTAAAACTATCGCAATTGGATCTAACTTTATCGAAATTCATATGTATCACAAGTTGTCAAAATTGATTAATGGACAATCAAAGAAAATCAGTTTTAACTAGTAATCCACACAATGTCCAATGATGAAAATTGCTAAGACATGTAAAATCAATTAAACAACAAAATGGTCACATATTGATAACAAGATTAACAATTTGCTAACCTTCATGTATCATGCAAATTTGTTTTGATTGATATTTCAGATATCTCAAATGGTTGCACAACAACCACTCCCAATGCTCACGAAGGAAAACACTTTTCCACAAGACTATGATGTGGAAATTGGCAAGAACAATGCTCGCGTTGAATTTCACAAGATCAAGTGTGCGAAACCATCCTGTCAAATAGCCATAGAGATTCTCAAGTTGCATAAGTGTAGGAGCATGCTGGACAAGTCCGCCTCTATTCCCGAGTTTTACCTTCATCAAATGTGGCACATTATGAAGCTGGACTTGGGAGAAGAATCTTTCACATGCACACTGGACCGAAAGGAAGTGACTGTTGATGTGAACTATCTCCGCAAGGCCTTACTCTTGCCAGAAGCTCCTGCACCTGCCAAGAAATTCCATCCTACACCATCTGAAGAAGATGTTCTCGACTTCCTAATGGAGATTGGCTATGATGTACAACCAGACAAGCCATTGAAAAGATTCTCAAAGGTCGAAGCCAAGCTAATCCCCCAACCATGGAGAACTATATATTATATCTTGGCTCGATCAGTCTCCGGAAGGGAAAGTGGACATGAGAATCCTCGTCTGTCTCACCTACAAATCTTCTGGGGCATTATGAAGCAGAAGCAAACTGAATATGCTTAACTTATCTGGGAGGACATATTCTTTCAAATTCAAAGTCACTACCTCAAACCTCTCACTAAAATCCCCTTTGTCAGATATACCAAGCTTATCATCTATCATCTACTTGACGACAACGAAGACATCCCTCAACGTCTTGAAGACCAAGAGAAGCATTTATTTGCTATGGACAAGACCATTAGTCAAGTCTACATCCCTAAAGGAAGCACACGCAAACAAGGGATGAGACTACCTGAAGCTCTTCTGACGGATAAGATAAAGAAAACGTAAGCATACATCAAATATGATAAAGCGTTCAATGAGGGACATGTCGGTTTCAGCAAGTACGGTGATGAGCCTGCTCTAGCTAAGACTCGAGCAAAGGAAGGTAGCAAGTCAGGCAGCACATCTAGCACTTCAAAGAAGATCAAACCAGGGCCTCCCAAATACACCAAGAGGAGAGTTCCAGTTAAGATTGCTAAGCCTGAGCCAGAAGAAGAAAATATTGTTGAAGAAGAGGGATCCAGTTCTGACATGGAAACCGATGAAGAACCACAATCTACAAGGAAGAAATAGCTACCAAGATTGCTCTAGATGAAAGTCGTGAGTCCTTTATAGCTGATGAAGAAAGGCGGAGGAAGATGATGCTTGAAGAACAGATGAGAATCGATGACGAAATCGCCAAAGACTTTGATGAAGACCAGACCCTCGTCAATCCGGTTAATCAACCCGGTGGGTCTGGAGTTGCAGCAGAAGTTATTCCACCTCGTTCAGATCCGGTTAATCAACCCGGTAATGACGAGGAAAAGGATGAAGATGAACAAGCTAGAGATTTTGATATGGATGAGGATGATGATATAGAGAAGGTGCTTATTGATGGGGAAGCGATCAGAAAAGCTGCTGCAGAGCTGGAATTAGAAAAGAAAAAGGAGGAAGAAGAAAGGTTGGCAAAGATAAGGGCTGAGGAGAAGGAAGCCGACGAATACATTCAAACACCTCCAACCACTCCTCCACACTCTCCTCCAATTACCCATGACACACCTCCGGTCTCTAAGCAAGCTTCTCCACCTAAAGACCAAAAACTTCCTGAATCATCCACACACTCTTCACCACCACCAACACAAACAACAACAACAAGAAAGTCCATAAAGAAACCCATCTCCCAAGCTTCTAAAAGGGTGAAGCAGGCCGTGAAGCTCGCAAGAGCCAAGAAAGATGACCAGCTTCATGACCAAATCGAAACATTGACAAATATGGTCACCGGCCTTGCAGGACAAGTGAACGAGCTTCAAAAAACCAAAGCTCGTGTCGATGAATTCCTTTCAGATGATGTTCAAGAAAGGATGCTCACTGCGATCAAGGGCAACACTAAAGAATATTTGAAGCAGTACTTGCCTTAGATCACATCTAAGAAGGTGAATGAATATCTTGAGCCGAACATTGAAGATCTTCTCAAGAATATTGTGGCTACAGTTCCACTTGTCCTTCAAACCCAACCGACGAAGCTAAAAGAACCAACTCTGGAAGAGCTTCAACTTCAACTATTTGAAAGCTTAACAAGTATTACCTCACCAACTCCTGAGCAAATAGCCATCTCTGAGGCTATAAAGGTGAACATATTGAAAGAGTTGTGTAAAGCTGAGGCTGACAATGGTAAACGTCCAAGAGAAGACGAAGACCCAGACCCGAACTCATAAGCCAAGAAATCAAAGAGTGTTGGCGGATCTGCTTCTCAATACCTAGAACCTGTCGGACAATCAGCAACCACAACAGCCACCCAACCACCTAAGGCTTTCGGCTCTAGACCAACAACAATGGAGCATCAGTATGAGTTCACTGCAGATGAAGAATTTCAACAACACCAAGATCAACCAGACTCTCCACCTAAGTTAAAAGTAACAACGTCTAAGCCTGGAAAGAAGACAACATCCAAAAGACCAACTGTTGTCTCATGGCTTGACGAAGACACGACGAAATGGAATGAATGGTTTGATCAACTAGTCAGTGCTCAACCTTATGTCGACGATGACTCCATGATCGAAGGTAGCACACTTGAGTTCACACAAAAACTCAAACGTGACCAACGCATCAAAAAGCTCACAAAAGGAGAACTGTAACCACTGTGAAAAATCCCTCATTTAAATAAACTATCTCTCAGAATACTTATTATTTTTCCACGTAGAAATTTTTTTTTCTCTCTTGTGATTATAACCATTATCTTATGTGACGAGGATCACATCCCGAATAACCATGCTTGCAACCCAACCTTAACTGATTTAGTATTCAACTGTATAAACATCTTTGACCTGAAACGTTATGAGGTCCCACTTATCACTTTACGTTATTTCGCTAACGTACGTTTAAAACTGGACGTTTCTTAACTGAAGATAGTTTCTATGAAACCCTAAACTACTATAACAACATCTGTAAATAACGAAACCCTAGAAATACTAAAGTACAATTTATATGATTAATGTACAAGTGTCTAAAGCATAGAAACCCTAATTCCATAATAATTCCCGGTAAAACCCTAATTTCAGGTAATTAAGATTTTATGTACAAAACTTACAAAACCTAATTTATTTATATAAGATTTTTATAAAATATAAATGTACAAGTCATTTAAAGTCAATGTACAAGTCCTTTATGCATGAAAACATTTAATCTATAATCCTATTTATAATTATTTTAGAGCATAGAGTACAAATCATACATGCATAACAATTATAAATTATTTTCCTAAACTCCTTAAATATTTTTACAAGTCTTTAAACCCAGTGTACAAGTATCTAATGCACATAAACTAAAAATCCTATTTATTTACTTTTAAACTTAATAAAAGTTAACAAATAATTTTTACAACTAATAAATTACTAAAATCATATTTTTCTCATATTTTAAATTATGGTACAACTCTACTAAGCATGTTTTACAACTCCCATAAGCTCAACCCATTTTCCTTCCCACTTTTTACAAATTTCGGTTCATATAAATAAAATAACAATCATAATTATTTTCTAAATAACTAACCACTCTTAACTAATTTAGTTCATCACTAAACCCTTAAATACAATTCCCTAAACCCATTGTACCACTACCCAAAACCATTCAACCCTCCCCCTCTAAAAATCTGGTTCGATCCCCATCAAACCCTAACTAAGTTTACTACTAAATATCACCTTCACTAAAATACTTCTCCCTTAGTTCAAACCCTATGCCCCTCCTCCACATCATCAATAGCACACATGTATGGCAAAGAAAGCACCACATCACCTTCCCCCTCCTCCACATCATCTATGACATCACCTAGAAAACACTTGTGTGGAAAATCAAGCTCCACATCACTCTTCCTTCCAGAAAACTACACGCCTAAACTTTTCCTCTCCTACACCACAATTTCTAAAAACCCTAATTCCCTCTCCTTCCTATAAATACCCATATCAAGTGTCTTACTTCTCTTCATTCCATACCACTCGACACACATCAAACACAATTCCATTCTCACATCCAGAACCTAAAATACAATCCAAACAAAAACCTTATCAAGCTTAGAGGAGGAGGAGGAAGCAACTAGAGATTCAAGAAACCAATCCTTGTCTAAAACACTAGTCGAACCAAAGTTTCAGTAAGTTCCTCAACTCTTTTAAATTCCAGTTTTTATTTACTTACATGCATCTAAAAACATTAATACCACATCTATAATAAACATAAACAACAAACATTAAGTTTTCCATTTCTCTTTTTGCTTGTCTGATCAAAACAGAAACTCAAATGCACCTGAAGTGCTCGAGTTTTTATTAAAACAAATCACAGATTAATAAACCATGTTAATATATACGTAACATAATCACTTCATACATAAAAATTAGTTACTAAACGTATAAAAACCAAAAACCCTTGTCGGGTATTTTTTCTGAGTTTTGTCGAGTCAAAAATAACCCCAACAGCCTAACTTTTGACTTAAAAATCGACCACCAAGAAACCTTAATAAAATCTGAACCTTGGTGGATATAAAGTTCACATTACTAACTGAAATTAGGTGAAAGAATCACGTAAATTGGTCAATTGAGTCAAAAGATATCGAGCCTTAGAAACTGTCTATCGCTAGACAAGATCAAGGAATTTTAAGTCTGATCAGTTTTGGTAAAATAAGTGACTAGCGACCCAACTTTTGACCTATAAACCAACTACCAAACGACCACCATAAATTCTAATTTTTGGTATATATATAGTTTACCCAGTATACTTTTATTAGAAGAAAGAATCTCGAAAAATGATTAAGTTTTTATAAAGATGTCGTGTCTTGAAAATTGTCTTTTATCGCTAAGAACAAGAACACATTATCAGTTATTTAAATTTTAACTACTGTCGCCCCAACTCCCTAACTTGTGACACATAAATTGACCACTTAGAGACCATGATAGAATCTTATTTTTGGCATGATTAAAAACAAAACATAGGAAAAAGAATCACGGAAAATGACTTGGTTTTCACCAAGTTATCGAGTCTTGAAAGTTGCTACAAATCGCTAAAATAGAAAATCTAATTTTTAGTTATGTTGTTTTCAGTTTTGTCGACCCAACAGCCCGACTTTCAACCCAGTTTTCGACACCCATATGAACTCTAAAAATTCCAATATTTTGCCACAATAAAGTTGAGCCAGCAAACTTGTTCTAGAAGAAAGAAACATATAAAATGATTGAACGAGCTAACAGTTATTGGTGTCTAAAGTTTGCTCGATCACTAGTTTTAAAACTGATTTTCCAGATTATATTAAAACTTGTTTCCTCCTAGTCGACTTTGAGTAAATATTTTGGATATCAAATGATTTTCATAAACTACGAAATTTGGTATATTTAGAGTTGACCCAGCCAGCTTTTTATAGGAAAAAGAAACAAGTAGATTGGTCGAACAAGTAAAAAGATATTAGCCTTCAAAGTTTGTTCCATCACTAGCTTTAAAACCAATTTATCAGATTTTACAAAACCATGTTTTCACCCGATCAACTTTGAGTATTTATTTCTGTTATCAAACGACTTTCAAAAATTATAAAACTTGGCCATAATATCAATCCCCCAGCTAACTTTAAGTAGGGAAAAAGAACGAGGAAAAACCGAGCCCTAGCCTCGTATTTTATTTGTGTCCAAAAAGGGGGTGATCACCAAACTATTTTTAAAACCTTAATATATATATTTTTCAAGATAAGAGTTTTTATGGGCTTAAATCGTAAATATTTCATAGTTATTTAATTCAAGGGTCATTTTTGTCAATAACAAATACGAAGGGTATAAATTGTCATTTTCCAAAAGTTCAGGGTATAAACTGTCATTTGACCAAACCTTAAGGATTAAAGTATAACTTTTCATAACTGTTATTTTATCATTTCTATTTTTATTTTCCCGATCTAATATTAACGAAATATGTTTATTTCAAACAAACGCAAGATATCTTTAACGAACAAACGAAAGAACGGAAACATAAGGACGAATAATAAGATAAAATCTTATTTTGAAGAGACTTCATGTTGTCTCATATTTAAACAACAACCAAACAATGAAACGAACATTGGAAACTTATATATTCAGAAACGATTACTGAAAGCTTGACATATCAACCCAGGTTGCAAGCCGGAGACGTTTATCAACTTTAGTTAAACTTTGTATCCCATCCAGACCATTCAGGTGAGTTTATAGTCCCACCTTTCTTACTTACGTGTTTTCCAAATATGTGGGGAGATACATGCTATTAAACCGAACACAAGTATTTTCGTGACTGTTATTGCACTAGGCTAACTTACCTTATTATTGAGATTGAATTATTTATTTAAAAGACCCTCATATCATGCACCATTAGTCACCTGCTGGGTGAGCGCGAATATGTGAATAGATCTATTGGCCTAACGACCCATTTGTACTAACCGGATGGATATCTACGTGGTAGCCGGTTAGACAGATGCATTATATTTGATATCTTTAACTCGGGGGCAAGACCACTCTCATTTCAATCGTGATTGTGGAACCTGGAAACTGTCAACGCATTGCGTGTCATGAGGTTTAGTGCAATATTACCGAACTACGATATAACTGAACTCTCTTACTTTGGCTTGTGTTCAAACTGATTATAACTTTAAACACTATGGATTCACTCAACCTTTGTGTTGTCTTTTTAAGCATGTTATCTCAGGTATCTAGAAGTATGATTATTGGCACGGAGTGGCGGTGGACTTTCTTCTTAAAATAAAAGGGTGTCCACTTTGTTATCATTCAAAAGGATAATGTAACTGTTATAATGTATTTTTCGAACCTCCCTCTGGGACCTATCTTATGTACTCTAATATTAAATAAATGAATGATAACAATTTTTATTTAAAAACGTCTCTTTTCGAGTCGTTTTCTATTCTCATGACTGTGAACCATGAAGTAGCACCCCAAGCTTATATTCCGCTGCGTATCTCAAAAATGGGGGTGTTACAAGAACTTCGACGAATCAAGAATGATGCCTTCAATCTGCTGAAAGATAGGTCTTCCAGTGCAGCTGAGCTTGAATATCACCTGGAAAAAATTGCACGAGCAATGTCTAGTGAGTTCAGCTGAACAAATCCGGACATGCATGTGGTTGATAGTACTTCTCAACCCAACCAACCATACATTACGGATTGGACTAAGCCTCTGCCGGTGAATGGAGCTTCAGATCAACCTGCTCTCCCGTATAGATTCTTCTTCAACAATGACCTCGAACTTCTTGTGCATGGCATCAAGTGTCAAACCAAGTATGCAACTTCCATAACCCTGATTCCTGCAGCAAGCTATCCACAACCTGCCATCGAAGAAACTGCTATAAGACTCTTCGTTACAAACAGAGTGTAGTATGATCAAGATGCACAACTAGGAATATATCACTGGATTGAGAAGAGGAGAACATGGTACAAAAGAAAACTTACGAAGAAGTCTCTAACTCCAGTGATGAGTGATCTCAGGATAATTGTTGTGGTTAGCCTTAAAGCAGAAAAGAGGTATGATTATACCTTTCTACATAAAATCAGGGTTAGAAGACAAGATCAGAAGATGTATTCATTCTCAGAAGCAGACTTCCCAGACTTGAACCTCAACGACCTAGAAGACATGTATCTCATCAAGGTTCAAGGGAAGATGCAACATTTCTCCACTCATCTTACGTACGCGTTCAACACTTCACTGTTATACTTCATCAGAAGGAAGATTATTCAAAAACGTGTAGAAGACTTGCAGCTTGGGGTCGAGAGCTATCAAAGGAAGATTAACTTAACCGCACCACTTCTAGATCTTCCTGAGATCAACCAAGAACCCCAGTATACCATGAAGAAAGAACCAACCTTCGGGTTTGTCTACAAGAGTGATCTTTCCATCAACTGCTTCATGGGATACAAAGAGGTTCACAAGTTCTGCGACCACACGCTCAAGAAAGTTCGTGATGGGTTGGCGATTCGAGTAAGAGATCGGGAACTATACAAGACCAGCAGGTGGACAGCTTTTCAACTAAGAGAAGTTCGTCAATTTATTCTGAAGATCGAGAAAAGGCTTGTTCATAGAGACCAGATGAGGAGACTTGAAAGCTATGTTGGAGGAAGACCATCTTTCCCGATTAGGAACTTTCAAAGACCTGATCCAGTCTTCACTGTCTTTAGAAGCACGGATTGATGTAAGAGTTGGATAATTCTTTATTGATTATACTTGCTTGATATATTTTATGGTTTGTGTACATATAATAGTTCACAACCCGTACTTGTAAAGAAATGACCCTAAGGTACGATTCAGTGCCTCAATCCTAAGATAAGGAGCGAAAGCTTCTTACTTTTGAGCAGAATTAATCAAAATTTTGATAAGTTTTTCAAAATTCTGCTCAAAAGAACAAGTATTCCCTCTCGTGTTTAAAACCTTAAAAAGTGATTTCACTTGTTGAGGGGGAGTACTTGAAACTAATCTTTGTTCAAAATAAAAGTTCTTGTTGAATTCTTCCCGTAAACCTCAAAAGTATATTTTAATCAAAAGTTTTCCAAAAACAACATGAATATGCTATTTTTGAGGGGGAGAAAAATGATATGATTAAAATATGGTAACAAAAGTATGGAATCTCGAATGAGCTCGACTCAGATTTTACCCAAGAATTGACAAAAACTTAATGTCATTAATCGAAAGGACTTGTCCTGGATGGGTAATAATTTCAAACTGGTTTATCTAGTGATGTAAGCGTGTCTCGCAAAGGACTTGTCTGAGTAGAGTGTACCATTTCGAGAGATTTTTCTTTGAATATGACAAGGACGGGTAATAATTTCAAGCTAGTCTAACTAGTGATGTAAACGTGTCTCGCAACGGTCATATTCACTAAAAATCAATCAATTCAAAAGTGCTAACTCCACCCGACATGTGCAAATTTATCTTAAAAACTTATGAGCACACGTGAAGGGGGAGTGTTTCTGAAAAAGCAAAACTCTCAAAGTGTTAACAAAATATATTTTATAATCATAAACACTTTGAGAGATTTTTTAAGTGATAGATTTATGGCAACATAGGATAGTAACAGAGTTATAAAGTAACTAAGGATAGGAAATACGTCCTATGATCCGCTAGAACCGGAGGAATCTACCCATGGAAAATACCAATAGTTTAGAACTAGAAAGTCCTTAGGTATGATTGAAAAAAGGAGTAAAGAAATGAAAGGAGAAAGAAGGGGTTGCAGAATTAAAAAGAAAAGTAAATGAAAGGGTGAAAAGAAATAGCCCTCCATATATTCAACCTTAGGTCAGAAACCGGGTTCAATTCATATGCTACTGGATGTTACTACGATGACACCGATATTGAAGACTAAGCCGTCATGGACCCAGTGATGCACTGCACTAAACCTTCTAGCCACTCAAGTGTCTCTTAAAAGATACTTGTTTCATTTCTCACGAAGAACCCTTCATAATCTATCGACCTCTCACTCCGAGATAAGTTGATATTGAAAAGGAGGCACTTTGCTCCATGCCTCCGACGACTAAAACCAAAGAGCACTAAATCGAGTCTAGAGCCGCGAGATACATCAAAAGATCTCTTAGGAACACTTAATATTTCTACACTGGTTGTTCAACAATAAGGACACCAGTTGTAAATTACAAGAGTCCTACGCAGATCTTAGTAATCTGCCAAGAACATTCATGAGGGAACTCACAATTATGATTCTCAGTGATTGAGTGGAAATTCCTGCCAGGGTCAACATCAAACAGCCCTGACAGCAGGTCACTTCAGTAATCCCTTGTGGGTTACGCTTAGTGTTCGAGGTGGTTTCAAACGGTCTACAGTCGTGGAGTGATACTTCGGTATACTTCAGCGACTCACCCTGAATCGTTGATACACTTCGGTGTATCTAAGTTAGCTCTCTCGGGGGCATCCGATTCAGGAATGGCCTTGGCAAGGATTAGAGAAAGTTTTCACACTATGCTGTTAACGATCTTGAATTCCGAACCTGTAAGTGCCGGATGAATTATTGCTAACTGTTTACTTGCAGGTATTCATGGAGATCAGGAGTTCCACCACCACCATCACCATCATGCTCATACTAACATCACAAAGATAATTCTCACAAAGATCAAAACAAAGAAAAAGTTCAAAAGTCAAAGATCGAAGCTTAAGAATGAGAGTTACTTGAAGCATAGAGATCTAAGTCGAAAGAAGTATGAGCATTGTAGAAAAGACGTAAAGACACTAGAATTAAAGACGTTGATGGAAGGCAGATCACTACATTACCATATCACACATAACAAGAACAAAGAACAAAGATATGAAAGACGTCAAAGCCTAAGAAGCAAAGAAAATGTCAAGAAACCTTGATGACCAATCCTTAGGGGGAGATTGTTGGAAACACATTTCATATGTATCAAGTCTTGGTCATATCATTTGTAATAGGTTGCTAGGTATAAGGCCTTTAGGTTTGTTTGAATGTCTCGGCCCTATTAGAATGCCTATGGGCCGTGACATAGTGTATTAGTTTCTAGAAGAAAGGCTTAAGGTGTTTCCCTAATGTAATGCCTATAAATACTCATGTAATACTACTCTCTTATTGTGGGTTTTATTCACTATTGCAAGGAAACCTTTGTTACTATTTCGTGTAATTTCTTACCTTTCTCCTCTCTCTTTCTCTCATCTCTTACGTGTTATTATACATGTGTTATGGTAATTTAGTGACCTAACAGACTGGAGCTTTATGGCTGAAGAGGAAGCTCCTACCAACATGGCACTGATGGCTTTCTCGGATTCTGAGGTATATAAAGATAATGCTTGTTCAAAATCTTGTGTAGCTTTAAAAAGCTATGAACCTCTTAAAAAGCATTATGATGACTTAAAAATAGAGCTTAACCAATTGGAATTTAATCTTGCAAATTATAGAATGTTAGCTTGTTAACAAAGCTAAATCTGGTTTAGGATACAAGTCTCTTCCACCTTGTAACACCTGGTAATTTTCCAAAACCTTTTTCACTAGCCAAATATTTATTTTTGCATCACCTTAGCATTTAAACTTTGTCCCGAACTTATTTGAACTTGAGAAACGTGAGATATCTTGAGAAACGAGAACGTTGTCCCTTTATTTGAACCGGCACAACCTAGAAAGCACGAAACGAATCAAATTTGAAAAATAAATTAACTTCGAGAAAGTTATGCATATTTATACTCGTTTTTACTAGAAAAATTATTTCGGAAACAATGGCGCAATTTTCATAAATTTTCGTGTCCGTTTGGTACATTAAATGGGTCCCATGGTGTTTATTTCAAAAGTTTACCCAATTGGCAGGAATACGCCCTCCGCTCACCATTTTCACTCCCACCCTCTCACTTTAATTTGCCCAAGAAAGGTCCCTCCTATTTTAATAAAACACCCACTCACTCTCTCTCCTCTCATTAATAACACACACACTCACCCATTTCTCTCTCTCTCCCCCTTCCCCTTCGCCGGCCACCTCACCACCACTGGCTGCCACCACCGCCGTCGCTAAAAAAATTTTCGGCGAACCTCCAAATTTCACCACCACGTAGATCGAGACCTTCTTGTTGATTCTGGAGCACTTGAGCTCACGAGGAGCCCTTTTGATACCCGAACCCGTCACCACAGTCAACACCACCACCACAAGACCACCACCACCACCATTTCACCCCTCTCCTTCTCGGTAACACCCTCACGCGACCCCCTCCCCTTTTATTTTAATAAAACCAAAACCCTAACCCTAAATTTTTAATAAAATCATTTTTATTTCAAATCTTTTACTAAAACATTTTGTTTTGCTTAAAAATCGTGTGGATCCGTTTGGTTCGACCTCGACTCGGTCCGAGTCACGCGACTCGGGGTGAGTTTGTTTTGTTTTTTATTTAGTTTAACTTGGTTCCTTGATTTGTAGCTTGGTTTGGTTTTGGATTTATTTGTTGGAGCCAAGAGCCATACGACTCGGATAAGAGTCAAGCCATGACTCGAGGCGAGTCACGACATAGGTTTAAGATTAGTTATTATTTGTGTTTGGGTTGGTTTTGGATTTATTTGTTAGAGCCGAGAGCCATACGGCTCGGATAAGAGTCAAGCCATGACTCGAGGTGAGTCACGGTATAAGGTTGTTTTATTGTTTGTGTTTGGTTGGTATTAGTTTGGTTATGTCGTGTCCTAGCCGAGAGCTACATAGGCTCGAAGTGAGTTAAGCCATGACTCACGGAAAGTCACGGCAAGTGTCGAGTTGTTTGGTTTAGTTGCGAGTCAACTTTATATTAGTTTGTCCTTTATTTCTATTTTTCGTTACTTATTTATTTATTTGTTTATCGATATGGTGTTTCGGGATAACATGGGAAATGATTTGGACATTTGACTTGGATATGTGTTATTAACCGATGCTTGGATGAGAATTGGACGTTATTGGATTTACGGTATTAGCCGATGGACCTTATGGACAATTTTGGTACTTGAGACGGAAGAGTATGTTAGACTCGTAAGAATTTAACATATTTGGACCCCAACATACACAAAATGGTTGATAAACTTGACAACTAATATACACGTGAATGATAATGTCTAATTATATATTTAACTTGTAAAATGTGACGATAAAACTTAGATTCAAGAGTTGTAACGACTTGGAAATGCTTTATAAATGGTCGCATCATGTCCAAATTTCGATAAACCCTTTTATGACTTAATCATTTATAACTATTTAATATCCTAAAACCTTTTCAAAACTTATACGCTTTCCTTCTAAATCATGATGTTTTATCAACTATTTGGGAAATGGGTAAAACACCGAAACAACCTATTGATGTTTTTCTCTCTTGTTTTCTTATTTTATTCCATTTTTATTTTTCTTATTTCTTCTCTCTTTTCTTTATTCTTTTCTACGTATTCATTTGTGTTTGCCGACTTTTATTTTTCTAACTTTCTCATATCCACACGAGTCTTAAACGTTTATTTCTTTCAAACACCATTGAAACTAAACTTTTCATTTCAAATACGAGTATTGCTTTATAAATCATTTCGAGGTTTATTTCTGAGGCATGCCATTTACTTATTAGGTTGTGATGAGGTTCATTTGTTGTGCTGTACCATCTGATCATTTGCAATATCTTGTTTCTCTACTACTAAGGTGTGATTCATAGCCCCATTTTACTTTTAAATTTTTTATAAAACCATGGGGGAGATACATGTTATTTACTTTTTATAAACACAATTGTTTAAATTTATGCTATTCCTGACTAAGATGATATTGCTAAGTACCGACCTTGCCGAAAGCAAGTCCCTCGATCATGAACCATTAATCACTTGCGAGTGAGCGCGAATATAGGGATATAGGCCTCTAGCATTTGACCATCCTGCCATGTTGACTAAGTCCGGTCTGCATGTGATGTACTATATTTGATTTATCACTAGGTAGCTGGCAAAGTATCTAGCTTGAGGGCAACTATTATATTATGAATTCCGCGGTTACTGTCGACTTACGCCAATGTTATTTGGTACCGGTTAACGTTTTGCGTTTCATGAGCTTAGCCACTGTTTGACGCTTACCTGATATATGTATTTGTTACTTATATCTTCCAGACTTGAAAATCTTGTGTTCAACTAATTATTTTAAACCTATGGATTTCACTCAACCTTTGTGTTGACTTTTTAAGCATGTTTTATCTCAGGTAATTGATACATACTGTACTAGCACTGGGAGTGGCATGAAGATCATCGATGGCTATCGAATTTTACTATCTATCTACTTTTTACTATCACTTATCATTCGAAAAACCCCTTTTAAACTATGTCTTTTATTCCTATTGCGTATGATGTTTGAGAATCTTTTGAACACTAATGTTATTTATAATTCGAATGATATGTTTTTATTAAAACGACTTGTTATGAGGTCGTTATCTATGATTGTGACTATTTTACCCGAAAGTAATACCCCAAACTATGTTCCGTTGCCATATTCCGAGTTGGGGGTGTTACAGACCTCCCTATAGAGGGGTACATCCACCCCCAGGTATTGATTTGTCACATACTGGTATGGAGGAATTTCAAGAGCCTAAGTTTAAATATGGACCTAAGGCCAGTGAGAGTACTAGTATAGATAAGCCTAAAGAGGTTAAGGAATCTTTTGAGAGTGCTAGTGACACCTCATTGGTTGAGGAAAATGTGTCAGAAGTTAAAGATGAAAAGAAAACTGTTGTTCCTAATGTGGCTAAAATAGAAGTTGAAAAATCAATTAGGAAACAAGTTAGATATGCAGAGATGTATAGGTCACAAAGTCCTAGAGGAAACCAGAGAAATTGGAATAATCTGAAGTCCAAACAGCTAGGAAATGATTTGTCATGTATAATAAAGCCAGTTACACTTGTGGAAGTTTTTATCATGTTCAGGCTAACTGCAATTACCACCTGATGCGTGCGTGTGCGTAGTGCTCTAATTTATACCCACGGTATGTCGTTGTGGTTTTAGCAGTATTCAAGTTTTAAATTTATATTTAGCCGACTTATCAATAACACACACACTTTAACGAGCAGTGTACCCGGTCAGTATGAATATAATGGTAAGTAGAGTGTCGATCACTAAGAGTGGAACGTATTATCTAGTTATCCTAATCAGTATTTTAATATCTTAAGTTAACTATACAACCTAATCTAACGCAAGGGGGTTTCAGCCTGAGAGACTGGCACGGTTTGGTTATGATTAAATATAAACTAAACTAATAAGCACGAATCAACGAATAGCACACACGTACACAGATAAATACTTGAGACAATAAGAAGACATGTCCTGATAGTTAAGTAGCTTGTCACTTGTTTTATTGCTAGTTTTATATGAAGTGTATAGTTCGATGCAACGCACCGAGATTAAGTCCTTTCTCGTTGGTTCTAATCTTATCGGCGAGTAAACCCTTAATGATTACTTATGACTATCCTATTTATCTTTCTTCCTACTTTTCTACAGACGATAGAATGCATAGGCGATCTAATAAATAGGCGAGGAAGGGGCATGGCGACCCAAGCAATGCTCAGCTAGACACAGAGGTTATCAATGCATTAATAAAAGTCACCAAAGACCTCAACATATAAACTTTAATTAACGGGAAAGCAATTTTAAGGGGAGTTGAAGTGAATGATAACATAACACAAGCCCATCAATCCTGACCAATTAAAGTGTACTAATACAATAAAACAAAACTACTTAATGAATTGAATACATGCAGGACCTTCTTACAGCTCTTGTATCTTCGTTCAAGGTGTGTCTTGTGCTGCTACTTCGTCTGAATTCGGCTTAGGGCTTCTGTCCTTCGTATATCGTACGTACCCAAAAGTCTCTTCAATTCGTCTGACTTTGAGGTATTTATAGTTTCTGTCTGAGGGCTAGATGCGGCGCATAGGATAAGTAGATGCGGCGCATTGACTTAACTTCGCGTGGGGTCCAAGATTAATATATTCAGGAATATTCGTACACCGCCAGAAGATTCGGCGTAACTCCATTCGTAGATGCGGCGCATGTCCTTGCTGTCTTGGATCGTAGTTTGTGAAATCTTGATAGTGATGCGCCGTATATAATAAGTAAGATGCGGCGTATCTGGAGCAGAATGATCTTGATCTTGTACATTTCAGTAGACTCTTAACTTCTTGCTTGTTTTGCTCCATAATTAGTCCAAAATCGCCAAGTTTCACATAATACTTGTTTTTACCTGAGAATTACAAAAGTAAACATTAACGTATCAATTCTCACAGATAATATAATAAAACAAGTCAAATAAATAGGATAATGATGGTAATAAAATGTACTTATTTGAGTTCATCACCACCAAAGGGAAAGGGTGGTATATGGGAATGTAAATTCTAGGGTGAATAACAATTGTTTTATTAAAAGGGACCACCCTAATGCTCAAAGAAACATGGCTCCCAGAGCAGTGTTAATAAGAACTCGCCTTAGACCATTTAATACTGTTAGGCCTGTTAGTACTGCTCACCCCAAATCAATAGTTTTTTGTGCTAAAACAACATCATGTTTTTCTAATTCAGCACAACAAACTGTTATTAGGCCCTTTCATAAGAAAACAACATTAACAAACAAAAGGTTTAGCCAAATAGTTCATACTGCTAGACCAAGAGTTAATACTGCTAGGCCAGTAGTTAGTACTGCTAGGCCAAATTCAGCAGTGGTAAATGTTGTCAGGGCAAATGGGGCTAATGTTGTTAAGGCCTCAGCATGTTGGGTTTGGAGACCTACCAAACCTGATAGTGCATCAATCATATTGAAGAAACATAACTATATTGATGCACGAGGCAGATCCAAGTCAGTGATAGCTTGGGTCCCCAAAGGAATCTAATTTCCTTATTTTAATGTGCAGGAACATCTACAAGAAGAAGAAGATCAAGGATATGCTGACAGTGGATGCTCTAGGCACATGACAGGGAACATGTCTTACCTCTCAAATTTCAAAGCTTTTGATGGAGGATATGTTGCCTTTGGGGGAGGAGCAAGATGAGGTAAAATTACTGGTAAAGGTACAATCAAAACTAGTAAACTTGATTTTGAAGATGTGTATTTTGTGCAAGAACTTAAGTTTAATCTTTTTAGTGTCTCACAGATGTGTGAAAAAAAGAACAGTGTTCTTTTTACTGACATTGAATGTCTTGTTCTGTCTCCTGACTTTAAGTTACCTGATGAAAGTCAAGTATTAATTAAAGTTCCTAGAAAGGGCAACATGTACAGTGTTGATATGAAGAAGATTGTTCCTAAAGAGAGTCTAACTTGTCTTGTTGCAAAAGCCAGACATGATGAATCAATGCTTTGGCATAGGAGGCTTGGTCACATAAATTTTAAAAACATTAACAAAATTGTTAAGGATAATCTTGTAAGAGGTTTACCTCTAAAACGTTTTGAAAATGACCAAACTTGTGTTGCATGTTTAAAGGGAAAGCAACATAAAGCCACTTGTAAGTCCAAGATTCAAAACTCCATTACTCAGCCATTATTCAGGTAACCGATGAAATCCCCAAATAAAAATTTCAGTGAACTACTTCTGTGACTAGTTTAATGAATAAGAAGTACTGTCTTGTTGTCACTGATGATTATAGTAGATTTACTTGGGTTTTCTTCTTAGCTACCAAGAATGAGACTAGTGGCATCCTTAAGAGTTTTATTATTGAGATAGAAAACCTAGCTGATAAGAAAGTTAAAATTATCAGATGTGATAATGGAACAGAATTTAAGAATAGAGTGATGAATGAATTTTTTCATCAAAAAGGTATTAAGAGGGAATTTAGTGTTGCTAGAACTCCTCAGCAGAATGGTGTTGCTGAAAGGAGGAATAGGACACTGATTGAGGCAGCTAGAACCATGTTAGCAGACTATAAGTTACCTACCACATTTTGGGATGAAGCAGTTAATACTGCTTGCTATGTGCAGAATAGGGTATTAGTAGTCAAACCTCATAACAAGACACCTTATGAACTTTTTAGAGGTAGAAAACCAGCTTTAAGCTTCATGAGACCATTTGGATGTCATGTTACCATACTTAATACTTTAGATCATTTAGGCAAGTTTGATGGAAAGTCTGATGATGATTTTCTTGTTGGGAACTCTATGAATAGTAAGGCCTTTAGGGTATACAACATTAGAACCAGAAAAATTGAAGAAAACTTGCGTGTGAAATTTTTGGAGAATAAGCCTAGTGTTGCAGGAAAAGTTCCTAAGTGGTTGTTTGATATTGATGTGATAACAGATTCAATGAATTATGTATCAGTTGTTGCAGGTACAAACTCTAATGATTTTGTAGGTACAGAAGATAGTTTTGATGCAGGACAATCTAGTATGGAGAAAGGATCTTGTCAAGACTACATGTTTATGCCACTGTGGAAGGATGGTTCTATATTAAATTCATCTTCAAAAGATGATGAACCTTCTAATGATGCTGAAAAGAAGGGTTCTGAAGATGGAAACAAAGAAAGTTGAGTGGAAGAACAAGAGAATCCTAATGACAGTACTAATAATGTTAGTACTGCTGAGCCAAAAGATAGTACTGCTGGGCCAAATGATCATACTGCTAGCCCAACAGTTACTACTGATGTTGATTCTTTTGATGATGAAGTGGATCTGAATAACATGCCTAACACCTATCAAGCTCCTACAACTCCAAATACAAAAATTCACAAAGATCATTCACTTGATCTTGTAATTGGTGATGTACAGTCTGGTGTAAAGACAAGAAGAATGACAATGACAAAGGATTCAAATGAACAAGGTTTTATCGGTGTTGTTTATGAAGGGAAAACACATGAAGACATTCATACTTGTTTGTTTGCTTGTTTCCTATAATACCTGAAATTCAGATAATCTGTAAAATTACCAAATTACCCCTGAAACTTTAAAATTTAATTAAAGCTCATTTAAAGTACCAAATTAATCCCGAATCTCTGGAAATGAACTACAAATCAAGTGAGATAATTTTGAAGCAAGCTTCTAACATTTTTACAATGTACAAAATGTATAATTACACCTAAAAACTCACATGGGCCGAAATTCTTATAATTAAAATACATAATATATAATTTTATTATTTAAAAACATTTAAAACATAAATAAATTAAGAAGATCACTTATAAATGGAAAATTGATTTTGGTCAATATTATGCCAGTTCTCTAGCCCTATCTCCCCCCCCCCCCCCCATACTCGGTCATTCCCATCTATAACCACCCCATAATTTTAGTTGCCATGAAACCCTAAAAGCTAAAACCGAAACACACAAAAATCACACACACTTGATCCGAATTTTTTGAGGCAAAGAGGCATTTTTCTGGTGTTCTTCCAAGTGCTAAGAAGGTGGGAAAAATAGCTACAAATCTTTGGGATCGTCCGTTTGGCTGTGGCGAATTGTTTGGGTCAAAAACTTTGAACCGAGAAGCATAAAATCATACCATGTAATTCTTTTGTTTTATAATCCCTCTGGTATTTTTCTAATACTCTTCTTATCATATATAATGAGTATAAAATGATGGAATCAAAGCATGCACGCCATTTTGATCTTATGATAAATTACGAGACATAAAACCCTAAAAACGTAAATAAGATCTATATAATTCATGCGATTTTTATGGATTCCTTATATATTTTTCGTGGGTTCTATAGGCATCATATAACATCAGAAAAATAGTCCTTCGAATTGTTAAAGCTTAAATCGTGAGTTTTGAATTTATTTGTTATTCGGATTTTTGAAATGAAAAGGGAAATCGTGAACAAAATATTAAAACCGATTGGATTAGGGTTTAAATTGATGGAATCTGGAAAATAAATGTTGTACTATGATGATATAATGATTACCTAATGATTGGGATTATTAGGGTTTAGTTTTGATATATATTTTGTATACCGAATTGAAAATAAAATGTAAAGGGGGTGTTTTGTAATTATTAAAACTTGTGGGATATTTTTGTAATGTTATATAGATCTGGGAGAATATATAAAAATTATAACATGAGGGTCTTATATGTAAATTGGGCGAGATAAGGAATTATTTTGTAAATATGGTGTCGAATTGGAATTTAAATAAAAGGAGGGACTAAAAGTGAAAATTCTGGAAAGTTGATGTTATTCTGAGTAAATACTGATATTAAAAGTGTAATGTGAAATTTTGAGGATTTATGGGCTTAATATGTAATTGTTATGAAATTATGATTTAATTTATAAGTTTTGTAAACTTAAAGGATCATTTATGTAAATTCTGAATTCTGAGGGATCTGATCTGTAATATACCTAATTTTGATGTTACATTCTGTAATTATGTAAAATAAGATGCTTGTTTGGTAGATATGGATATTGTAGGGTTTAATTTGTAAATTATGTAAATCTAGGGTTGTTTTGTAAATATGGTAACTAGAGGGGTATAATCTGTAAATTGCGAAACTAAAAGGATTAAGATGTCATTCTGAATAAAATAAGTATTTAAGTCAGTAGTTAAAGTATTTTCATTGTGATACCTTTGAATATAGAATAATTACAGTTTAAACCCTGTACTATGAAAATCTGTCATTGTTAACCCTAAAGTTTTGTAACTTGATAAAAGATACCTTAATACCATAATATTCTATAATTAAGGACTTAACTAAATCTGTAATATCAATATCTGGTTAAATATGGAAATCTGTTAATTCTGGAAACCTGCTAAAAATAGAAAGTTTCTAAAAATGGAAAGATAAACTAAAAGTAATAATCTGAATTAGAATCCATAGTAATTCCGTCTTCTGCTACTTTAGGTGTGAAGAAGGAGAAGTCCTGATTTCTGTTCTGTGTCTGTTTTGCTTATTCTGCTTTGCTAATAAGGTACAGATATTCTGCCCTTTTTCAGTAAGGGTTTTTATCCCCTTTTCTTTTAGTTTTTCATTTTCTTTATTAGGATTTCCGATACCACTGCTATGTTCCCTTCTGTTGTGAATCTTTGTTGTGATCTGTTTGTCTTGAACCTTTTGTTTGAACCTCTGCTATGATTCTTTTATTCTGAACCTTTGTCCTGAACTCTGATTGTAAACTTGTTTGTGCACCTTTAATGTGTTTCTTCTGTTCTGAACCTTTCTTGAGCCTTTGTGTTTTGATCTCTTGTTCTGAACCCTGAATTTGTGAATCTTGATTGAATCTGATCTTTGAACCTTGTTCTGAACCTTAACCTGATATATCTGTTGTACACTTTGATTTGATTTTTGGTATAAACCTTAACCTGTTAAATCCTTATCTGAACCTAATTGATTTTGAACCTTTATTAAACTACATATGAAACTGTTTAAGAAAAACTATTTTAAAAAGAAGCGATACCACTTGAAATGGAAGTTACTAAAAGTTTTGGAAGACCATTTTTATGAAAACTATTTTGTAAGATCATTTCAATGAAAACCATTATTAAAGGATTGATTTAAATGAACTTGTGACAAGAACTTCTGAAATGGATTATTGCTATAAACTTGTAATTATTAACCTTTGATATACTCTTTTGGACTATTGGAAATAAACTTTTTAATCTGAACTTAAGCTTTGATATTAAACTTAATCTGATAAACTCTGATTCGAACCTTATTATCTTATTCTGAATTGTTGACATGACCCTTCTGCCATGAACCCTTAGATATGACTCTGTTTATTATATGACATCTGACCTTGACCACAGTCTGATATCCGAGCCAATCACTAGGCATGAGGGTTTCATGTCCATGTCATTGATGCACCGATGGCATGACTCTAGGGTAGGAGAGTGATGACCTATCCCGTCCCTGACTTTATTTGATTTGGTGTGTTGAGGAGGTTTTGGCCACCTGGGGCGTATGGATGCATCCTAGATCTGATCTGTTTCTGTTATCTGTTATTATTTAACTTATATATATATATATATTATATATAATATATATATATATATATATATATATATATATATATATATATATATATATATATATATATATATATATAATATATATTCTCCTGGTGACTGATGGTGTGTGCGATACACGTCTTTCACAATATTGGGAGTTGATCACTCCGATTTGATACATGAGGTCACCCCTCATATTATCTGGTTACTTGAGAGGTATCCCCTCTAGATTGCTTATATGTTTACACTGTTATGATATTATCTGTTATCTGGGGCTCGTGATAGATTTCTGTTTTCCTTATTCTTAAACCTTATTTATTTCTTATTCTTATTTCGTTTCATTTATTCCATTTCTTATTCCTACTCCTTCATTTGATTTTGTTTATGTATGATCTGTATTTTCTGATTTCCTTTGTACTGCTATCCGTTATTGTTTCTATTATCTATATATCTGTTCACTGAGCTTTTGAAGCTCAGCCACATTTCTTTTCCTGCGGCAGATTTTAGTAGGAAGCTGGGAATGAGTGAGAGTGTACCTCTAGACTTAGAAGGCTTGGTAGCTATTCTGGATTAGAATTGGATAGAAGATATTATGTTTTAGAATTAGTTTTGAAAGTTTTCGTTGTAACCTTGTAGATTCAGTATTTCATTTGTAATCCTTTGAGATTTTTGTATTACTGTAGATGTATGCTCTGTTTTATTCTGATATGAATCCATATTGTGATATCTTTACCCTTGTCGGGTTGGGGTGTTACAATTTATGGTATCAGAGACAGGTTGCGACTCGTAATACATTTACCCTTGACCTGTGAAGTCTGGATCACTAAGTTTCCACTGTAGGCGCTCGTAGGACAACCTTTGAGAATTTGCTTTAGGATTTCCCTATAGGAACTTAAATTCTGACCAGTGAGGAATGGGTAGACTATAAGTCATTTGCTTAAGTATCTTGCTTCCGCACCACTCTGATTCGTGTCTTGCTTTTGGTTAAAATCACATTTGGAAATTTAGAGCTTATGCCTTGCACCACCTAAGAATTGAAACCTAAATAAAATCTGAAGCATTGGAAATTGCGTAGTAATTATCTGACATTATTTGATCATTGCCTTCCGATTTCCACTCCGACCTCTGAACCTTCTGTTAATCATTCTGATGCCTCTTTGGGCAATCTGAGAATCCCCATGACGATGATACACTTGATACATTATGTTAGTTGTTTCTCGTTTCTAATAATCATCTATGAATCTTCTGACACTATTTGATTTCGACTTAACCATCTCTGTTCCTATGAGAAGCCTTGTGGTGTTTTAACCACGAGTACACAGATGTTTTCCCTCTCATTCTGAACGGTAAAATCTGCTTTGTTGATCCGTCTTTCCTTGGTAGTAACCTTGATTTTATTCTTATAAGGATAAATTGAATGATCATTTAAAATATTGACGAATATCCTCCTATGTCTCACATTTGGCGTTTGAAACAATTTTGGAACCCCTGACATGATTACCGATTATTAAGCTTTTGCTGCCACTACCTGATTTTGACCTTCATTTCTGATCTGTTGGATAAATAGTCTGATATCTTTCCGACCATCCCGTAGACCATTTAACCTTAATGTGTTTGACACATTCTATAAATTCATGACCCATGCTGGATATAAATGTATCCTCTGATACTATTCTGTCCTGAATGATGAATCTTATTTGCTCCCTTGAATGATGAATCTTATTTGCCAATCAGTTTTTCTTTGGAAGGATTTGATGCAAATACTATCTCTGTATGGAATTGTTACTCGACCATGATGATGCTGATAACCGATGTTCCATATGCCTCACTTTGACAGTATACGATGTCCGTATTACCGATGGTTCACACCCTACCTGCCGCTTGTGATATATAGCTAAATGAAACCCCAACACATTGAACTGTTCACTTATCTATCCCCAACACTATACTGAACCATGTACTTGACTCTGACATATGAACTATCTGTCTGGTTAAGTGACCATATACGTTCTGCGGATCTGTTTACTATTGATATACTTGATTTTGGAGATCTTTTGATTATTGATTGGTTGGCTCTTCGTAAAAGCTATCATAGGCTACCGCATCTGAAATATAACAATCTGCTCCACCCTATTTTGTTATAATAACCTTGAACCGCTTAAATCTGTTAAGCTTAACACTGCTATGGAAATATGTACCCTGATCTCATTTGATTGTTAAATTCTCCTGACACCCTATTAGTATCCACCCCTAGAAAGTGTTGGCATTGAAAGTTTTGTTGTACAAATTTTCTGGCATTTTCTGATGAAACTCTTGGGTTTTCCTCCCGTTTGAGAAGTAGAATTGATTCTGAACCGATCTCGGTTGACGAGCCATGATGCTATAGAAGTTGAGAGATTGAAGAAACTGATGAGATATGATTTTGTTTCACCTCAGTGTCCCCTTTAAATACCCTATTAATTTATAAAGAAGAAAGAGAAAATTTTGCGTCTGCAAATCAACTATCGTAAACCTAACCGTAATCTCAACCGTAATCACTTTTCATTTCCGAGTATACATGATTAAATTATTCTATCCTTGTGAACTCTGTATCAGTCAACCTCATTTAATGTTTGAAGGACTGAAGAAGCAACCACAAGAACTCCTAAGATGGGAGATGGCTAACTGAGAGAAGCTTCCGTAAAGTATTTCAGTTTTATTCGTAAAGATTAGTGATGTGAATTAGATATGAAGTTATCCCTGAAGAGATTCATGAAAACTGTTTTCGTACTCATTGTGACCATTATGAGTCTTAAATAATGCCAATAGTATTGGCTAATAAGAATCATGTTTTCACGAGTATCTGGACAATTGTCATAGTATGACAGCATGTTTGTGCCCTGAGACGAACGAGGAAACCTGTAGACCATCTTCGTATTAAATGGAATGACCTTTGTTCTGGAAGAGTAGATGTGATTGGCGTTCAGAGATTGTAGCAGACACCACTACCAAGCATCCGATGACGACAGCAATCTGAGTTGGCGAATTCCGAACTGTGCTAACAGACTTGTCCAAGACTCGCAGTCTTGCTTCTCTATTCATTTTAGTTGTACTAAGATGAATTGGGAGCAGAAGCAGACTTGAGAATGGAAATTGAGACCATGATTTTGAATGGAAGAAAATTCTGAAGCGAACGTTTGGTTTGGAAGAATGAATTCTGTGATGGATGAAGCTATGGATGACGTAATTGATTTCCTCTTGACCTATTTAAATCTTGTTACCTGATGATAAAATCCTTTGAATGATTTAGGTTCTCTGTAGTAATTCCGCTCTGTGTTCATTCTGCGTATGTTGGACGATGGTTTTGTTATGTGAAATTTGACAAATGATGGATGATCTGATGTACCAAATTCTGATAGAAATTCTGAGACTTCCGTTAACTCTTTCGAGTGATTCGTTCTCCTCTTAGTTAGGGTATTTGATTTTGATGACCTCTGAGACCGTAGGACGACTAGGTGGATTAGGATAAGTTTGTTCTGTTTACGACTTGAGATAAAGTATGACCATCATGAGGGCATATTTATATGATGCCAGTATTATGACGTCTGGCCAACGTGATAATACTTACATCATATAACGTGCACTTGTTGTGGGTATAGGATATTTCGGGAAGTGCCTTAGAACTTTAGAAATTCTGATAACTGTTGCGATTATCTGCCTTAGTGAGACTGTAAGTTCATTTCTGACTGTACGCGTAATATGCTTTCACCGTTATGCTAATTAATACAACTGGATTCTAGTCACGCATTCTGCTGACCTCTGAACTTCTGATAATAATCTTAAGTTTTGTTATAAAACTTCTTCCAATTGATGTTATCGATAATCTATTTCTGTACGCTCTAATCTGATCTGTCAATTCAATTTCTGTGGACGGCATATCCGTCAAAATCCTGTGTAATTCTTACGTCTCTTCCGAGAAAATCTGATTATCATCTTTTAGGTCTGATATGTCTTTGTTTTGTGTTCCATTCTCTTTCCTTTCTGCTTCCTGCAAATTTCGAGGACGAAATTTTTTTGTTAGTGGGGAAGAAGTTGTAATACCTGAAATTAAGATAATCTGTAAAATTACCAAATTACCCCTGAAACTTTAAAATTTAATTAAAGCTCATTTAAAGTACCAAATTAATCCCGAATCTCTGGAAATGAACTACAAATCAAGTGAGATAATTTTGAAGCAAGCTTCTAACATTTTTACAATGTACAAAATGTATAATTACACCTAAAAACTCACATGGGCCGAAATTCTTATAATTAAAATACATAATATATAATTTTATTATTTAAAAACATTTAAAACATAAATAAATTAAGAAGATCACTTATAAATGGAAAATTGATTTTGGTCAATATTATGCCAGTTCTCTAGCCCTATCCCCCCCCCCATACTCGGTCATTCCCATCTATAACCACCCCATAATTTTAGTTGCCATGAAACCCTAAAAACTAAAACCGAAACACACAAAAATCACACACACTTGATCCGAATTTTTTGAGGCAAAGAGGCATTTTTTTGGTGTTCTTCCAAGTGCTAAGAAGGTGGGAAAAATAGCTACAAATCTCTGGGATCGTCCGTTTGGCTGTGGCGAATTGTTTGGGTCAAAAACTTTGAACCGAGAAGCATAAAATCATACCGTGTAATTCTTTCGTTTTATAATCCCTCTAGTATTTTTCTAACACTCTTCTTATCATATATAACGAGTATAAAATGATGGAATCAAAGCATGCACGCCATTTTGATCTTATGATAAATTACGAGACATAAAACCCTAAAAACGTAAATAAGATCTATATAATTCATGCGATTTTTCTGGATCCCTTATATATTTTTTGTGGGTTCTATAGGCGTCATATAAAATTAGAAAAATAGTCCTTCGAATTGTTAAAGCTTAAATCGTGAGTTTTGAATTTATTTGTCATTCGGATTTTTGAAATAAAAAGGGAAATCGTGAACAAAATATTAAAACCGATTGGATTAGGGTTTAAATTGATGGAATCTGGAAAATAAATGTTGTACTATGATGATATAATGATTACCTAATGATTGGGATTATTAGGGTTTAGTTTTGATATATATTTTGTATACCGAATTGAAAATAAAATGTAAAGGGGGTGTTTTGTAATTATTAAAACTTGTGGGATATTTTTGTAATGTTATATAGATCTGGGAGAATATATAAAAATTATAACATGAGGGTCTTATATGTAAATTGGGCGAGATAAGGAATTATTTTGTAAATATGGTGTCGAATTGGAATTTAAATAAAAGGAGGGACTAAAAGTGAAAATTCTGGAAAGTTGATGTTATTCTGAGTAAATACTGATATTAAAAGTGTAATGTGAAATTTTGAGGATTTATGGGCTTAATATGTAATTGTTATGAAATTATGATTTAATTTATAAGTTTTGTAAACTTAAAGGATCATTTATGTAAATTCTGAATTCTGAGGGATCTGATCTGTAATATACCTAATTCTGATGTTACATTCTGTAATTATGTAAAATAAGATGCTTGTTTGGTAGATATGGATATTGTAGGGTTTAATTTGTAAATTATGTAAATCTAGGGTTGTTTTGTAAATATAGTAACTAGAGGGGTATAATCTGTAAATTGTGAAACTAAAAGGATTAAGATGTCATTCTGAATAAAATAAGTATTTAAGTCAGTAGTTAAAGTATTTTCATTGTGATACCTTTGAATTTAGAATAATTACAGTTTAAACCCTGAACTATGAAAATCTGTCATAGTTAACCCTAAAGTTTTGTAACTTGATAAAAGATACCTTAATACCATAATATTCTGTAATTAAGGACTTAACTAAATCTGTAATATCAATATCTGGTTAAATATGGAAATCTGTTAATTCTGGAAACCTGCTAAAAATAGAAAGTTTCTAAAAATGGAAAGATAAACTAAAAGTAATAATCTGAATTAGAATCCGTAGTAATTCCTTCTTCTACTTCTTTAGGTGTGAAGAAGGAGAAGTCCTGATTTCTGTTCTGTGTCTGTTTTGCTTATTCTGCTTTGCTAATAAGGTACAGATATTCTGCCCTTTTTCAGTAAGGGTTTTTCATCCCCTTTTCTTTTAATTTTTCATTTTCTTTATTAGGATTTCCGATACCACTGCTATGTTCCCTTCTGTTGTGAATCTTTGTTGTGATCTGTTTGTCTTGAACCTTTTGTTTGAACCTCTGCTATGATTCTTTTATTCTGAACCTTTGTCCTGAACTCTGATTGTAAACTTGTTTGTGAACCTTTGATGTGTTTCTTCTGTTCTGAACCTTTCTTGAGCCTTTGTGTTTTGATCTCTTGTTCTGAACCTAGAATTTGTGAATCTTGATTGAATCTGATCTGTGAACCTTGTTCTGAACCTTAACTTGATATATCTGTTGTAAACTTTGATTTGATTTTTGGTATAAACCTTAACCTGTTAAATCCTTATCTGAACCTAATTGATTTTGAACCTTTATTAAACTACATATGAAACTGTTTAAGAAAAACTATTTTAAAAAGAAGCGATACCACTTGAAATGGAAGTTACTAAAATTTTTGGAAGACCATTTTTATGAAAACTATTTTGTAAGATCATTTCAATGAAAACCATTATTAAAGGATTGATTTAAATGAACTTGTGACAGGAACTTCTGAAATGGATTATTGCTATAAACTTGTAATTATTAACCTTTGATATACTCTTTTGGACTATTGGAAATAAACTTTTTAATCTGAACTTAAGCTTTGATATTAAACTTAATCTGATAAACTCTGATTCGAACCTTATTATCTTATTCTGAATTGTTGACATGACCCTTCTGCCATGAACCCTTAGATATGACTCTGTTTATTATATGACATCTGACCTTGACCACAGTCTGATATCCGAGCCAATCACTAGGCATGAGGGTTTCATGTCCATGTCATTGATGCACCGATGGCATGACTCTAGGGTAGGAGAGTGATGACCTATCCCGTCCCTGACTTTATTTGATTTGGTGTGTTGAGGAGGTTTTGGCCACCTGGGGCGTATGGATGCATCCTAGATATGATCTGTTTCTGTTATCTGTTATTATTTAACTGTTATATATATCTCTGGTGACTGATGGTGTGTGCGATACACGTCTTTCACAATATCTGGGAGCTGATCACTCCGATTTGATACATGAGGTCACCCCTTATATTATCTGGTTACTTGAGAGGTATCCCCTCTAGATTGCTTATATGTTTACACTGTTATGATATTATCTGTTATCTGGGGCTCGTGATAGATTTCTGTTTTCCTTATTCTTAAACCTTATTTATTTCTTATTCTTATTTCGTTTCATTTATTCCATTTCTTATTCCTACTCCTTCATTTGATTTTGTTTATGTATGATCTGTATTTTCTGATTTCTTTTGTACTGCTATCCGTTATCGTTTCTGTTATCTATATATCTGTTCACTGAGCTTTTGAAGCTCAGCCGCATTTCTTTTCCTGCGGTAGGTTTTAGTAGGAAGCTGGGAATGAGTGAGAGTGTACCTCTGGACTTAGAAGGCTTGGTAGCTATTCTGGATTAGAATTGGATAGAAGATATTATGTTTTAGAATTAGTTTTGAAAGTTTTCGTTGTAACCTTGTAGATTCAGTATTTCATTTGTAATCCTTTGAGATTTTTGTATTACCGTAGATGTATGCTCTGTTTTGCTCTGATATGAATCCATATTGTGATATCTTTACCCTTGTCGGGTTGGGGTGTTACATTTCCTATCTCAGGAAGAACCCAAGAAAATTGCTAAAGCTCTAAGTGACCCATCCTGGGTAGAAGCAATGCAAGAGGAGCTTTTACAATTTAAGCTTCAAAAGGTTTAGGTTCTAGTAGATTTGCCTAAGGGGAAGTGGGCAATTGTTACAAAATGGGTGTTCAGAAACAAGAAGGATGAGAGAGGCATTGTCATTAGGAATAAAGCAAGGTTGGTTGCACAGGGCTACACTCAAGAATAAGGCATAGACTATGATGAGGTTTTTGCCCATGTTGCAAGAATTAAGACAATAAGGCTGTTTTTGGCTTATGCTTCTTTCATGGGATTTATGGTATACCAGATGGATGTGAAGAGTGCCTTTCAATATGGTACTATTGATGAAGAGGTTTATGTTATGCAACCACCAGGGTTTGAAGATCCTGATCATCCTGACAAGGTTTATAAGGTGGTGAAAGCTCTCTATGGGTTTGCATTAAGCTCCAAGAGCCTGGTATGAAACCTTGGCCAATTACTTATTGGACAATGGGTTTCACATAGGAAAGATTGATAAGACCTTGTTTATCAAGAAGAAAAAAGGGGATATTTTGCTTGTCCAGGTCTATGTTGATGATATTATTTTTGGCTCTACAAAGAAGGAGATATGTATTAAGTTTGAGAAACTGATGCATGACAAGTTCCAGATGAGTTCCATGGGAGAACTTAATTTCTTCTTAGGGTTGCAAGTCAAGCAGAAAGAAGATGGGATATTTATCAGTCAGGATAAATATGTAGCTGATATCTTGAAGAAATTTAAGTATACTGATGTCAAGACAGCTAGCA
Source organism: Artemisia tridentata subsp. tridentata (assembly GCA_021014915.2). Classification (NCBI taxonomy): domain Eukaryota; kingdom Viridiplantae; phylum Streptophyta; class Magnoliopsida; order Asterales; family Asteraceae; genus Artemisia; species Artemisia tridentata. The sequence continues at coordinate 200,143,588 of CP139505.1, forward strand.
CCCCAATGGATCCAGACAAGCCTTTGCTTATTGATGCAGATGGTGATGATGTTGATGTTCATCTCTACAGGTCAATGATTTGATCATTGATGTATCTCACATCATCCAGACCAGATATTATGTTTGTTGTATGTGCATGTACAAGGTTTCAAGTCACACCTAAGGTTTCACACTTACATGCTATGAAAAGGATCTTTAGGTATCTAAAAGGCCAACCCAAGTTAGGTCTTTGGTATCCTAGAGAATCTCCATTTGATCTGGTGGCTTATAGGGATAGTGACCATGCTGATGCAAGTTTAGATAGGAAATCAACAACAGGTGGTTGTCAATTCCTAGGAAACAGGTTGATATCATGGCAGTGTAAAAAGAAAACTGTGGTGGCTAATTCTACAACTGAGGCTGAATATGTGGTTGCTGCTAGTTACTGTGGACAAGTACTCTAGATTCAGAATCAAATGCTGGACTATGGGTATAATTTTATGCACACAATGATTTTCATTGACAATAACAGTACTATATGTATTATTAAAAATCCTGTTTTGCATTCTAAAACAAAACATATTGAGATTAGACATCATTTTATAAGAGACTGCAATGATAAAAAGTTAATTCAAGTTGTTAAAATTCACACAAATAATAATTGGGCTGACTTACTTACAAAAGGACTTGATGTTGGAAGGTTTGAGTGCTTGGTTGCAAGTATTGGAATGCTATATCCATAAAGTTTTAATCTCTTTGTGTTTTTGTACTGCTAGTTCAAATAAGTACTGCTAAGTTCAAACTGTTAGTCAAACTTGATATTGTTACATAGAAAATGCTCTGCATTGTGTTTTCTTGGTTTTGGACTAACATTTGCAGGATAAGTAAGCAGTATGATTGGTATTGATGATGTGTGAGAAGCAAAAAGTGGTGATTTGTTTGTTGTGGTGCATCTGATTCATGATAGAGAGGGTTTAGGGATCACTTGACAAGGGTTTTACACCTGAGTTGTGGGGTTCTTTAAAGTCTTTTTCTTGAAATCAACCTATTCTGAACATGAATTGATGGTTCTTAGTTAGTCCAATAGTAACTGAGCTAACTCACTCTTTACCATTCTATCATTTGATAGTGTGTTAGTCTAAGGACATCTGGTACTGAGAACAGCGAGTAAAAGTGAATCTAATACATTTGTATTAGAGGTAACACCTGCCACAAGCTGGAAACCCTGTCAAGAAGGCTCTTTTAATGAGTCTATCTGATCACAGGCAGTATTTATACTAAAAATTATTGGTTCTCACACAACCAGATATTAAATGCAACCGAAATTGATTAAGTGTCTTCCTTTACACTTAATCCCTTCCAAATGTATGAGTGCAGTTTTGTTTTGAAAGAAAATTTGAGTTAATACTGCTGAAAAAGTTTTGCAAAAAGTTTGTACTGCTAGGCAAAAGTTTGTACTGCTAGAGTAAAACTTAGTACTGTGGGTAGCCGTTTGTACTGTTTGGTCATAACCGTTTTTTAAATATAGCCGTTGTGTTATTTTTGGTACTTACTTCGCTTATATGTTTCTTAAAAGTGGATAATACTTATCTTTTCTTTAATTAAAACATGGTTTCATTCTTGGAGAAAACAGAGGGAAATGATAGCTTTCATCAGATAGTAGATTTCCTAAATTCTAGCCACATCAGGTATGCTCTTACTATGAATTCTACTATCTATGTCTCTCAAATCAAACAGTTTTGGCAGACTGCTACTGCCAATACACTTGATAATGGAGACAAAGAGTTAATTGCAACAGTGGATGGCAAAGCCATAACTATTACTGAGCCATCTGTTAGGAGACATCTCAAACTAACAGATGATGATGGTATTAGTTCCTTGCCAAACACTGAAATTTTTGAAACTCTATCCAGGATGGGGTATGTGTCCAATTCTGATAAACAAATTTTCAAAAAGGACACTTTGCCCCTCAATGGAGATTTTTCATACATACCATCTTACACTGTTTGAGTTTTAAGAAAACCTTTTGGGAGCAATTCAGTAACAATATTGCAACTGCTCTCATTTGCTTAGCCACAAACAGGACTTTTAATTTTTCAAAACTGATTTTTGATGGTATGGTAAAAAATGTGGATAGAAAATACAAAGTTTTAATCTATCAAAGGTTTATTCAACTATTTTTGAACAAGAACAAAAATCTACTTCTGACCCATAAAACTGTTTACAAAACTCCTAGCCTCACTCCAAAACTTTTTAGTAACATGAGAATGGCTTCTAAGGGGTATAATGGGATAGAAGTACCACTATTTGATACTATGCTTGTTCAAAATCAAAACATTCAGGGTGAAGGATAAACAATCCCAGTTGAGTCCCAACACACACCCATAAATGCACCATCTTCTTCACAACCACCAATCACACAAACTTATAGGAAAAGAAACTGACAGGAATCTGTGGTACCTCAGCCCAGATCTCCTCCTCAAACCAATGTAGCAGATGAGGCTGTCCTAGACAGAATGGTGCGGGCTACCACTACTGTTTCTGGCTTAGAAGTTGGGCAGGTCAGTGGTAACAAAAGTAAGACCCAACCCATGGCAACATCTACTGTATCAAGTTCTCATGAACTTGGTTCAGGTGATAGACTCCCTAGCTACATGGATACTATGGGGGAAATGCCCCATGATTCACCTCTCCCAAGGGTTAACACACTTGCAAGTGATGAGGGCAGTGTGCAACTTAAGGAATTGATGGACATTTGTACCAACCTAACAGAGAGGGTGACTGGCCTGGAGAATGAATTAAAGGAGACTAAAAAGTTATATGGTGGTGCGTATACAAAGCTTATTCTGAAGGTGAATAAGCTACATCAAAAGGTCAAGTCACTCAAAGCTAAGAGAAGATCAACTATTGTGGAGTCCTCAAGTTCAGAAGAGAAGAAGAAGAAGATGATGATGATGATGATGATGATGATGATGATGATGATGATGATGATGATGATGATGATGATGATGATGATTTGGATGATTCTTCCAAACAGGGGAGGAAGATTGTAGAAATTGCTCAAGACCCAAATATTTCCTTGGCACTTGATAATGCTGAGACTCAAGGGAGGCAGTTTGATCAAGATATGGGTGGTAACCAATAGGATGAAGATGTTCAACAAGACACAGAACCTGTAAACCTTCAAGATACTGCTCTTGAAGAAGTTAGTACTGTTAGTACTGCCAGTGTATCTGTTGCTGCAGAAAAAGGTAAATGAATTATGCAAGAGTCTGAGCCACCAAAGAAGATCAAGAAGAGAGTTCAAGTACAGTTAAGTCTTGATGAGGAAGTGGCAAAGAAAGCACGGGATGAAGAGCAAGCTAAGTTTGATGAAGAACAAAGGATTGCTAGGTTTCTGGTTGAATAGAAGTGAAGAAGTGAAGAAGAATAGAGGTTAGCACAAGAACAAGCAGATGGAAAGCTAGCTCTGAAGATGCAAGAAGAAGAAAGAGCAACTATTAATGAAGAAGAAAGGGAAAATTCCCTTAATGAGCTTCTTGAACTTATTAGAAAATCACAGAGTGCTAAAAAGGCTACCGCAAGAAAACCTCCAACTCAAGCACAGATGATGAAATACATGAAGGAGTACTTGAAGAACCAAGATCATTGGACTGCTAGTCAACTAAAATGCAGACCATTTGATGAAATTGAAGGTTTGTACTTCAAGGCTTACAAGAAGGTACAAGATTTCATCCCTATGGATACTAAAGAAGAAACCAAAAGTATAAAGAAGGCTGGAATTTCATTGGATTCAGAGTCTTCTAAAAGACAAAAGATTGGTGAAGACTTACCTTCAGCAGAAGAGGAAGAAGAAGAGGAGTTAACTGATGAACAGCTAAAACAGATGATGGTTGTTATTCCAGAAGAAGGTATGAATGTTGAACCATTACAAGCCAAATATCCAATTATAGATTGGGAGATCTACACTAATGACTTAGGGAAGTTCTGGAAGATGATCAGGGTTGGAAATCACTCTGAGGTGTACAAACACTTTGAAGACATGCTGAAAGCATTTGACAGAGATGATTTAGTGAAGCTATGAAGTATAGTCAGAGAAAGGTTCAACTTAACAGAAATAGCTAATGACAAGGAGAAAGAATTATGGGTTGAGTTGAAGATAATATTTGAACCTGATCCAGAAGATAGACTATGGAAGTTTCCAGCAAACAATCTAGGACTAAAATGGAAGTTGTATGATACATGTGGAGTTCACCATGTATCTACAAAAGTTGGAGTTGATTTATATATGCTTGTTGAAAAGGAATATCCATTGAGAAAGGGTATTCTCAGTGTAATATTATCTGCTAAACTTATAGTAGATGAAGAGACAGAAATGGCAAGAGAACTACTAAGGAAGAACTTCATTCAGGCTGAAGAAAAGATGCAAAGAAGATGAAGTGTTTGGAAGAATCCTTTCAAGCTTAAAGGTTTAATTCAGAAACTTGATGATTTGGAGGTAAATCACAAGTTTAGGGGAGAATTGTTGGGAATTAAATGATCAAACACTTTGTACTGCCAAGATAAACAGTTCGAACTGCTGAAGAATATAACTAAAAGTACTAATTGAGTTAGTACTGCTAGTTATAATATTGGTACTGCTAGTATTAGACTTAGTACTGCTGAAGACTGCTGATGAAGAAGGTACTGCCAGAGATGAAGATGCGTAATGTGATATGTATAGAAAATATTTAGTGTATATCTTATATGTTTAGAAAGATACAAATATTGTGTAACACCCCCGTTTTTTATATTCGCAGCGGAAATATAAGTTGGAGAGTTACTTCACGGTTCACAGTCATGATAATAGAAAACGACTCAAAGAGAGACGTTTTAGATAAAATATGTTATCATTCATTATTTAAATCAGAGTACATAAGACAGGTCCCATAGGGAAGTTCAGAGATACGTTGTAAAAGCTAAATTATTCATTTGAATGATAACATAGTGGACACTCTTGTTATAAGAAGAAAGTCCACAGTCACTCCGTACCAAGATCGGTCCATTAAATACCTGAGATAAACATGCTAAAAAGTCAACACAAAGGTTGAGTGAATCCATAGCGTTTAAATTATAATCAGTTTGAACACAAGCTAAATGGAAAGTAAAAGTTCAGTTCAGGATATAAATATATATTGCCCTAAGTCTCATGACACGCAAAGCCTTAACAGAACATCAACAGTCATGAACTAATGATGTAATAATTACCCCATAATTAAATGTAGGTAACTTTGCCCCCGGGTAGGAGATTGCCGGTCTCTTTATTCATCTCAAATATAATGCTTTGTATTACGTTACGGTAACACAAAGGGGTTGTCAGCCCAATAGATCTATCCACAATATTCGCGCTCACCCTAAGTCGCGGGTGATTAGAGGTTCATGATGGGGGGTCTTTTTGGGTAAAAGGTAACTTAGTCAATATCAATCAGAAAAATACTTGTGTTCGGTTTTGTAGCATGTATCTCCCCACATATTTGAAAAACATGTAAAAAGTAGGACTATGAACTCACCTTGATGATCCGAATGAGAGATAATACTAAATAAAGCTGATAAACGTCTCCGGCACGCAACCTGATTCGTTATTCTAAGTTTCAGTAATCATATCCAAATATAAATAGAGGTTTTCGAGGAAGTCTTTTCGAAAGTTGGATTTTACTGTATTGTTTATTCCTATGTTTCCGTTTGTTCGTTACCAAATTAATCGTATGATAGTTTTTATCATTTTTATTAATAATAATATTTATAATATATTAATAATAATAATTATATATGAATTTACGCTTCTTACCCTATAGTTTTAGGTATTAACAATTTATACCCTTGAACTTTCACAAAATGACAGTTTTTACCCCTGAACTTTTATAAAATTACAATTTTTACCCCTGAACTTTGGTCAAATGATAACTTTAACCCTTATACTTTTGAAATTGACACTTTTTCCCCTTGAGCTGCTGGTCGACAGCAACACAAGTCCTTTTTACAATTCTTACTTAAGTTTTGGCAGAATCACTAATTTTGCAGAAACACCCTGAGACCCTTGGTTGTCTCACACGACATCTTTATTTTTAACAAATGCGTTTTTAGTTTTGCAAAACAGCGAGACTTTGCATGACTCTTGACACACTTTATTTTCATCATAAAAATAGCTTATTTCCAAAACCTTAGCTTATCATTCGGGCTTATGAGGCTCGAATGGTTCTTTTGGGGTTTCGACTAAACAGAAAAAGGGACAGACTTTGATCCTTGATAACTTTGCGAATACTTGATCTTTTTAACTAATTCTTTTTCCAGAAATTAACCATCTAAAAGGTTTATCTTGTGGCCAAAAACTAGAATTTTTAAAGAACGTTTGATAGTCGAAATCAGAGTTGAAAGTCTCAGATCTGTTCGAATGAGCGACTGACCAAAAATAAAGAAAATGGTTCGGTTTGCAACTCTGGGTTTAACGACTTGTTTACTCGACTTATTATCATTATAATTAACATCTTTAAGTTATATTAAACATGTTTTAAAGACTTCTCATGTTGCAAAATATTGTTTTATACTCAATAGGGGTGTTTGGGGTTTATTCGGTTATAAAAGATAGTAGGGTAAAACGCTTTGGTTTATTAGTTTATAGGCTTCTAAGATCTGTTTAACACGTGTATATGCTATTCCTATCAGTATTTGACTTGTTTTAAGGTTTTCCCGATTTAGAAACAATCCTAGGGTTCGACTAGGGTTTTGTTCGACTAGAAATATAAGAAATGAAACATTACATTTTTAATCTAGGTTTTGATAGGTGATTACTACTAGTGATCTAAAGGTAATAGAAAGACAATAATAAGTATTGAAAAGAGAAGGGATCACTTACTTAAGTTGTGAGACTCGATAAGGCTTTTACTAGTCGAATGGACTTGATTCGAGACTCTAGTGTTTCTTCCAAATCCTTGGCCTTCGAATAGGTGTTATGAGAGTGTTTGTGAGTGAGTTTGATCAGGAATAAGTGTGTTGTGGCTGTGTTAAGTGGTGTGTCGAATGGGATGTATAGAAAAGGAAACTAGGGCTCGTTATTTATAAGGAGAAGAGCCTTAGGGTTTCTAGGAAGATATTATGGGACAATTGCTGATAGAATCTACCAAGGGTGCCACTTGGGAGGAGGAGGGGGAAGTGGTGATGTGTCCTCTCCCTTACCATGTATTTAGTTCACACTTTTTAACCTAGTGTTTGTGTTTTAGAGACAAAGAGATGTGTAAGTAGAAGAGGGCTGCCAAGTGGGTATCTTTAGGGTTTAGGAAACATTTGATGATGTTAAGGATAGATCTAGGTTAGTCGAATTTCAACTAGAAAGGAATTAGGGATCGGTTTGTGCATAAGAGTGTGGTACACCGAGCTTAGGTAAGTGTATTCTAGGGCTTTAGGGAGTTACTAACTTAGTTCCTATGGTTTGGTTAATTTCTTGTGTTAAAAACTATTTTTGAAAAATGTATCTACAATTTAATATGTATCGAATTATGTTTAAATAGGAAAAAAAATTCGATTTGTGCATAAGGAGGTTGTATAATAGGCTTAGGATGTTTGTACCAAGGTTTAGAAAATTAAAAAAAAATGTATTTTTAATGTTTCCTTAATTTATGTGATTTTTATGTAATTTTTATTAGACTTTGAATACATATAAATGTGATTTTTAAGTTTTGTGCATTAAAGAGTTGTACCTTGAGTTTTATGGACTTGTACAATTATTTATTAAGTTACATTTTATAGGAATAATATTATTGGGATTTAAATAAATAATTTTAAGTTAATTATATTATATAATATAATATAATTTTTATATAATATATATATATATATATATATATATAAGAATAAATGAGTTTTGTGCTTTAGTAACTTGTACATTGGTTTTATGGTTTAGTTATGCCTAATTGTTGTTGTAATAATTTAGGGTTTTGTTAGAAACGCTAATTATTGACAGAAGTTAAGTTTATACGTCCTTTCGCGAATTATCGTTAAATGGCAAATGGTAGGTTGTAAAACCTCATATAGAAATGTTTATAATTAAATAAACATTAAATTCGTTGGGTTGTGTTGCGTTGCGTGGGAGCACGTTTATCGAAAATGTAAGTTACGTCACATTAAATAGAAGTCACAATAAGATAAAAAAAAATTATATCCAGAAAAAGGGAATATGTATTCTTATTAGAATATGAAACTGTTTATTACGAGGCGAGAATTTCACAGTGGTTATAGTATCCCCCCGTTGACGGGAATCTCGTCCCGAGATTCAGTCGGTGTTGGTTGAGGTAGGAGGGAAAAGATGTGGATATTTCATTCGGATTTGATCTTCACGTTCCCAGGTAAATTCTGGTCCTCTTTTAGAGTTCCATCTAACCTTAACGATGGGAACGTGGCTTCGTTTTAACTGTTTGACTTCTCTATCCATGATCTCCACTGGTTCTTCCACAAAATTGAGTTTGTCATTAAGATTAAGCTCTTTCATGGGAATCACAAGAGTTTCATCTGATAGAAACTTTTTCAGATTGGAGACGTGGAAGACGGGATGAATTTTACTAAGCTCTACAGGAAGTTCTAATCTATAGGCTACTGGACTGATTCTATCCAGAATCTTGAATGGCCCGATGTATCTGGGATTCAACTTCCCTCGCTTTCCGAATCTGACCATGCCTTTCCACGGTGAAACTTTCAACATTACTTTGTCTCCGACCTCAAATTCCATAGGCTTTCGTCTTGTGTTGGCGTAGCTTTTCTGTCTATCCCGGGCTGCTTGCAAATGTTGTCGAATTTGCACGATTTTGTCGGTCGTTTCTTGAATCATCTCTGGTCCAGTAAGTTGGGACTCTCCAACTTCTGCCCAGCAAACAGGTGATCGGTACTTTCGTCCATAAAGTGCTTCAAATGGTGCTGCTTTTATGCTGGCATGGTAACTATTGTTGTATGAGAATTCGGCCAAAGGCAGATGCTTATCCCATCCTTTGCCAAAATCTATTACACATTCTCTGAGCATATCTTTCAACGTTTGGATAGTTCTTTCGCTTTGTCCGTCGGTTTGTGGATGGTAAGCCGTGCTCATATCTAAATTTGTACCTAAAGCTGTCTGAAGCTTTTCCCGAAATTGAGACGTGAAACGAGAATCACGATCTGAAATAATGGAAACTGGTACTCCATGTCGAGAGACTATCTCTTTCAGATATAATGGAGCTAAATCTTCCACTTCATCAGTCTCTTTGATTGGCAGAAAATGAGCTGATTTCGTAAGACGATCTATGATGACCCAGATGGCGTCATATCTGCTTGATGTCCTAGGTAACTTGGTGATAAAATCCATAGTTATTCTTTCCCATTTCCATACAGGAATCTCAGGTTGTGTCAATAAGCCGGATGGCCTTTGATGTTCAGCTTTTACTCGTGCACAAGTCAAACATTTACTGACATACTCAGCAATGTCAGTTTTCATGTTTGGCCACCAGTAAAGCTTCTTGAGATCCTGATACATCTTTTCGGATCCTGGGTGAATAGAATATTTGGATTTATGTGACTCATGCATAATCACATTTCTTAAATCACCAAGGAACGGTAACCAGCTTCGGTTCTTTATGCAACGTGTCCCATCAGAACGAAATTCAAACGCCTTGTCCATTCCTCTCAAATTCTCAGCCTGAATATTTTCTTCCTTTACTGCTTCAGTTTGTGCATTGAGAATTTGGGATGGCAAATCCAAATTAATGGTCATGACTAAAGCTCTGACTCGAAGAGGCTTAATTCGTTCCTTCCTGCTTAAAGCATCTGCTACAACATTTGCTTTTCCAGGGTGGTAACGAATTTCACAGTCATAATCACTTAATAATTCTACCCATCGGCGCTGCCTCATGTTTAGTTCTTTCTGGTCGAGAATGTGTTAAAGGCTCTTGTGATCGGTAAACACAACGCATTTTGTGCCATACAGATAATGTCTCCATATTTTAAGAGCAAATACAACTGCTCCTAGCTCAAGATCATGAGTCGTATAATTCTCCTCATGAGGCCTAAGCTGTCTAGAGGCATAAGCAATGACTTTATTCCTCTGCATAAGGACTGCACCTAGCCCTTGGTGCGATGCGTCACAATACACAATAATGTCATCACTCCCTTCAGGTAAAGCTAGAACTGGTGCTTCACAAAGCTTTTGCTTTAATGGCTGGAAAGCTTTCTCCTGACTTTCTCCCCAAACATACTTCTTATTCTTCTGAGTTAATTCCGTTAAAGATTTAGCAATCTTTGAGAATCCTTCAATGAATCTCCGATAATAGCCAGCCAGATCTAAAAATTGACGCACCTCAATGAGAGTTGTAGGTGTCGGCCAATTTTTGACTGCTTCTATTTTGGAAGCATCCACATGAATACCATGGCGATCAATCACGTGTCCTAGAAACTATACAGTGTGTATCCAGAAATCACACTTGGAGAATTTTGCGTACAGTTGTTCTCTCTTGAGTAGCTCCAAAATTAACCTTAAATGCTTCGCATGCTCTTCTTCGCTCCGAGAATAGATAAGAATATCATCAATGAATACGATCACGAATTTATCCAAATAGGGTTTGCACACACGATTCATGAGATCCATGAATACAGCCGGTGCGTTAGTTAACCCAAATGGCATTACTTGAAATTCGTAGTGACCGTATCTCGTCCGAAAAGCTGTTTTAGGAATATCTTCTTCCCTAACACGCAGCTGATGATATCCGGATCTTAGATCGATTTTCGAATAGACACTTGACCCTTGCAGTTGGTCGAACAAATCATCAATCCTTGGCAGTGGATATCGGTTCTTTACCGTAAGTTTATTCAACTCTCGGTAATCGATACACATTCTAAGAGATCCGTCCTTCTTTTTGACAAATAGGACAGGTGCTCCCCAAGGTGATGTGCTTGGTCGAATAAAATTTCTATCCAATAATTCCTGCAGTTGGTTGGATAGTTCTTGCATCTCCGATGGCGCTAAACGGTAAGGTGCTCGTGCAATTGGCACTGCTTCCGGCACTAAGTCAATCTGAAACTCTACCTGACGAACAGGTGGTAGTCCAGGTAACTCTTCAGGAAAAACTTCCGGAAAATCTCGTGCTACAGGTACATCTTCCAATCGTTTCTCTTCCGTTTTCTTTTCAGTTACGTGAGCTAAAAACGCTTGACATCCTTTGTTGATGTACTTCATGGTTTTAACGCAGGATATTATGTTTAATTTGGTTTTACTTTGATTACCTGTGATAATCAAAGTTTCATTCCCAAAAGGAATGTGAACCACTTTTTCATCGCATATGATCCTAGCATGGTATTTGGATAGCCAATCCATACCAATGACTATATCGAAACTACCAAGTTCGATAAGCATGAGGTCGATGTTGAATGGTTGGTTTAGTAACGTTAAGGTGCAATTTTGGATTATCGAGTTAGTGGTTACTAATTTTCCATTAGCCAGCTCGATTTCGTAGGGATTGTCTAAGGCAGCGGGGGTGAGTTCAAGTAGGGAAGCAAAAGTAAGCGATATAAAACTTTTATCGGCTCCAGTATCAAATAATACTGTAGCTAAACGCTGATTAAGAGGAAACGTACCCGTGACTACGTCGGAGTTCTGCTGCGCATTGCCATCTCCCAACACATAAACTCGTCCACGGGCACCATTGTTCTGATTGGCATTCGGCTTTGGGCACTGATTCTTGTAATGCCCCTTCTCACCGCATCCATGACAAGTTATGATCACTGGCTGTAGATTTGCTCCCGTTGCTTTACAGTCCTTAGTCTGGTGTCCAACCCTCTGACACTTCGCGCATTTGACATAGCATGGACCGTGATGGTGCAACGAACATCGATTACATAATGGCTTCATTCCTGAGTAACCAGTCCTCTCCATAGGAGTGGTTGTATAGGCTTTGGCGGTCTCTTGCCGACGGTTCTGTTGATTATTTCGGTTTTGATAGTTGTTTTGATTATGGCGGTTGTTGTGGCTGTTGGGGTAGTTATTGTGGTAATGGGTGATCCTCCGATCATCAAGCTTTCGCTTGTTATCATTATTTCCCTGAGTAGAATTGCGCTTTATCTCTCGTTCTATTAGCTGCTGAGCCACAGACATGGCCTCCTCCAAAGACTGAGGCTTTGACACCGTAACATTTCCCTCAATGCTTCGAGGTAATCCTTCCGTATATTTCTCCAGCATTTTCTCGAGATCAGGCACAACAGTTGGACACGGGAGAGCAAGTTCCTGAAACCTTCTATTGTATGTCCTGATATCCATTCCCTTTACTACAAGCTGGTGAAATTCATCTTCCAGCTTTTTGATTTCGGTACGGGGACAGTACTTCTTCAACATTCTCCTTTTAAGATCATCCCAAGAGAGTTGATGAGTTGCTTCAATACCTAGAGTTTTGGCAGTAGCAATCCACCAAGACAGGGCATCATCTAGTAAAGTCCCAGTAGCAAATGCGACTTTGTAGTCATCCGCACATCCACTTCTTACAAAGACTATCTCTGTACGTTCAAACCAACGAGCCAACTCAGTAGCTCCTTCTGTTCCTTTGAAGAAAGTTGGTTTACAGTTTATGAAGTCTTTGTAAGTGCACTTGCGAGCATTTGGAGTCTCGCTTTCTCCGTTAGGTCGGCTAGTGCTTCCGGTACGAGCAAATTCTGCTGCTTGGCTTTCGAGTGCTGCAGCAATACTGTCTGCAACAAGCTTTCGGATAGCAGCTTGGGACATGGTTGGTTCGGGGGATCTATGAGACATATTTCTATTACAAGAAAACATTCGTTTAGATTTTGCATATTGACCTTATTTATTTAACAAGGTAAAATACTATTACAACAGTTTAAATATGCAAGTGATAACAGCATAATATAACAAAATTCACACCCACATGTAGTCATAAACAACTTGTAAATTTTGTCATTCATACAACAAAATTTATACAAGTGTCATTTTTATGCCACATACCCCGTGGCTGGGAAAATTGTACAAAAGTTGTATGATATAAACTACATACTAGTGTTATATCTATACTATAGATCTCATAGCTGAGATATAGTACAAAAGATAACATATATGTATATATATCTTGACCTACTGTCCACCAGAGGTTCCCTTAAGTCGATTCTCAAGTTCGGCTATCATACTGATGAGAACCTTCATGTTTTCTTGGTGCTGAGCTTGCATTCCGGCTACTGTCACCTCTAATGACATGATATTGTCCTGGCCTGCTGCTAATTCTTCATTCCTTTTGATCATCTCTTCTATTAACTTTAGCTCATTATCATACACAAAAGGTATCTCCCTTCTGATCTGCTCAAAACGCATCTCCGACTCCTCACGGTTTTCGTCTATCTTCCGCTGCACAGCCTCTTGGCCTGTCATCAAATCTTCCACCCTATACTCGATGCCTTCAATGCGCTCCAATGGTAGCTCGTCTAGATGACCCAAGGCTGTCTCAATTTGTTCCTCTTTCTGTTCTAGCCGTGATAAAAGGGTAGGGACGGTCGGTTGACGTTCTTGAGCTATTCGTGAACTTTCTCCTACTTCAAACACTCGTGGCGGAGTGGAAATCTCAGGAGAAGGTGATCGGGACGGAGCATTATATCTACCGATAATGGCCCTGACCTCGTCGCTAAGCTCATACGGAACTGATGTAGGAGAGAAGCGGGTAAATGTCATAGGTGGAGGCACAGGAAGCGTCCTTATTCTGGTCGTCCTTCGAATTCTTTCAGCTGGAACCGGAGGTACTTCCGTAATCGAGGGGAAATCTGGCTCAGATGGATCTTCATCTGCAACGGTATGGGCTCTCTCTCTGGCCTGCAGATATGGATCATCAGGATGTGGCGTGACATCTGGCATTAGAGTGTCCTCAAATGGTTCTTCAGATGGATCGGACTCTGTGTCATGCCCAAATACTGAGGAAATTTCAGGCACCACCGTGACGTCTGCTGCCGAATCTGACTGTGTCGTTCGTCCAAGTATAGTCGTGATGTCCGGTACGATTGCGATATTTTCGTTATCCGTATCCGACATAGAAGTGTTAGAATGAGTAGGGGAAACCATAACCCTGTAACCACCCGGTAATTATAAATATTGCACTATGCAACTAAATGATTACGATAAAACATATATAAATAATGTTTCAGAAATACTGTGGCACGGAGGACTTTCAGTTAAGTTTGTGAAAAGTGGTTATAGTTCAATGTTTGGAAAAACATTTGGTTCTCTATAACCATGAGCTCTGATACCACTCTGTAACACCCCCGTTTTCGATATTCGCAGCGGAAATATAAGTTGGGGAGTTACTTCACGGTTCACAGTCATGATAATAGAAAACGACTCAAAGAGAGACGTTTTAGATAAAATATGTTATCATTCATTATTTAAATCAGAGTACATAAGACAGGTCCCATAGGGAAGTTCAGAGATACGTTGTAAAAGTTACATTATTTATTTGAATGATAACATAGTGGACACTCTTGTTATAAGAAGAAAGTCCACAGTCACTCCGTGCCAAGATCGGTCCATTAAATACCTGAGATAAACATGCTAAAAAGTCAACACAAAGGTTGAGTGAATCCATAGCGTTTAAATTATAATCAGTTTGAACACAAGCTAAATGGAAAGTAAAGTTCAGTTCAGGATATAAATATATATTGCCCTAAGTCTCATGACACGCAAAGCCTTAACAGAACATCAACAGTCATGAACTAATGATGTAATAATTACCCCATAATTAAATGTAGGTAACTTTGCCCCCGGGTAGATTGCCGGTCTCTTTATTCATCTCAAATATAATGCTTTGTATTACGTTACGGTAACACAAAGGGGTTGTCAGCCCAATAGATCTATCCACAATATTCGCGCTCACCCTAAGTCGCGGGTGATTAGAGGTTCATGATGGGGGGTCTTTTTGGGCAAAAGGTAACTTAGTCAATATCAATCAGAAAAATACTTGTGTTCGGTTTGGTAGCATGTATCTCCTCACATATTTGAAAAACATGTAAAAAGTGGGACTATGAACTCACCTTGATGATCCGGATGAGAGATAATACTAAATAAAGCTGATAAACGTCTCCGGCACGCAACCTGATTCGTTATTCTAAGTTTCAGTAATCATATCCAAATATAAATAGAGGTTGTCGAGGAAGTCTTTTAGAAAGTTGGATTTTACTGTATTGTTTATTCCTATGTTTCCGTTTGTTCGTTACCAAATTAATCGTATGATAGTTTTTATCATTTTTATTAATAATAATATTTATAATATATTAATAATAATAATTATATATGAATTTACGCTTCTTACCCTATAGTTTTAGGTATTGACAATTTATACCCTTGAACTTTCACAAAATGACAGTTTTTACCCCTGAACTTTTATAAAATTACAATTTTTACCCCTGAACTTTGGTCAAATGACAACTTTAACCCTTATACTTTTGAAATTGACACTTTTTCCCCTTGAGCTGCTGGTCGACAGCAACACAAGTCCTTTTTACAATTCTTACTTAAGTTTTGGCAGAAACACCCCCTGAGACTCCTTGGTTGTCTCACACGACATCTTTATTTTTAACAAATGCGTTTTTAGTTTTGCAAAACAGCGAGACTTTGCATGACTCTTGACACACTTTATTTTCATCATAAAAATAGCTTATTTCCAAAACCTTAGCTTATCATTCGGGCTTATGAGGCTCGAATGGTTCTTTTGGGGTTTCGACTAAACAGAAAAAGGGACAGACTTTGATCCTTGATAACTTTGCGAATACTTGATCTTTTTAACTAATTCTTTTTCCAGAAATTAACCATCTAAAAGGTTTATCTTGTGGCCAAAAACTAGAATTTTTAAAGAACGTTTGATAGTCGAAATCGGAGTTGAAAGTCTCAGATCTGTTCGAATGAGCGACTGACCAAAAATAAAGAAAATGGTTCGGTTTGCAACTCTGGGTTTAACGACTTGTTTACTCGACTTATTATCATTATAATTAACATCTTTAAGTTATATTAAACATGTTTTAAAGACTTCTCATGTTGCAAAATATTGTTTTATACTCGATAGGGGTGTTTGGGGTTTATTCGGTTATAAAAGATAGTAGGGTAAAACGCTTTGGTTTATTAGTTTATAGGCTTCTAAGATCTGGTTAACACGTGTATATGCTATTCCTATCAGTATTTGACTTGTTTTAAGGTTTTCCCGATTTAGAAACAATCCTAGGGTTCGACTAGGGTTTTGTTCGACTAGAAATATAAGAAATGAAACATTACATTTTTAATCTTGGTTTTGATAGGCGATTACTACTAGTGATCTAAAGGTAATAGAAAGACAATAATAAGTATTGAAAAGAGAAGGGATCACTTACTTAAGTTGTGAGACTCGATAAGGCTTTTACTAGTCGAATGGACTTGATTCGAGACTCTAGTGTTTCTTCCAAATCCTTGGCCTTCGAATAGGTGTTATGAGAGTGTTTGTGAGTGAGTTTGATCAGGAATAAGTGTGTTGTGGCTGTGTTAAGTGGTGTGTCGAATGGGATGTATAGAAAAGGAAACTAGGGCTCGTTATTTATAAAGAGAAGAGCCTTAGGGTTTCTAGGAAGATATTATGGGACAATTGCTGATAGAATCTGCCAAGGGTGCCACTTGGGAGGAGGAGGGGGAAGTGGTGATGTGTCCTCTCCCTTACCATGTATTTAGTTCACACTTTTTAACCTAGTGTTTGTGTTTTAGAGACAAAGAGATGTGTAAGTGGAAGAGGGCTGCCAAGTGGGTATCTTTAGGGTTTAGGAAACATTTGATGATGTTAAGGATAGATCTAGGTTAGTCGAATTTCAACTAGAAAGGAATTAGGGATCGGTTTGTGCATAAGAGTGTGGTACACCGAGCTTAGGTAAGTGTATTCTAGGGCTTTAGGGAGTTACTAACTTAGTTCCTATGGTTTGGTTAATTTCTTGTGTTAAAAACTATTTTTGAAAAATGTATATACAATTTAATATGTATCGAATTATGTTTAAATAGGAAAAAAAATTCGATTTGTGCATAAGGAGGTTGTATAATAGGCTTAGGATGTTTGTACCTAGGTTTAGAAAATTAAAAAAAAAAATGTATTTTTAATGTTTCCTTAATTTATGTGATTTTTATGTAATTTTTATTAGACTTTGAATACATATAAATGTGATTTTTAAGTTTTGTGCATTAAAGAGTTGTACCTTGAGTTTTATGGACTTGTACAATTATTTATTAAGTTTACATATTTATTAGGGAAAATAAATATGTGAATTGGACTTTAAAATAAATAATTTTTAAAGTTATATATATATATATATATATATATATATATATATATATATATATATATATATATATATATATATATATAGAGAGAGAGATGGGATATTATGAGAAGGGGTCTTAAAATGAGAAGGGTGGGAAGGATTGTGGGAGTGACATGTGTCACTTTGCCACATCATCATTCCGCCAAAATTTTTACTGCATTGTGATGAAGTAAAAATTTTGGCGGGAAAAAAATTTTTTTCCCGCCAAAAAAAAATTTTTTTTTTGGGTAAAAAATTTTTTTTTTTCCCGCCAAAATTTTTACTGCATCGTGATGCAGTAAAAAATTATACTGCATCGTGATGCAGTAACCGTAATGAAGTAAAAAAATATACTGCATCGTGATGCAGTAACCTTAATGCAGTAAAAATTTATACTGCATCGTGATGCAGTAAAAATTTTGGCGGGAAAAAAAAATTTTTTTTGCTCAAAAAAAAAAATTTTTTTTTACGGGAAAAAAAAAATTTCCCGCCAAAATTTTTACTGCATCACGATGCAGTAACCGTGATGTGGCATGATGATGTGGCATGGGGATGACATATGTCACTCCCACAATCCTTCCTACCCTTCTCATTTTAAGCCCCTTCTCATTGTATCCCTACCCTATATATATATATAAGAATAAATGAGTTTTGTGCTTTAGTAACTTGTACATTGATTTTATGGTTTAGTTATGCCTAATTGTTGTTGTAATAATTTAGGGTTTTGTTAGAAACGCTAATTATTGACAGAAGTTAAGTTTATACGTCCTTTCGCGAATTATCGTAAAATGGCAAATGGTAGGTTGTAAAACCTCATATAGAAATGTTTATAATTAAATAAACATTAAATTCGTTGGGTTGCGTTGCGTGGGAGCACGTTTATCGAAAATGTGAGTTACGTCACATTAAATAGAAGTCACAATCAGATAAAAAAAAATTATATCCAGAAAAAGGGAATATGTATTCTTATTAGAATATGAAACTGTTTATTACGAGGCGAAAATTTCACAGTGGTTATATATTGTATATTGATAGTTATCTTGTAAAGGACTTCGTGTGCCTATAAAAGGGGGTCCTAGGTTAAGGTGTTAGATACATCTCTAGAATACGTTTTTGTTAAGCTTAAAGGTTGTAAACCCTAGTACTAAGCAAGAGTACTCGCATTATTAAGCTAATAATATTGAAGCGTTTTGGTGAATTATTCTGGTTAATATAACACAGATTACTGTTTCTTTGTTTACTGTTACATTATAATTCTTCTAAGTATTGAAGAGTAGATTATGCATACTCTTTGATATCATTCAAAGTTTCTAATACAAGCTTAAGTGTTTGGGATCAACACATCTCCCATTCTCTATTTAGTAAATCCTAGCTACAGCTTGAGTTGCAGTTCAGACGCATTTACTTAAGAATACTTTATTTGGGTTTCTATCCAATCAAAATACTTAGCTAAAACGGGTAAAAGAATATTTCAAAGTCTATTTTTGCAAATCCAAACTAATTTCATGGATAATTAAGTTACTTTAACTTAGAAGATGACCCACACGGGTGGGAATTGTTTAATTTTAGGGTGTCATGTTAATGCTTTTGTTCATGTAGCATATCCAGATTTTAACTACTATCATCCACAAGTAACCTGTTTCCATCTTTATGTCATTAATAGTTGAAGTTATATGCTAAATGAGTACATGTTTCCAAATTTGGCTAACATGTGCTCTTGAGTGTGGTAAGTTCTATGATTAATTAACAAGTAATTGATCTGCACCAGTCCCTACCACAACTTCATTCACAAAAATAAGCCACTCTCTTTCTGCAACAAATAACCGGTCTTGATTCAACTGCCTCCCCTCTTTCCTATTCACTACACGATTATGTATGGTATTCATCAATTTTAACAATAACTTCATCGAGTGGAATTGTTCTATTTCCATAGGGTAATAGTTGATTAAACCCCTGATATAAAGCATTGCTTGACTTTGATGGAGTTGTTGTTTGAATCTGTTTGTCAATTTTATTTATTCTGAAACAGATACTTGATGATGTTATGTGTATGTCAACTCCCAATCTTAGAGGCAATTTGGTCGTCCTTACTGTTGTTAACACATTGATTTAATTTTGTTATCGAGGGTTATAAATTGTTGGTGTTTGTGAATGTGGATCTTTTAGTTGATGTTACTTGCTCTTCTATAATCCTTTGAAGTCGGTAACAATATGAACTTTTACAATAGTGCCATAAGAATGCCTTTCAAGCTTAAGTTATTAAAAATCTTGGATTCTAATTACTTCAGGGGTTGTTCTTGTCTCATTTTTCAAAAGATATCATTAGCATAGAGATTGATCAAGTTCCTACTTATTTAAGTTTCGAACTACAAGAGCAACTAAGTTCTTAAAGTTTGCTGCTAAGTTGAGCAAACAAGTTGTTTTCTCTACGGGGTTGGGAAGGACTAGTGCATTAATTTGTTGATGTCCCAGTTCTGATTTTTTTTTCTAACATTTTGCCGCGAAGAAATGTGCATAATCTATATAAATACGGTCACATATATGATTTTGTTGGATTAGTTGGCCAAAAGGTCGGAAACTATGGTTTCCAATTTTTTTTTAATAACAAACTAAGCAGGCATATGGACGCTAGAAGCTGGATTTCTTGTCTTAGCAGATGGTGAAGTTTGTTGCATTAAACAAAAGGCCCAACTGTTGAATTAAGATGTAACAAACAACATGTAAGTAATGCTTCTAATCGAGGAACAAAAGCAACATTTTTTTTATCTTTGACATGTGGAAAAACTGTTTATGAACAAGTTTCATGCTATGTGTTTTGTGATGCAGTGTATGGACATGCAACGACGTAAATGTGTGGTGAAGATAAAGACATATATGTGGATTATCTCCATTGCCATCATCTTTCATTCTTTCACAAGCATGAGGGTTATTCCTGTACCTACTCATTATCTTCTAATATAATATAAAAAGTAAGTATTAAATATTTACTTATAACAATGTTTGGTTATGTCAATTGGGTCTAATTGAAAGTCTCCTAAGTTGTTTTTTTCTACATAAAACCACATAAATTGCTTTACTTAACAACTTATATCTATTACTATCAAAAGTAATGATCTTAACTTTTAAATTGTTTAACTTGATCTATTTATTGACATAATGGTACCAAGTACGGAATGGTTCGACAAATATGTTTCTTTGACTTTGGCATGATATATGTTTGTGCAAGTCATAGTACATGTTTGTGCAAGTCATAATACATGTTTGTGTAAGTCAGCCTATTACCAGTTTACCAGTAAATGTAACACGCAATTTTATATATGAGCCTATGATTTTCATTTCTAGATGTGCAAATTTGGGATACTCTTAGGGCCGAGTAACATGTTTAATGGCAGTCTATGAATTCATGACAAGATAGGAGTGTATAGAAAAATACATGAGTGGCTGGGGTGAGTACGTGGAGTTCTTCCATGGCGAATCGATGGATCAAAGGTATTAAAAAGTCAACCATGTCTAAATTTAATCATTCGATATTTAGTTCTTTGATTCTTGGCCATTTTAATCAAGTAATTTTTCAGATGTTAATATGACCAAAACTTTAACACGACTAGCAAGCTAGATGTTCTTGCAGCGCTAATAGTTATAGGTGTTCCGTAATATTTATTTTGGTTTATTTTATGATAATTGTAGTGATCGAGTGCGTAACTGATTGGTTGGTATGTACCTTTTTGTGTTTTCATATTATAACATAGATTACACTTGGAGAAAGTAAGTTAATTGTTGCAATATAACTTCAAATATAATAGATTAGATTGAATTGCATAATCATCCGGCAGAAACTTTTCTTTCGGCTATAAATGCTAGAAAAGTCAGCTTATTGAGTCCTTCATAACAATGCACTGAGATATGGTTCTTTTTAGAGATAGCAAAATGGGTACATTATAAGGGTTAGATAATGGGTCATATAGTAACGTTTAATGCAGGTTTAGACGGGCCAGGTTTTTTTTTTTTTGTGTGATAAGACTGCATGACAATTAGGGTGTGTTTGTTCCATTAAGATGTTTTAGGTCTGAATCTGACTACCACATCTTACCAGTAAGAGGTGGCTAGAAAGTCTAAATCTAAACGAAATAATGTTGTTTTTTTTTTTTTTTATAATTGTCCGAATGATTTTAAGTGCTCGTTTCTGCAATTTATTTAAGTAACTTATGTAAATATGAAACAATATTTTTTATCATAAATATAACATAGTTAATAAACCATCAAATATATTATATTAACACAAGTCTTCAATCTCTTATCGAGTAAGAGGCAGTAAGACAAGTCTCCCACCTCTTACTGAGTAAGATGTTATATGTCTAACTGGGTCTGACCCAAAAGAAAAAAAAAACAAGCAAAACGTCTGACCACCTCTTACTGGTAAGAGTAAGAGGGCTAGTAAGATTTTTTTTTTTAAAAACAAACACACCCTTAGACTATATAAACCTCAAAATGCCATATTTACCCAACTTACAAAATAATAGTGCATAATGTGCAATAATTTTGATGCGTGTTTGGGGAAATATGGAATTTTGATGTTTTGATTGGGGAAATGTAGAATTGCCCCTTTTTTATTAGAAAAGAAAACTCATACACACAACTACAGTATATGAAAATATTCTCACACAATTACAACAATGTCACTTTCTTCCCTTGATGGACTTGAACCGGCAACCTCTAGGTTGGGGACGCAACCATCTCATGGATACCAATAGACCAAAGGATCATTGGTGTAGTAAGTGTATATTTTATATCTATGGTGTTCGCAGGTCCGGTTGAAGAAGCGAGAATTGATGGATCAGTGACCATATAATATTAATATCTAAGATGATGAATAAATATACAACAAATGGGATGCTACTTACACGTATGATGATCTTTATATGGTGTTCGAAATAAGTATAGATTCCTGGAAATGGGCGCTTTTATGAATCATTATATGTTTTGTTGTAGAACAATATGATAATGTGTGTGATTAGAGATCAATTTTTTGATTTAATGATAAAGTTGATCAAATTTGCTTAAACTGGAAAAGTGAGACGAAACTATGATGCCTTTCATACTGTAACAAGAGTGGCTGTGTCGCTTCTAAGAAAATGAAGGTGATATAAATACAGTAATGAATCAAAACTTAAAAGTTCAACCCAAATAAGTTATGACGTATAATACTCTGAAGATAATTTATATTGTTTTGCTATTGTAGTTTTGATTCAAATACCCTATTTCATGCTTTTACAACTTAAATCTTTGATACAAACTTAATTGTTGTTAAAATTAAGAATTTGAAAACCAAGAGCATTCATACGTGATCATAAAAGCAAATGGCATTATGGTATTTAGTCAAATCAAATTTTGACAGAGCGCCTTTTAACTACCGTACAACTCTTGACACGTAATTTGAACGTTTGTTTAGTTTTGTTGGAAGGAGTGTAAGTTCAATTCCTAAAGATCAAACGGACATATTATGGTCATTTATTTTTTATTATCAAATTAATAAAGGTCATTTTCATTGCTTTTTAAAAAAAATTAAATATTTCACAAACCGTTAATCGTTACACTTCTATGTAATTTCGTTGAACTGTTTTTTGTGAGAGTTAAAATTTACTCGATGAAAAATCATATGTGAATTGTAAAATCATAGTTGATTTTATTATTTTAAAAATCAGATATGATTTATGAAATCACATGTGATTTGTGAAATTACACGTGATTTTTACTAATAACAAATTAAATGTGATTTGTAAAATCACACATGATTTGTAAAACAAAAAATCACATGTGATTCTCAGGGCATAAATTTTAACACTAAAAAAAACTCGAAAAAATGTTCGTCGAAAGTGTTCGTCTACTAAAAGATGAAAAAACTTCTCATCGTGATAGTTTATTTTTTTTCGTTTAACGATTTACCATTTACAAAATATTTTCTTTTCAAAAAGAAAAAAAAAAATGCGGGTTTTTTTTTATGAAAGAATGAATGGACAAGATTTGCATATTTGATGTTTAAACAATTTTTGCTCTATATTGATCTCACCTCTTATTGAAAGTCAATGCAAGTGCATTATGTTTATATTTGCATAAACTTTTGTCGATATTTTGACAGAAATAGACAGTTCACTTAAATTTTTAGAATTGTGAAAGACACGGGACGATCAACTTAGCATTCAAATTCAAGAATGCACTCTTTGAAACAACTTATTTAATAAATGGAAGTGCCCCGATTTTTATTGTGAAAAGATATAACAACTGTATATAATATACTAGATTCGAGACCCTTCAAAAAAAGAAAGAGGATGAGAATCATGATATAAACGATTATTTAACTCTTATTACATGTGAATTCTCAAACACGTAATCAACACATCACCTTATTCTCTTATAACTCCTTTAATATTATTCGTCACAAAGTGCGTGCGTTCTGCTATAATTAGTGTATATTGAAACTTAAACAGAGTATCAACAATTAAGAAAACCGTCCATCGGACGGGTAGAGAACTAGTTAGATGATAAATGATTACTAATTAGTAAAACAAAATAAGTTATGCACTACTTAGGCTATGTTTGGTAAAAGTAGCAGTGACCAGTAGAAGTGAGCTGTAAGCAGTAGCCACAGCTCACAGCTTCTTAAAGAAGCATTGGAAAAATGAGCTTTCCTAAAAAATTGCAAAGCTCGCCGCTCTTTTGCCAAACGGACAATAAAAATCAAAAAGTTCATTGACCACCGCTCATCGCACCAGAAAACTCCGCGCCAAACATAAGCTTTAATATTAATGGTCAGTCTAGGAAACTGACAATGAAAAATAAATGGAAACCGTTGAACTGTATAACGGGTCAAAGATCACGTACCAAATAATACACTGACTATTCGGCCCATAATTGCAAAATATGCTTTAAACCCTCGTCTCTCTCCATCAGTTGCTCATTCAAGAAATCAAACATCAAAAGGAGAGAGCAAAACAAGAGGAAGAGAGAGCAGAATCTGAGTTTGGTCCACATGCATCAAACAGTGGCGGAACCAGGAACTAATTTCAGGGGTAGCGAAAAAAAAAAGTTAACCATAATTTTTTTTAACCGTACATTGAAATAATTAAAAAAACGCAATAATAGAATAAGTTAAACAAATACCTAATAGATCTCAGAACTCTCCTCTTCGGTCTTTCATAGCTAGAAAATGAACCATTACATCTTCATTCGTTACTTCGTCAAATGTCTCTCCTTCGACAGCACATACCATAGCATTGTTCAAATATTCGTCCCCCATTCGATTCCGCAAATCCGTTTTAATAAGCTTCATTTTAGAAAAGCATCTTTCAACAGTTGCGGTTGAAACCGGTAAAACCAATGGAATCGAACCCGAAGGAATGGAACCCGAAGGAATTGAACCCGAAGGAGTTGAACCAATATCATCAACATTATTAGAACCAACATCGTCCTCTTGAAATTTTCTTTTAAAAAAATTGCCAATATGCACTTGTTTTTTCATGTTTCAACTATCAAAAATCAAGTCTGAAGTCCCTAATACAAAAAGATTACAAATTGCACTTAGAATTAACATATGAAATTGAACAAAAACATATGATAAAAATCTAGTAAAAGATTGACTATTTTTTCAAGGGTATAATAAACCTAACTACCTAAGCAGTCTAACAAAGTAACAATCTGAACCTAACTATCTCGAAACTCAATCTTTTCAATCTAATCAGAAATCACAAATTCACAATTACATATAAAATTGAACCAAAATGGCAAAACCCTAATACAGTATTATGAAATTATTGAAATAAACTTGAAAAATGAAATTACCTAAGGCAAGAGCAAGAAGCCAGGAAGGGCCGACGGGGCGAATAATCGAATGGCAGAAGCAGATAACAATTAGTCAATTACTATTTTTTTTAAGGCAAAAGGGGCGCAGGTTTTTTTTTTCTTTTTTTTTTTTTTTTTTTTTTTTTTTTTTTTCTTCTGGTCTTTAACTTGACGTTTTCAATAGAATGATAGGATATTAGGGTGCGTTTGGTTCATGCTTTTGGAGGAAATGGAATGAAAGAAAGATTAAAACCTATGTTTGGTTTCTAGGCGGGGCCCACAATTTGGGAATGAGGGAATGAGGGAATAATAGATTTCATTCCCACCTTAGTTGGGTGGTTTCACTTGAAACCTGTGGGCCCCATTTTTTTTCCTTTCCCACATCTTTCAAACCTTTCCCAAATCCGAATCCAATTCCAATCCCACTTACGAACCAAACGCACCCTTAGAATTAGTTATTTAGGTGCAATGGATATGGAACAAGCTGAGTTTAAAGTTGGTCCAAGCCCACTACATGAGTTTTTATAATAAGGCCCAAGCCTAGTAGCCTACTATCAATTTGAGTTTAATTTGTTCTCTAACCATTTTTTGTATGTTTTTTTTATGTATGTTTTTTTTTTTTTTTTTTTTTTTTTTTTTTTTTTTTTTTTTAACATTTAGTGGGCTAGCGAAATACGAAAAATAGTACGAAAATTTGTTTAGGGGTCGCGAAAATTTGTTTCAGGGGTAGCGAAAAACGAAAGATAGTACGAAAACGTAAAAATAAAAATAAAAATTCCACTGCCGGGTAAAAGTTCAGGGGTAGCGACCGCTACCCCTGACCAATGAATCTGAGTTTGGTCCACATGCATCAAACATTGCTGAAGTTCTGAGTTTTACTCGTGATCATGCGCGTGTCGTGTTCTGGCCAGACTATTGTTTTCTGTTTATCGATCATTCATGTTTAGAATCTTGTGTTAGGGCGGAGTTTCAGATCTTGTTCGAATTACAGTTTTGGGTTCATGTCAAGAACTTCTATAGTTGTTAGCTAATGTTCGTATCCATATCCGAGTGAAGGGCGATCGTTTGCGTCTCATTTGAAGGTACTCGTAACCCACAACTGCACAATAACATATATGGCTCATTATCATTTAATTTATTATTGTAGATTTCTGAACTTTATAAAGGATCCTTATTCTTTCCTTAACCACATCTAACGTGCATAGATCAAACAGTATTCATCCTAATAGTTATAAAACAATGTTAATATTTGCATAGTTTATAAGTCGATCATTGTATGAATAAAAAGCTTATCCAAGATAATTTTAATGAGATCTTGATTATGTGATCATAACGTATATATACTACATATAATGGAGGAAGCACTCTCTCTCCAAAATTTTAAGACTTACAAGAAATTAAGCATGGTTTACAACACTTTAATGCACACAATTTTCAAACTTACAACAAAATAAGCATAGTGTACAACAAAATAAGCATGGTGTAATTTTCAGACTTACAACATTAATGCTATTAAAGTGGTCAATGTTATTAATGACTATAATGACTACTACTTACAAGAAAAGAAACATAGTGTACAACACTTTAATGCACATAATTTTCAGACGTACAAGACAAGAAGCATATTGTACAACAAAACACCACATTAATGCTATTTAATGTAGTCAATTAATTAACTGGTCAATAAATACAATTAATACAGTTATTAAAACACCCCTTACATAAGAAATACAAATTATCAAGCATATTGTACAACCAAATTAAACACAATTCCTAATACAAATAATAAAGCACATTATACAAATATTCAAGCCCGAACGGGCAACGGGCCAAATGGGCTTGAGCCCGAACGGGCGCGGGCCAAACGGGCTCG
Organism: Artemisia tridentata subsp. tridentata; assembly: GCA_021014915.2. Lineage (NCBI taxonomy): Eukaryota > Viridiplantae > Streptophyta > Magnoliopsida > Asterales > Asteraceae > Artemisia > Artemisia tridentata. The sequence continues at coordinate 200,170,616 of CP139505.1, forward strand.
AGCCCGAACAGGCACGGGCCAACGGGTTCGAGCCCGAACGGGCACGGGCTATACGAAATTCTTGATATCCGTAAATTTATTGTCAAAAAGAACATAATAAACTAAAATACATGATTCACCGAAAAATTTTATTTCAGGGTACCCGCCGCCGCAACGCGCGGGTACCCTGCTAGTATATAAACATTCATTCAGTGACCCCATTTTGAAAATTAATAGATTGTTGGTTTCTGTGTGTCGTGGTGCACCCAAAACAGGGTAAAGATAATCAATCAAGGGTACCGGATATTCACTTGAAGTCGTGGTATCACTTTCCAATAGAAACTATTCGACCCTATGCCTGGGTTGCACGAATATCTCTATGGGATAAAACCAAGTGAAGCTCTTGTTCTAGGCACAGATCAAGAACCGATCGTATTTAGTGTTTAGGGTTTTTTTCGTGGTTTTCATGCCATGTGATGATCTCTATTTATAATAGAGACTACTCAAAACCCTAGCCCATGGAATTATGAATAATTAACGGCCCATTAATTATCCATAATAGTTTCCATAAATGTAGGAGTCGGTGGTTATAACCAGCAGCAGAGTCTGATGCCTAGCAGCAGAGTCTATTGCCCATCAGTCTATCAGCAGAATTGATACATTAGCAGCAGAGTTGTTCTGCATCAGCAGCAATAAAGCTATCAGCAGAAACAGATAATGCTATCAGCAGGAATGACAATGCTATCGGCAGGAACAGATAATGCTAACAGCAGAATCAACTGCATCAGCAGCATTGTCATTTATACTTAGCAGTACCTTTATTAAGCTAGCAGTACCTTGTTCTACTTCAGCAGTACTATGATGATGCTAACAGTACCATCATAATAACTAGCATCAGAACAACATAACCACATAATATGAGTCAGGGTGTTCATTGACCTGATGGGTGTATACTCCATACCTCCAAGCCCATTACCAGGTGTAAACTTATCCCTCAAGTGTACTAAATTTTCCAACAATCCTCCCCAAATTTAGTTCACTTCCTTTGCATGAAAAATTAAACACAAAACAAAACATATGCATAAATGAAAATATCTTGAAGATTGAATTCTCATCTTAGTACCTTACAAGTTCAAATATTCGAGAATCGGGGTGTTCTAAGAATTGAACCCTTCAACCCATTTGAATACCTGAATATAAAATACACATACATTTTCAAACACTAAAATACTCCTGACACTATACAAGCCATGTGTCCATATCCAATTAATAAATGTTGTAAAAGCTAAAAGTCCTAAAGCTTCCTGAAGCGGCAAAACTTCAACATTTACATAGGTGGTTCATCTTTTAATCATGCCCCTGCAAAGCACTTTTTCAAAGAAAATCAACCATTAAGAAGTGAAGACTTCATCCTCCTTTCCAGCAGGTTCTGAGCACAACCTTGAGATGTATATAAAACAGTGCTCCAGTCCACTAAATGTTCAGCTTTCCACATTGAACTCAACTCCAAAGTTTCCTCAGGAGGGAATTAGGTGTCTTTGCATTCAGTGACTAAGGTGGACTTAAACCCATCCCTTTAGCAGACTTAAAAACCAAGTCTCTAGCCAAACCCTTCGTCAAGTGATCAGCTAAGTTTTGTTGAGATCTAACAAACTCTATAGATACCACCCCATTCATGATAAGCTCACGAATCATGCTATGCCTGACACCTAAGTGTCTAGACTTCCCATTGTACATCTGGCTATAAGCCTTTGCCAATGTAGCAGCACTATCACACCGGATAGATATAGGTGCTATAGGTTTAGGCCACATTGGAATCTCAAGAAGCAAGTTTCTCAACCATTCAGCTTCTTTACCAGCAGCAGCTAAGGCCACAAATTCAGATTCCATGGTTGAACTGGTGATGCAGGTTTGCTTCTTGGATGCCCAAGAAATTGCACCTCCACCAAGTAGGAATACCCAGCCACTAGTAGACGAATTATCCTCAGTGTTACTGATCCAACTTGCATCAGTATACCCTTCTAGTACAGAAGGATAACCAGTATATGAGAGACTATAATCCATAGTTTTCTTCAAATACTTCAGTACCCTCTGAATTGCTTGCCAATGATGAGCACTAGGATTACTAGTATATCTGCTCAATTTTCCTACAGCAAATGCAATGTCAGGTCTAGTACAAGTCATGGCATACATCAAGCAGCCAATTACCCTTAAATACTCAAGTTGAGATACAGCCTTGCCAGTATTAGGCAAGAGCTTCTCACTTGTATCCATAGGAGTACTCACTGGAGTACAATCAAAGTAATTAAATTTCCTCAACACCTTCTCAATGTAATGAGACTGAGAGATAGAAATTTTGTTACTTTCATGTTTAATCCTTATACCAAGGATAACATCAGCCTCCCCCATATCCTTCATGGAGAACCTTGATGACAAAAAATCCTTTGTCAGGTTCACTTGACTTTGGTCAGTGCCAAAGATCAACATGTCATCAACATATAGACAAATGATGACTCCTTTACCAGATTCATCAAATTTGCTATATACACATTTGTCAGACTGGTTAAGTGAATAACCACTAGACAAAACCACTTCATCAAATTTTTGATGCCATTGCTTAGGTGCTTGTTTCAGTCCATACAAGGACTTAATCAGTTTGCACACCTTCTTTTCATTGCCAGGCATGATGAAGCCTTGAGGTTGGTTCATGTAAACCTCCTCATCCAATTCACCATTCAAGAAAGCTGTCTTCACATCCATCTGATGAATAATCAGATTGTGAATTGATGCCAAGGCAATCAGCAATCTTATGGTACTAATACGAGCCACAGGGGCATAAGTATCAAAGTAGTCAATTCCTTCCTTTTGTTTAAAGCCTTGAATGACTAACCTTGCCTTGAACTTTTCAATAGTTCCATCTACCTTCATTTTCTTCTTGAAAATACATTTGCAGCCTAGAGGCTTGCAACCAGGTGGTAGATCAGCCAACACCCAAGTGTTGTTGCCCATGATGGAGTCCATCTCATCATTTATTGCTTCTTTCCAGAAAGCAACATCTTGGGACTTCATTGCTTCATCAAATGTTTTGGGATCATCCTCAACATTAAAGCAATAGGAGTGTTGGTCAGAGACCTCATCCCTTGTTCCTTCAATTAAGTACAATTGAAATTCAGGTCCAAATGATTTTGGAGTCCTCACCCTTGTGCTCCTTCTGAGCTCAGGTTCAGGTTGTTGTTCCACAACCTCATCAGGGATCTCAGATACACCAACATCATCAGTTCCATTAGGAATCCTCTGACTTGGTCTAGGGACTGATGAGAATCTATTCTCATCAAAGATTGCATCCCTTGATTCAATTATTGAGTTAATTGAAACAAATTCATTAGGTTCAATAACATAGAACCTATATGCCTTGGAATGCTCAGCATATCCAACAAAGATGCATTCAATGCCTCTTTCACCCAAAGTTTTTAGCTTTGGATCAGGGAGTCTTACAACAGCCCTACAACCCCAAACCTTGAGATAATTCAAGTTGGGTTTCCTTTTAGTCCAGAGTTCATAAGGGGTAGTCTTGTTCCTTTTGTTAGGAACCCTATTTAGCAAATAGCAAGCTGTTAACATAGCTTCTCCCCAGAACCCTTTACTCAGCCCTGAATAGGACAACATGGAATTAACCATCTCCTTTAGCACTCGGTTTTTTCCTTTCAGAAATTCCATTTTGCTGAGGAGTATAAGGGGCAGTCGTTTCATGGATAATACCAACAGACTGAAAATACTGAGTATCCATGTACTCACCTCCCCTATCAGTCCTTAATCTCTTGATCAGGGACTCTTGTTGCAATTCAACTTCAGACTTAAATACTTTAAATTTATCTAATGCTTCATCCTTAGTATGCAATAAATAAACATAACAATACCTAGAAGCATCATCAATAAAAGTCACAAAGTATTTCTTATTCCCCAAAGAGGGAGTAGCATGTAAATCACATAAATCACTATGTATTAATTCCAATATCACAGATTCACGTTTTACATCTTTAAATGGTTTCTTAGTTATCTTGTTCATCATACAAGTATTACACCTTTTAGTGTCCATGTCAAATGCTGGGATTAACCCATCCTTAGACATATCTTGCATACGTTTAAAGTGTACATGGCCAAGTCTAGCATGCCAAAGGGTTGAATCATATAGTTTAGATGACAACATACAAGCAGATTCAATCACATCATCAACAATATTAAGCCTAAACATATGATTGCATAAATAACCAAATCCAATAAATACACCATTTTTAGACAAAACAAATTTATCAGATTCAATAACTTGTTTGTAACCACAATTATTTAAAATACCACTAGAAACCTAGTTTTTTCTAATATCAGGAACATGTAAAACATTCAACAAAGTAATAATCTTTCCAGAACTAAACTTCAACTCAACACTTCCTCTTCCATGCACCAGGGCTGTTGACTCATTTCCCATATGAAGAATAGAACCATCATTCATTGACTCGTAGGTCTTGAACCAGCTTCTATCTTTACACACATGGACTGTTGCTCCAGAGTCAACCCACCAAGCCACATCATCATCCTGCACAAAGAACAATTCAGATATATATGTAACATAATAAATCCAAAAAGACTTATTAAACATATTCTGACCTTTCAGGGAATTGGAGTTACCATTCCCAGATCCACTTGTGCCTGATCCATTGGCTTTATTGCCAATCTTTCCACCTTTACAATCCTTCCTGAAGTGTCCAGTTTTACCACACTTCCAACAAGTAGCTTTAGACTTCTTGTTAGGATCAGTTTTGGTGTTGTCCTGATGTTTACGCTTGCCCTTGTTGTCATTGTACCTGGAGGAGTTGTTATGCTCCACCATATTGACAACTGATGGACCAGCAGCAGTGCTGCTCTTTGGCTTGTCACTTTCATGCACCTTGAGTGATTCCTCAATGCGCAAATGACTGCCCAACTCAGTAAGAGTTAACTCCTCCTTCTTATGCTTAAGCATGTGCTTGAAATCTTTCCAAGAAGGAGGTAGCTTATCGATGATACAAGAGACTTGAATAGCCTCATCCATGTTCATCTTGTGTTGTGTGAAACGACCAAGTATACCAAGAAGTTCATTGTATTGGTCCATGACCGGTCTAGAATCGACCATTTTGTAATTGTTAAAATTACTTACAAGAAACTTCTTACTTGATGCATCCTCTGCCATGTATTTGGCTTCCAGAGAATCCCATAGTTCTTGAGAAGATTCAACGTTTTGATAGATATCAAAGAGAGTATCAGACATACCATTGAGGATTAAACCTCTGCAGACATAGTCATCGTTCTCCCACTTGCTTCTGGCTCTCATCTGTTCCATCGTAGCATCATCCCCATAATCAGCAGGGATTGGTGTGGTCAGAACAGTTACCACATTCATGCTGGTCAGCAGGAACTTCATCTTCTTTTGCCACCTTCGAAAATCCACACCTTCAAACTTTGAAAAGTTAGCAGCTATTTGTCTCATAGCAGCAGCCATTGATTATCTCAAAATAGTTTCTATTGATTGTTGGTTTCTGTGTGTCGTGGTGCACCCAAAACAGGGTAAAGATAATCAATCAAGGGTACCGGATATTCACTTGAAGTCGTGGTATCACTTTCCAATAGAAACTATTCGACCCTATGCCTGGGTTGCACGAATATCTCTATGGGATAAAACCAAGTGAAGCTCTTGTTCTAGGCACAGATCAAGAACCGATCGTATTTAGTGTTTAGGGTTTTTGTCGTGTCTTTCATGCCATGTGATGATCTCTATTTATAATAGAGACTACTCAAAACCCTAGCCCATGGAATTATGAATAATTAACGGCCCATTAATTATCCATAATAGTTTCCATAAATGTAGGAGTCGGTGGTTATAACCAGCAGCAGAGTCTGATGCCTAGCAGCAGAGTCTATTGCCCATCAGTCTATCAGCAGAATTGATACACTAGCAGCAGAGTTGTTCTGCATCAGCAGCAATAAAGCTATCAGCAGAAACAGATAATGCTATCAGCAGGAATGACAATGCTATCGGCAGGAACAGATAATGCTAACAGCAGAATCAACTGCATCAGCAGCATTGTCATTTATACTTAGCAGTACCTTTATTAAGCTAGCAGTACCTTGTTCTACTTCAGCAGTACTATGATGATGCTAGCAGTACCATCATAATAACTAGCAGCAGAACAACATAACCACATAATATGAGTCAGGGTGTTCATTGACCTGATGGGTGTATACTCCATACCTCCAAGCCCATTACCAGGTGTAAACTTATCCCTCAAGTGTACTAAATTTTCCAACTTAATAGATCACACTTGGTCATGCCATCTTTATATTATAACAATATCCCAGACAACCGCAAGCATAAGTCGATAACTAGAGTTCTAAATAATAAATGGTTCCATAGTTCTTATAGATTATTGGAGCAAGCATTAAGTCGAGTTTTGGGGGTGCGCACTAGATTGGTTAAGGTATGGATGTTCTTCTACGTGTTCTCTTGAATCGTTCATATGTTTGTATATTTTGCATGCTCGTACTCTCTTTTTCCGCTACTTGATATACTCACATTTAAATTTCTTGCGATACTTTGATAATCATTTTGCCGTACTTGATGTTCTTCTACGTGTTCTCTTGAATCGTTCATATGTTTGTATATTTTGCATGCTCGTACTCTCTTCTGCAGCTACTTGATATACTCACATTTAAATTTCTTGCGATACTTTGATAATCATTTTGACACTCGTATGTTATATGACCCACACTATTTGAGCAAACAAAATCTTTTTAAAATATATCTTGATAATGTTTGAGGCAAATTATGTTTAAAATGATCTTTTATAAAAATGATGTGATGGGATACCACTTTATACGAGCTTTTCTTATGATCCCATTTGATTGAGCAACACGTTTTATAATGATTATAAACTATGAAAAGTTTTTGAAATCTTACTATCTTATAATGCATTTAGCCTTTAGGGCATTTAATGCACTAAGTCTTAAAAAATTCAGCAATACATGTATAAAAGTGAAATGTACAACTAAATTAAATACAATTTTCTAACATTAAATACCTCAAAAACTAAATTTTTAGTAATACAAGTATTCATGCAATGTTTACAATTCATTGATGCATAATTAATATACATTCTTAAAACACTCGTTTAATCATAAAATACAAATATTAAAATATATAGTACAAGTCATTCAAACTGCTAATTAATGGTAATTTAAAAACACCCTTTCATTGAGAAATACAATTAACAAAATAAATTGTACAAACCAAGCAAACTACTAAAAATAAACAAATAAAATAATACAAACTAAGCAAAGTTTCACCAAATTTTTGTCATTGCTTATAGTCCCTAAACGATTAAACTAATCAATAAAGTTATTGCCAAAAAACGTACAAATGAAATAAATTATTAGCCAAAAAAATTTAAATTACAGAGTACCCGCAACCGCAGCACGCGGTGACCCTGCTCGTATATTTTGATGATGCTTGGGAAAAAGTATGTTTAAAAATGATTTTTATGAAAACAATGCAATACAACTTTTCTATGAGCATTGTTTGATTCCTTTTCTCTTAGGACTTACGCATGGTGGACGTAATCTTTGGTGTTCGGTTGGTTTATATGTTCATTGTGATACTATAGAACCTTATAGATATGTAGACAAAAGTTATGAATACCGAGCAATTATATGTGGAGTTACCACAGACTTGTCATTGTGGCGCCAATGGCTTGACACCACCTATGACGGTGTGATTAGTTCACGACGTCTCCCTTTCTGATTGTATATGATATGATGATTTGCTCATATGTGGAGCCTTTTGATTAGTTGTGGAGGCTTATGGATGCATCCTAGGCCATGATATGATATGACGTATTTATGATCTGATATGATCATGTCGTCGAGTAGTGTAGTGCCATACACACCTTTTATCGATTTTAGATGCGTTGGAGTCGCGACCAATGTGTCACTATGATTTGTGATACGATATAACTTTGCACGCGGAAGTGCACTTGACACTCAATATAAATATCCCAAACCTTTTTTGCTTCAGCCTTATATTTATTTTATTACTTTGGTGTTGATGTGTTTTTATGATGGAGAAATTATCTTTATGATCTCTTTGTATTTCTCTCTCTTATTTACTGTTATTGTTATATGTTATTTACATCCGTGCACTGAGCAATTAGCTCAGCCGAATTCTTTTTCTTCTCGCGACATGTAATAAGGGTTAACGAGGATGTGTGGTGAGAGCTAGCTGGACCTTAAAGACTATGTGTTAGTGCAAGCAGTCTCGTTGGGGAGATTGTTAGTGCAAGCAATCTCTTTTGTTTTGATTGATAACAAACATGTAACTTGATACATAACATAAAATGTACAAGTTACTTGTAATCTTATTTTGTCTCAACATACATCCAACACCTCTCGACTTCTCGAGTCCTCGTATGATACAACACAGGTTCGTACATGTTTGTTATGTGGCATTATGATCAAACCCTTAACAAACCATTTAGAATGTTTAAAATACAGTTAGGTCATTAAGTATTTTAAAAGGTTAATCATTCTACTTAGAACCTCATTTTACACCTTTGCATAAACAAGTATTTTTACTTGTACATCATGTTTCCTAAGTTTAATAGGATAAGTACACTTTAGGTGTCAAACTAACATGATACATCTTGGTAAATATATATTAGTTAAGCTAGTATATACATGCTACATGATCACTAGGATACATGTTACATACATATATACATTTACATTATTTACATTTTAAATCTTAAAATGGAAATATATACATGACATCATGGCATACATCATTTAGAAATCTTGTAGATTTAGAAAGATATTTTGGAAAGATCTTGAAGCAATGTAGTTGACTTTGCAAGATCTTGGTTAGATATGGTTAGATATTTGGAGATTTTTTGTCAGACATCTGCGGAACCAAATGGCATAAAGGACGGAACCCTCTATTTGGTTCCGCCAAATCCGCGGGTTAAAATTCTAGTTGGCTATAAATAGCAGCCCATTGTTTACCCATCAACTTATCACTTGAACACACATTCTCTCTACCCTTTAGCATACACTTAGATCATTAGAAAACCATGTAGAAACATACATTAATCACCCTTTTCATAATGATCATAATGTTACTAACTTTCGTTATGTTGTAAGCATACACTCGTAATGATCCTGTGAAGCAAGCTCAGAGATCGTGAGTCATAAGCATAGCATACTTCCTGATCCACCAAGAAGGTTAGAAGATCTTGAAGTCATCATCCATCATAGCATATCAACATATGAAGATTCAAGTACACTTGACATCCTCAATGATTGAAGACTTCTTATTCAAGAAGTTCATGTAGATTCCACATGTATATATGAAGATCCATCACAACAAGTTTGGGGAGCTTGTGATCTTCATCCATTGAAGACTTCTCATCAATGGAAGTTCATCTAGATTAGGCATTCATATCCATTGGACATTTATGTCATGGATCATTGTAAACATCATTGCATAACAATCTATTCATACTAGAATAGGTGGTTTATGTGTTTGGGCCATAAAACACAAGGCTTCTATGTTGGGCCATAAAACATAGCAGGAGTGGTTGTACCCTTGTAAAAGAACTAGCGGGAGTGGTTGTACCCTTGTAAAAGAACTCGACATCTAGCTTAGTGTCGGAAAAGGTGTAAGCGACGTTAGGTTGGTTCTACCTCGAACTAGAACCCAGTATTTAGCTTTGTACCGGAAAAAGTGTAAGCGACGATTGTAAGGTTTTCTCCGCCGAGAAGGGAGCTTGTTGATCTAGTGAAGTAACTCTCGAGTTGGGTACTCGGGGAGTGGAGTAGGGCGGAGAGGAGCTCCGTAACCGAACCACTATAAATCATCGTGTTCGGTTTGCGCTTTCTTTTACTTGCTACTTTACTTTTATGTTTGCTTTATGTGATTGTTTGTGTTGTGATTAGTTGATGATACTTGTGTGACAACATGTTTTAAATTATGCAAGTTATAAACATCTTTCATATTAGAACAAGCTTAAACGGATATTTGATACAACAAGTTTTAAAGATTTTAAAACGGTAACGTATTCACCCCTCCCCCCCCCCCCCCCGCCCTCTACGTTTTCACAATTGGTATCAGAGCCACGAGGCTCTCATTTTCAAAACAAATGGTTTTTAAAATGGAGTACGATCCATGTATCAAATTACCAATGAAGCGGAATATAATATGAAAAATGTTTCGCTAAGTATACTTAGAAATTTTGTTGTTAGATGTTACTTTGTATCCAAGCTTGAAGATATCCTTGAAAAATAAAAGAAAAGATTTCTTAAAAGGATTGAGTGTCAAATTGTGTGCGTAAAGCTAATTTACGAAAAATACGGGTTTTAAAGGAGCGTTTGGGATAACTATTAATTTAGTTGAAAAATCTCTTCGTAAATGTTTAGATAAGTCACATTAGTAGAAATAATATTAAATAAGTATATTGTAAGTTTACTATCTAATCTAGTAAGTCCCACACACTTTCTCTATGTCAAAATACTTGTTTTGTTGAATCTGGTACAGAGACCCGCAGAACCTTTCTCTTCAAAGGACGGAACCCTTAAAATGGTTCCGTGAAATCCGTCTGTATAGTATACAGTTTTTGTCCAACTTCAAAAATTCATAACTAATTAACCGTAAGTCCGTAGGAGTCGCGCCACCTATCATTTTGAAGGGAATTAAATCTACTTTCATTTAAAAATAATCTAATGTCCTAAATCTAAATTGAAGTAGGTAAAACAAATCAAATACTACAACCTGTTCAAAATATTAAGTTTCATTTTGACACAGTAACTTAAATTTTTGAGTCGGGTAATGTAAGTTGGTATCCTTTGAACATTGATATGATTTCTTTTGAAACTAAAGAATTTGGTTTATATAAAGAAAACAAATCAAGCTTGGTATACATCGTCATATTTAAACACAAAGTGACGAAAAGTATATTTTTTTATGCTATGTGACTACTTGTTCTAGTTGTTTACATACATGTTGTTTGCTTGTTGATAGGTGTGATTGTACTTGTTTATTTGTAATACATAAGTGTCTTGCCATGATACTTATTTGCTTATTTATCAATTGCTTGTTTTATGCATAATAGGACATTTGCTAGATATTGTGCAATAAGTTGATAAACTGTGTTTGTTTCACTTATAGACTTAGATATTTTTGTTTGCATATGTTATGTGAAAACCTTGCATAACTTACTTAGGAATGAGAACTAAGTGAAACTAGTTTAGTGTCTTGAAAAGTATTGTCTTGCACAAACTTTAGCTCAAGTGTTAAAATGTGTAAACATGTAGTATCTTTGAAAAAGGTGTTTGGTTCATTTGCTTCTAATCATGATGTTTAATGTATTTGTCTTGTCATAGGATAGAAACTTATCTTTGAATGATCATGTGAACTAACCGTGACAATGCATGACGATAACATTTTGATTTATCAAGTTTCCGTGTTTAAGCCACTGTTTGGCTTAGCATCCATTTATGGTAAGTTATTATCATCAGATTGATCTATGTGCAAACGTGTGTTAGAACCTGTGTTTTTGGTTTTAATCAATCACAAATAAGTAGTTGCATATGTTTTAGGACAATCTTCGGGAATTGAACGGGTATCGGGGATTTTGACATGTCCTCTGTTAAGAATTTACATTTGGCAGAAATGGCGGAACCAAATTTATGGTTTTGTCTGTTGAGATCTTTGGCTCCGCCTAAAATCAACTCACGGATTCCGCGGAACCAAAAACCGAGCTCCGCCTTTATTATAACTTGGTTCCGCCAGAACTAACAGCTAATTTTTCAAATTTTCGTTTAATCCCTCACTTGAGATCACTCACTTGTATCACTAGGATTATGTTCACTGATGTTCACTCAAATTAGGATTAGGAGATCTCACTTGCAACTATAGGATAATCATCTCTAACCATACTTTCAAATTTCACAAAAAGGATCCAAAATACCTTTCTCCGTAAATGAATCCGAAAATTTGTTCCTTTCAGTCCGTAGATCACTGATCATTTATGATCATTACACACATTCAATGCATCCATCTGTCCTTTACTTGTCCATTAACTTGATTTGTAAATTGACAATTCCCTAACTAATCTAGACTCACTGTTGGCAAAAATTTCATAGATCACAAGTTTTACTTATGACTATAGATATTGTCTTGCATCCACATATGTTACATTACTTGGCTAACATGTCATCCTTCAAGACGATTAAGATTTACATCGAGTCATAACTCACACTTAAGTTATAGATGTATTATCAAGTATTGCTATCCTTAAATGCTAACAAATCTAAACAAAGTAGGATTGACAACTTAAGTATTTCATCCAAAATATTCAAGTAAATTTGACTTACAATCGTAGTCATTAAAAGTCACATCTGAAAGAATCAACACTCAAGTATTTTAACAACATATGTTGAAACACTTATCCTATCACCCAAGTACACTTGTACTTTCACCATCACCCCATCACATTCACATCTGTGATATGTCTCAGGCCCTAAGCCACAAATCACATCACCCACTAGTCGTACCAACCAAAGGATCACAAGAATTAGTCTTTGTTGTCTTCAACATCCATGAAAACCTAAGTACTCCTATAGCACAACAAACCCCTCAACTCCACAATTCTTACCATCATTTGAAACCATTGAGTGTATTGCTCAAAAAGCCCTTTGTCCAAACACTCGTATCAAATCAAGTGTGCGTTAAACAAATTCAACCATACTTTATCACCTATAGGATTAGAACCTTCACCATCAAATGAGCATGATGCTCACATTCAATGTTTATCATTGTTCACTAGGTTTAAGTAGTACAACTATCACAAGTTATCAAAGTATTGGTAATACTTTGTCATTGAACTTCTGCGTAAGTTTCATTAAACCTTAAATCAATATTTTAACAACATATGTTAAAATACAAATTTCAAAGACAACCTCATCCCAAGTAACAATGAATCTTGAGGAGTATACATAAGAAACTCAAGTGAATTCCTCTTTGTCTTCATCTAGTAAATGTAGGATAGGTCGATACAACTCAAACTCTTTGAGTTCATATCTTTATTTAGGAAAACATGATGCCTAAGAAATCGTGCGTTTAGTATCTTGTTAAAAGGATAATGTATATCATATGCATCATTCTCTCCTTGCAACCTGAACGGTTGTGTTACAAAAGATTTCATTACACCTCATTGGGTAAATGATCTTAAACAAACATCTGCAAGTTCTATGAACTAGAGCTTCCCCATCATCGTGTCATACTTGTTTTCATAAGCATGATAATCTTACTTGTTGAAAGATACTTTATGTATCTATCTGCTTTCAAGTATATGTCATAACCAAACCTTGCTCAAATCTTGCGCACACACAAGATCTATTAAAGTTGGTAACTTTACTTAGATTCTTGTTCCAAAGAACTTTCTTGAGAACGTTCTTAATTTAACATATTCCATTATCACACGCAAACACATTTCTTGGTCTTAGACGATCAAATCACTTTCATAACACATACTCAACATAAAAGATGTTATCCATTAGATCATGCTATAACCTTAGATTCAAAACACAAGATTAAAATATGTTAACACATATTCTCGTGTAAAACATGACATTTTCATCACCTTAGTTTTAATAGATATAGTTGAGTCTCATTAAGTCATGTCTTGGTGAATTATCACCTTTTTATACTTCGATGGGCAAAAATAGGAATTCCTATCTTTCAGGCATGAGAATGACTACTGGAGAATTTATTGCACTAGAAACACAATTTAACCTAACGGTTAAATTACTTCCATCAGAGAAGTTGGGTATGTGGAATCACCCGTAAAAATGGTCGTGTTTAGCCTGAATTGAGCACCGCTAGTAATAGTCTCATATTCATTCTCCAACTTGAAAAATCTGTATTCCTATACTTGCCTAAAGTAAGTATTAAAATAAGATAATTTATCTTGTCTTAGGAATATTAATCAATCAAGTAGTAGATGTGATTTTTCTTAGTAAAATCACTTGCATTACACATATATGTGTTGATTACATGTTATGTGTTTGATATGTTTAAATGTCTTGACGTTATCATGATAATTATTTGATTGATAGTCAAATGTGTAAACCTTCGAAAGATTTTGTCTACATGCTTATATATGTTTCATGCTACTAGATATTAACATGATTTGCATGATACTTGTTATATGATATTTCTCAAGATTAACATGGTTCTTGTTAACTCACGATATGTCATTGTTAATACATGGTTTTAGATAGCTCCTGTCTTTAGTTGACATTCATTGAGTTTTTTCGTAGGATAGTCTAAATGATGCATGCTTCCTAAATGTCATAATGATTTGCATGAATCTGTAGTCTCACTTATCTGTCACAATATTTGTTTGCCATGTGTGCACTTTGTCAAAGTGGTTTTGGTATGATGAACATTTAGAAGTCATTCTATTTTACACAAAGATCATTGTGTTAATTAATGGGTAAGTATGCTTAAGTGACTAAGCCTAACTTCAAAACAATTTCACAATGTAGTATCTTAAACAATGTCATGCTATGATTATTTGTCTTGATGCTATGTGGTAACTTTTAGTCTAGTAGTCAAATATGGTGTTTTGTTTAACATCTTTGTCTTATAGGTTGATAACAAATTATTTGTTATCCTACTTTGTTATGCTTATTTTGCATAATTGATACTTAGATTAGTATTATGATTATGGGATCCTTTCACTTGCATATAGTGTTTAAAGCTAATAGGATTAAGCTTTAGAGGTTTGAAATTTGTGTTTGGGTATCTTTCAATATACCTCTCTCCAAATCGTATTGTTGCTTCCGCTTTCCTAACAACATTTCCATCATCTTTTAGTTAACAAAACACACCTCCCATGAGGAAACCACATAGCTCATCATGCGATCATCTCGCATTGCTAGAGAAGAGCTACATAACTTCAAGGATGAAGTTCTTTGTATGCTAACCAACATCAACAAAAACATTGCTAACATTCATCGTCATTCCTTGTTAGGAATATAAATATTTATGTGAAGACTCGGTCACCCCGAGTATCTGTTAGCATTAACTAGCTCGTAGTATTATTAGTATTATTATTATTAGTTTAGTTATTAAAGTATTTGTGGAGCTGGGTCGGGTCTTTACCCACTGTCAGCTCACTCCACAGCCCACTAGGGGCAACCTAGTTAGTACTATAAATACCCCTTTCCTCCTAGGGAGAGGGTTGGAACTTCCTTCACCTTAATCTAATATTATTTCATTTCTCTCTCTAAGTTCCCAACTTCTTCCTTTCTCTCTCTAAACTTTCGTCTAAATCCACACTTTATATGTGTTATATGTTATTGAATATGTTACAATTGGTATCAAGAGCCATGGTTAGGTTCTAGTGAGTGCATATTCACGGATTTGTGGAGTGGTTTTGGTATTTTTTTTCTTGTGTTTTGTTGGTCGAATAGAATAAGGAAGAAAATCTTTGTTTAAGTTTTGTTTATGGTTTAATTCGTCTAATGCTTGTACTTTCATGTTCACAAAGTTGTTTTACATCTTCCTTGATAATATACAACAGTGTTTGTGTTAGTTTGTGGAAGATTTGAGGATTTTCTTGGCAGCGGTTTGACATTCGGATGAGTTTTCTTCGTTGCGGTTTGACTGTCGATAAAGGATTCATCACTGCGGTTTGAGCTTTTTGGGTAATTGTTAGTTGCGGTTTGGTGAAAAACTCTGACTGCAATTTGGAGGTTATCCATAACGGGAAACAAGACAAAACATACGGAAAGTGACGTTTTTGTCCTCTTGCTGCTGCGGTTTGTGTTCTTTGTTTGGTAGCGGTTTGTCGTTTAGTAGTAGCGGTTTGACCAGTCTTTGCGGTTTAGATCATTGCGGTTTAGGATCTTGCGGTTTGAAGTTCAGCGGTTTGGTAACTCTACGGTTTGTCAAGGTTGCGGTTTGATCTTTGCGGTTTGTCTAGTATTTCTGCGGTTTGAATCTTGCGGTTTGGTATTCTGGTTCAGCGGTTTGATCTCTTGCGGTTTGTCTGTTTGCGACTGCGGTTTGACCAAGTCCTGCGGTTTGACTTCTTGCGGTTTGAGGTACTGCGGTTTGACTTCTTGCGGTTTAGGATCTTGCGGTTTGAAGTTCAGCGGTTTGCTATCACTGCGGTTTGGTCATTTCGTTTTGATCACTGCGGCTTGTCTCTTGCGGTTTGATAAAGATCTTGCGGTTTGACCAAAGATCTTGCGGTTTGACCAGTGGATCTTGCGGTTTGACTAAAAGTTGACCTTTTACGTCAAAACTTCAAACGGCCATAACTTTTTGAACCGTAACTCCGTTTTTAGCGAATTACCTGTCAAAACGACCGTGAGACCGAGGAGAAGGACACATTAAACTAATGTATTCATTCAACCCAACTTTCGAAGCCTGAAATCGCTCCGAAATGAAGTTATTGAGGTTTTAAGTTTTCAGACCATAATTTCACCGTAACAACTTGCGTCAACCAAACTAAATCAACTTTCATCATAACACATTCAAGTAATCAAATCACGGTTTATTCTTGATTTTTGTAAAATCCCGCGAAAGAATTTATTTCTCGGTTTAAATCATAGACTTGTAAAATCCCGTGAACGTTCATATCATGTCAAAGACTTCGGATTCAGTCATTGCTGAGGTGCTCAAATTGTACGACATGATTGACAAACAGAAGATTCCCAATGATGTACAATAGATAAACGTGTTTGAGTATGTTAGTGCAAATAGGGACTTTGTGTGCACGAATTCTCAAGAGAAAGAGCTTCATCAGCCACAGACAAACGTTGTTGTGTCAGATACTACTATGAACAACGTGCAACATGGGAAACACAATGAAGCGTCGGCTGAACCTAGTGGGGTATCTTCTGTTATTAATGATGATAATGTGTTGCATGAACAAAAGATTCCCGACAAAGTACAACAGACAAACGTTGTTGAGTCAGATATTGCTAATATGGGAAATAGCGATGTTATCCCATATGAACAATATGTGAAACACAATGAAGTGTCTGTTGTACCTAGTTGTGCATCTTCTGTTCTAAATGATGATTATGTGCTGCATGAGAACACTGAATTTGTTCCTGAAGACTCATTAACCACCCAACTTAACATCTATAAAGATCAAGTGGCCATATATGAACAACGTGCTAAGTTTGAGTTAACTAAACGTGAGCAAGAAATGGATGGTCAGATGCGTACACTTATTTCTGAACGTAATCTAAGGGAAGAAAAATTGAAAATGGAGTTACATTCTTTACAAGTGAAACTTAAGCAAATTGTTCAGCTTAATCAAGTAATACAAGAAAGTGTGAAAACACTAAAGCAAGATTTCAAAGAAAAAGAATCTAAACTCTTAAATGATTTTTCTAGACTTAAAACGTTAAAGAATAAACTTGAAAACAAGTTGTACACACAAGACCAGACCAGACAAACTGCTCAAATGATTCAAAAGCACAAAAAGTTGTGTGATAAGCACATTGAAAATAATGTAGGTGAACCTAAGTTAGCTCTCCTTAGGAATGCTAAAGTAGCACAACCTGCATTATATGATGCAAATGTGATGATTATGCCTGGTCATGACCCTCCTGATGTTATATCATTAGAAGAGAGCGATGAAATAGAAGGGAGAAATAGAGAAAGAATGACTGAGAAAATGAAGGATCCCAAATGCATAGTCAATCGAATAATAGTCAAACCCCATGATTATTATGAGGAGAATCGATTAACTATGTTTGCACCTCAAAAGAAGTTAACGCCTGAACAAATATTTTGGTCTTTAGATATAGAAAAGAGAAAGGCCGATGAGCTTGAAGCCAAAACTCCATCCCTTAGGAAAATTGCAGCTGCGACGGTGTATCCTCCTAATACACCTAGGCATTTCGTTCCTTTGACTCTTCCCACAAAATGTAAAACCTTAATTAGCATATATGTACTTTGTCAACTATTTGCTGATTTTGGTAAAACATGTAAGAGAATTACACCAACTGGAATTACTGAGGGGGAAAGGGGTTTTGAACAAACAAAAAGGTGTTACTTGACTGAGGTCATTCCATTCTTTAAATTACTCAAAGAACACTTTGAAGGGATGCAACAAACCCTTAAAACTGAAGTCAATCAGATGAAAGTAGTGTTTAAAGATATGGAAAATGAGGTAACTCAAAATGCGATAGAGCTTAAGAGCCGTGAGATCGAGAGAAAGAACATTCTCATCACCAATGAGAATTTGATTGCTAGATGTATTGCACAGGATATATTTTATACTGCCACTGATTCTGCTTTAACTGCCTGTCAATTTCATGAGTATTCTATTGCATTGAATGTTACCCAGAATCGTGTTGTTGAGCTTGAGGGGGAGAATTTGAAACTGCAAGAGAAAATTCAAAATGATGACCATGATAACATGGTCAAGCGTTTTTCAAAACTAGAGGTTGATCATCTTAATTTACAATTAAAATATCAACACTTAGAAGAAAAATGTAAAATATCAAATGCCAAGATATCTCTGGATGCTCCTGAATTTGATACATATTTTGAATTGAGTAAACGTGATGAAAAAATTCAAGCTCACATTAACACGATTCGACAGTTGAGGGCTCAAATTGCCCAATTAAAGTCAAATAAGAGTGAAGCAATTAGAACCAATAAACCATCGTCTTTGGATTCTCAGAATTTTCACTATCAAGACACCATCAATAAATTACAATATGAAAATGAGTGCTTTCGAGCTGAAAATTCAAAAATCAAACAGCATTACAAAGAGTTATATGATTCGATAAAAACACACCTAAACCGTCTAAACCGACCAACACAAAACCGAAATTAACCACATCACTTAGGTTCAGTTTTTTTATCACGTCCTTCCACAAAATTGGTTTTCGAGGGTCGGGCCGGTTTTCGAGGGTCGACCCGAACTGACAAATAACCGGTGGTTTTTGGTTAAAACTGAACCTCTAACCAAAAGTCCGTTTTTAAGTTTATTAGGCTTGTCACAGTGGAAGGTCGTGACCGATCGGTCTCCTTGGGTCTCCATCAGTCGACACCAATGTGGTGGTTTAGTCTTGGATCGGTCGAGCAAGGAACACAACACAATTTGGTCGAATATACGACCGAATCAATACACACAATTTCAAAACTTTTGTTACCGTTTGCAAAAAAAAAAAAAAAAAAACTTTACCACTTTAAAAAAAAAAAAAAAAAAAAAAAAAAAAAAAAAAAAACTTTACCACTTTACAACCTTATAAATACCAACCTCAAACACACTTCTAAACACACAATTTCAAACACAATTTAAACAATAACACAAAATTATTGCTTGTCACCTCCCCCATAACGTTGAACAAATGCAAGCGTATATTAAAAAACAATGTGATCAAGACGATGCGGCTCGACAACAGGCTATTGTCGAAGTTATCAAGCAGTTTGAGCTCGCAAAGGCAAAGAAACAACGTTTGAGACAACAATACGCGGAGTGCAAAGATATTTCTGCGGAAAGAAAAGCTGTGATTGGCCAATTTTTGAGCTATGAAGCCAACAAAGACGCTGCCATTAGTGACACGTTGTGGGGGTGTGTTTCACATATACAAGACCAAATCAGCAACAAAATCCGTTGGAGTTATCAGGAAAACAAAATAGTTGGTTCTGTATCACAACAGAACCAACAATTTGGGCTAGGTGCATCAACTTCATCTGATGCACCAGGATTTATTGAGCAACAACATTATCAACCTCAGCTGACTCAAATTGGGCTAGGTTATGCAGACGAGGCAGTTGATGAGCATGTCTTAACTGCGATACATCACTATGAAATGATGCGTGACGAAAAGGTATTAAGAGAATTTGAAGCAGAGCAAGCAAGGAATCAACAAGAGTTGGAGGAGAAACTTATGAAGGAAGAAGCAGAATGGTTGGCGTTCATTGAGGAATTTCCTAGGTATAGGTCTTCTTCGTATGATTCTGCATGCGGGGAGCATTCATATTAGGATATGTTTATGTATTTCGTATCGTAGTGTAATTTAGTTCGTATGTTTTTATTTTCGTATCGTATTGTATGATTTATGTAATATTTTTATTATTAATTAAGTTTAAATTTGTTGTTTAAAAATTTTGAATTAAAAAAAAAGTAAATTAAAAAAAATAACTTGGTCGCCACTGTGGCAACTTGGTCATCGTCAGGTTATCAGAGAGAGAAAGCTGATGTGGCATGGTCGTCGCAACTCACCACTCTGACAAGCCTTAAAAGCAAACCTTGAAGCAAAAGATGGTTATAACTTTCAACTATTGGTGTTTTCGGCCAGTTTTTAGATTTTTTTGTGTGAGGTCAATTCAATTCCGTTTACCTGCATGTCACTTGTAATTGGATGTTTTGTTAATAATAACATGTCGGTTAATCTATATATATATATATATATATATAATATATATATATATATATATATAGTGAGACTTTCTTGCGAGAACCATCTTATCTGCGAGAACTGACAGAACCACCAAAAACATACATGCACGCCTTCAATAATTGTATTTTTGCACATATGTTCTAAAAACAACATATATGTTTTAAAAAAAACATGGTTGTTCTAAAGAATTTGATAAGAAATTGGAAATACAACATTTTTCTTTGAAGGTGTGCATGTATGTTCTTATAAGGCGTGCAATGACAATATTGCGGCCGTGTGTAAGGTTTTTGTGAAAAAAGAGGATGAGTTCATGATGATATTGAAGAACATAGGTGGATACTTACGATTATTGATGATTTGCATGTATTTTTATTTTATTTTAAAAGGCGTGCATGTATGTTTTTTGTGGTTCTGTCAGTTCTCGCAGATAAGATGGTTCTCGCAAGAAAGTCTCCCTATATATATATATATATATATATATATATATATATATATATATATATATATATATATATATATATGGGCACTTTCTTGCGAGAACCATCTTATCTGCGAGAACTGACAGAACCACCAAAAACATACATGCACGCATTTAATAATTGTATTTTTGCACATATGTTCTAAAAACAACATATATGTTTTTAAAAAAACATGGTTGTTCTAAAGAATTTGATAAGAAATTGGAAATACAAAATTTTTCTTTGAAAGTGTGCATGTATGTTCTTATAAAGCGTGCAATGACAATATTGCGGCCGTGTGTAAGGTTTTTGTGAAAAAAGAGGATGAGTTCATGATGATATTGAAGAACATAGGTGGATAATTACGATTATTGATGATTTGCATGTATTTTTATTTTATTTTAAAAGGCGTGCATGTATGTTTTTGGTGATTCTGTCAGTTCTCGCAGATAAGATGGTTTTGAAATGAAAGTCCCACTATATATATATATATATATATATATATATATATATATATATATATATATATATATATCGGTTAATCTAAAAATATATATATATTATTTTTGAATTGATTCAGTTCTGTTTGTTTGAACTCGTTTCCGTAAATAATATCTCAAAACAAAATTTTAGTTTTTTTTTTTTTTTAACGAATTTAAAATTTAGTGTTTAGTTCATAACTTCTAGAAAAGTAGTTTATCTGGTTTTTAATAATTTTATAAATACTAATTGAAAAGAAAAATATTTGTTATTACTCCGTATTAGATTAAACTGGTCCCATGTTTAGAACTCTGTATACATATATCTTAACTACATATAATGGAGCAATGGTCAAAGGTGGAAAAGTGAAAAGTCAATGTTGTGGAAAGTTGAAAATAATGTATTTCCCATTTTGCCCTTCTCAATTAACAAACCCACACACAAATACACACACCGGATATCCTATTCTCTCTTCTGTTCTCTAACCTTAAACACACCACATCGAAAAACAGCAGCCGCCGCCGCCAACATAACCTATCTCCGCCACCATCTGCCGAATTGCCACCGTTTTGTCTTTAACATTCGCCGACCACATCACAAGCCACCATCAAAACTCATAGGAAATTCGGTATTTTTTTATGTAGATCTATTGATTTTATATATATAGATCTATACATTTTTTTTTTGTAGATCTATTGATTTTATTTATAGATCTATATGTTTTTTTTGCAGATCTAACTTTTTTGGTATTTTTTTTATGTGTGCCGCCATTTTCAGCCGCTTACCATCCTTGCAACCACGTACCGCCGCTTGCCGCTGCTGTAGCCGCCGCTCGCCGCTGCTATAGCCACCGCTCTCTCGCCGGAAAAAGGGTTTTTCATGTTTTGAGTTTTTTTTAGTAGATCTATATGTATTTAACAAGTTTTGATTTTTTTTTTCACAGATTTGTAGATTTGTTTTTAGCGGTAGACAAGCTTTCATGATTCATCATGCCTGTGGTTGTATTGATGGGTAGCTTATGAAAAAAAAGGTTTATTAGTATAACATACTTTTACATATTGTGGTTGAACGTTAATGGTAATTGAATACGGTTCATTCTGATTCAATGTTTGATATGTTTATTCATTGCCACTTAACTACTGCCTGTGCGTTTGGAACTGAGTTAAACAACATGTTTATCATCTTATCTTCATCCATCAAATTTGCATACCGGTTTTTTATATTGTTGCTCTTTAAACAATCACGTTCTTTTGGTATTTTTTGAATCCAGCATACTATTCCGGCGATATGAATTAAAACCCCACATCCTGGGGTTTTAATTTATATCGCCGGAATAGTATGCTGGAGGTCGTTGATACTCAAGTGGATTTTGATGGTGTTGTTGACCCTGTTCTAAGTCCTTCTCAAACTGAGGTAGATGTTTTAATCCTTATTTACACAAAAGAAAAAGACAGTTAAATTCATGCATATTTTGTCATTTTATATGGGTCGAATACAGGAAAGAATTAGAGTTTGTTTGGGTAGCATGTATGGCTGTTCATATGGGTCGAATGTATGGGGAAACTAGGGTGTGGGTTATGATGAAACAAAAGCCACCAAAGAATTTATTTACTGTGAACAGATATCGCTAAAGGAAGAAGAAGACGTTGTTGTTGTTGATCTGATGAAACAAAAGCCACCAAAGAAACGTACTGAAACGTAAAAAGGTGCGTTTGATTGGGCATCGGGAGCTCAACCTCAAGCTTCTCGACGACTATCCAGGCTCTTACTTCATGGTATGGTACTATGCTTTACACAATCTAACCCCAAATATATGTATTTTAACTTATAATAATAATGTTTGTTGATGATGCTGTGTTGGAAAGTAGATATCTATTTGATTTGTGTTTTAGGAAGTAGTGGCGTTTAATTGTACAAATACTATTAATGCAATTCTATAAGTTTACTTTCGCGTTTGTTGAATGGAAATACCAAGAAAGTTTTCTATCCGGGGTATGGATCGACCAAATAGACTTCTGTTTGGGCTCCGAAAATCCAAATCCACAAACAGACACTGATATTCTTTATTAAAAAGACAATTTTAGGACTTTACGTAATTAGATACAGAGAGACAAAGTAGACGAGGAACTGTAACAAGATAGGAAAATTGGCCACTGGACTGTTGATGGGGGGCATCATAACTACCTGATCGACCAAGGAGCAACTCATATTACACTTTCATATAATATTATATCAAATAATTAAATTCCTCTTCTATTCTATCTATGCAGGATGTCAGGTGCAGCGACTGTTTTTTCGTGTAAGTTGTCTTTCTTTTCAGTTACTTTATTATTATTATTACACATCAATGAACCATTATGGTCAGTCTTGATCAAATACAACTCATTATATTGCTGTTTTGACACACACCAGTTTGTTGAATGCTTATCAGTGGATGAGCTTTTTTTTTATACCACTAATCAATTACCATTTTTGATTTTGTGTGTGTGTGTGTGTGTATGAAACAGCAACAAAAAACGTTGGCTTCAGCAATTCTTAATCTGATGATGTTTTCGTTCCTCTGTGTTTGTGCCCCGACAAATTCTTCAATGCCTTTGTTCGTCGTCCTACTTTGCCACCCAACTAATTAATTACTTTTATGAGATATTTATGTTTAAATAACTCAAGTTATGTATGTAATGGATCTTTCTTTCATACAATCTGCATCAGTTATGTTTTTAACTCTTGATATTTTGTTACTATTAATTTCCCATGTGTAAAATCTATTCTGCTGCTGCTGTGTTGGAGATTTTTTCGTTTTTCTCTTCTTTCTATATCTGTTTCTCAAACAGCCATTTTACTTGATGTATCAGATTGCATTTATCAAGCACTTTTGACCCCCACCCATTTAATTCCTCATATAGTTAACATGGCTATGAGATGAGCCACACACTATTGCATTTGTCTGTTCAGCTTTGTCATGACACCACCAGGACATATATGAAGTGGCAGGTTCGTATTTTTAATACAATTGAATTCCTGTCTCAAGAAAGAAGGCTGCAAGCGCCTGCTGATAAACCAGATGTGTGTGTGGTTTAGTGATTCTGCACGCACGTTTAAAAGCAAAATAAACATCTACCTTCACGAATAAAACAAGTATCGAAAAGAGGTTACCGTGCCATGAATTTGATTCCAGATAGTTGCCAATAGATGAAAAAAAGGCTAACCAACATAATGACACATTATCATCCACACTGTAAAGTCACTACAACTTACAGATGAAACAGGATTGAACACAGGACAACCCCCCCCCCCCCCCACGCGGAGCACCTCATTATACAATCATCAATTCAACACTTTTATGCAAGCTTAAAATTAGTCATACCAGCTGCGATACACTAAGAGCAATTCACACTTTACTTGTTCAGTAGCAAAGACTCGATCTCTAGGAGAATGAATTAGTAAAAGATGGGTTTGGTTGATCCGAATACAAATAGCTACTTTGTTATACATGTATATTCATGAATGAGATCTATTTATGTTCAATGATGGATTTAATGCTCTTCTTATCATATAAACCGTGAGTACAACCAAAAGAAGCATATGCACAAAACTTTTCTTTTACACCAACAGTATCAGTGTCATCATCCATATGCTTGCCTTATACAAATTTCCGCCTTAGCTTTGCAATGACTATTAATAAAGCTTAAGGCCAAACAATTCCAAATGTGGGTGTCTATTTGCCCGACTCTGTTTTCTCGCATGACCAGCTTTATGTGGCATTGTCTAGAGGGATATCCCGTAGAACAACAAAGGTATTGGTTAAACCAGTTAAAGAGTTCCGTCAAGCAGGAATCTACACCTCAAATGTCGTTTATCAAGAAATTTTACGCGAAGAGTAACGTGTGTTGTTAGTTTTTATCTCATAACTAATGTAATGTTTTACTTCAGTTTCATTGAATGTTTTTATATGTTGTTTGATAGATGTTAGGAATTTTTTCTAGACTTTAGTTATCGTGTAGTACAACCATTTGCAATTACATTCTGATCGGTTCACGTTCTATTTTGAACGTTACACAAAACACTCACCACAATATCACAAATCGTTAATTATTTGCCGCTACGAATTCCGTTGCTATGCACGGGTACTCGCCTAGTTGTTATAAATATGAAAACATGACACAAATTATTAAAATATGCATATTTAAATACGGGACATAGGCTTCAAAATTTTAAAAGTTTATTTATTTATTCATTTTACTTATTCTAATACTGTACTAAAAAGTTAATATGTGCACGATATACAAGCTAGCGAAGCATATATGCTTTTAAAATAGGATAAATATAAACGGTTTTACATGTTAGAGCTAAGTCTGGACCATGGGTGGCCTATGGTGGGCATGTGGCCCAAACATTGTCATGCAATGGTTAGCATGTGGGTTGCATTGATTTTCTTTTGAACATATTGCGTAAGAATTTGGTAATCTTAAATTAATAAAAAATGAATTTCTTCAGTGTAAAGTAAACCACAAATGCCGTCCAATTCTCTATCATAAAAACAAGAATGGATATGAAGGGATAAAAAATGATGTTTAATTTTATTACTGTAGTGTAGTTCTATATAAAGCCGAGTTATTTACTGACCTCATCAAATAATCAAATGCTCGTAAAACTGAATTTTAAATATCATAATAACTCATAGCGGCAAATAGTCATACTTGTAAACTTTCAGCTTTCATGTGTGACCCATAATGCAATTTTTAAGTATTAAATTGTAGTTGTTGCAAGAAAAAAAAGTTTATCGACTGAACTTAAAAATGATTAAAGTTTGAGAATTTAAATAATATTTAAGCTATTAAATTAATGATAGATGTTGTTACCTTTTTTAATGGTATATTAGTAATTTTTTAGTTCTCATTTGACAAGTTTTAATCAGATAGTTTTCTTTTATATAGTTAAGATAAGATAATATATTCGTATTAAGGATATGCTTAACAAAGGTAACTGTTGCTGTAATTTGAGATGTACTGCATATGGAGATAGAGCGAGAGATTATAAATGAAGATTATTTTTATAAGCAATATGAAATGACATTTGATTTTAAAAGATTATGAAATATTTTTTTTCTAAAATATCTTATAAGTTAACTTATTTTTTCAAAAAATAAGTATAATCTTCTCATAATTTATGTGCTAAACATACCTTACCTAACAGTTGCAAAAAATACAAGATTGCATGACAAGATTCTTTTAATAACTCAAACTGCAAGGTTTTTAAGATCGGGATCCTACCTAGAATTGTTTTCGTCTTTGCAAGATCGTGATCGTAAGATCGGATTGGTATCCTAAGATCCTACTATAATGTCATTTTCTAATGATCTTTGTAATATTATTCAAATCTACAAATTATTATATATTAGAGTTAACTACAATCAAAGTATACAGCCCATAATTAGGCCTAAAACGAGCTTTCTTCATCTCATCCCAGATCTTTAACCCCATATCCAACTTCCCAGCCTTAACATACGACTCAATCATCGACACAAACATCATTGCAGACGGTTTAATCCCAAACCCTTTCATTTCCATATAAGCTTTCATAGCCGTATCCAGCCTACCCGCTTTACCTAACGAATCAACAAGCGATGAAAAGATAGTAAACCCTGGTTGAATATTCTTCTCCTTCATTTGTTGAAACAACTTCAACGCCGCATCAATCCTGCCTGATTTAGCTAAGCTTGAATCATCAACTCATACGTCCCACCATCTAACGAACACCCACTCCCTTCCATATTCTCATATATCTCAAACGCCTTAAACGGCAAACCCTTTTCCAAAAACAAATTTATCAACGAATTATACGTCTTAGTATCAACTCTACACCCCGAATCTTGAATCTTCTTAAAACAATAAAACGAAACTTCTAATTTCTCAGCTTTCGCTAAACACTGAACAATCCTACTAAATGCACTAAACCCATTAACCTTAACCTTAGCCTTATCATCACCCGTCTCATCAACCAAATCATCAAAAACCGACTGAATCCCATCAAAATCACCACACTTGTTCAATCTCTCAATAAAACTCACATAAACTTCAACCTCATCGATCAAGAACCAAAATGGAAAAGATCTCGGCTTCACCACAATCTCACAACTCTCCATCTTCCTAACCAACTCCTCCGCATCACCCAACCTCCCCCCTTTCACATACCCTCTCACCAATAAATTATTGGCCTTCACTCCCGGTTTCACACCCGTGTTCTCCACAAACTCCAACACTTTATCCAACCTCTCACCAAAAACCCCATTCCCCACCAAAACCGGAACAACCCCGCAAAGCGATTTCTCCCCCAAATCCCATCTTTTTCGTTCAAGCATTTCATCAAACACGTTATGTGCATTATCAACCATACCAGCTTGAGAATACAACATAGCAATCCTGACCCACATTCCTTCATACCAGCTTGATAACCTCTAACGGCTCCTACACACATCGGAATCATTCCCAAGTAAAACTATGTCTCCTAACCCATAAGCATCACAACCCAAAACAAACTTGTTTCATCCTTTCTTTCTTTCGGTTAAGGATAAAACAAAAACGAAATCAATACACCTTACCCGAGACCTCATTAAGAGACCTTGAAGCCGTAGAGGAAATATTCAAAGGGTTCGTTTGTTTGATAGTAAAGGCGATGGGGTTAGTTGATGGTGACTGTGGGTAACAATATTAATGGTGGCGGTGACGTGTGATGCAACGCCGACGTTGGGACGGCCAGGAGTGGTGGTGGTTGGGTTTGATTATGTTTGTGTTAGTGGGTGTGTGTTTGTTTAAGTCAGATGAAGATGAAGATAGGGAGTGAGGAGTGGTGGTGGTTGGGTTTGATTTATTCCTTTATTAATAATACACAATGACAAAATTACCCTCGTTTTTAACGGTCAAACTAACGACGTTATTAACTTTGGACTGAACTTGTTACGTGTCGTTGGATCTTAGACCGGATCCGTTACTTTTCAAACTATTGGACCAAAATCGTTACACCCGGTAAACCACAAGGACCAAAAATGTAGTTAACTCTATATATTATTAACACGAAATTATACGAATGTTTCATGGAAATGTTGTCATAAATTATGAATATAAAATGTTTAAGAAAAATCGCCTGTTATATTTCAAATTATATAAAAATATAAACATAGTTTTTTAGTTTGCGATTCGATAAAAGTAAGATCGGATCGATGTAGATCTTAAGATGCTATGGTCAAGATCGGGATCCTACTAGATCTTAAACTTGTTAAGATCCTATGTAGGATCCAGATCGTTTTTGCTTTGTAGAATCGTAAAATCATAAAATCCTAAGATCAGGATCGGGATCTAACAACTATGACTCAAAGTGTTATATCTTGTTCCGACAATAGCAAATGGATAAAACAACATCAAATGACCCCCATACGTAAAACAATAAGCTCATAACATACAAAAAAGTACAAATATTTAAAAATGACACAAGTTGATGCCATGAATATCTATCGATCTATCCTCAAGAGGTATAAATTCTTGATATTTGCATCCAACTTAAAAAAACCAAATGCTCACTCATGACTCATGACTTTGAGCTTAAAACTAAATAAGATCAAATAAATTTGCAAATTATTCTGCTGTACTACATACATTACTACCAGTTTAAGTGTTACTTCATTGATTGGTTGATAAAGGTATGTATTCAGTTCATTTGTTACAAATGGTTTTCTTTTGGTTAAATGGTAAATACTTTCGATAATTTGATTTGATCCTCGATCTTATGATCATATTATGATTTCTTTCTGTTTTCTCTTAAAGACAACTAACTATCTCAGATTATATTCATATCATAAGTATATCGTGTCTTAGGCCACGACTTGCACCTGCAACAATTTGGTTGGGTGCATCCTCACACAATATGAGGTACCGTATTTCACAAGGCCAACTGTGATTTGTAGTATATTCTATGAATGATGAATCTGATATATTTAGTCTTTCTTAAGAGTGTTTTGCTCAATTTAAAATAAGCATGTTGGTATGTGGTTACTTTTAAAAAAAAGGGCCGGTATGGGCACTTGTCATCATTTCCTTGTTAGAATGATGGATCAAAAAGAAAACGTAAGAGGATATAGCAGTATTGTAAGTAAAAAAACAATGTCTCTTGCTTCAATTCCGTTGAAACTTAGTAAATTACATATACAGTTTGATTTACGAAGTCAATGTGCAAAACGTTATAATTCAAGAACCATTATGATTAATAGTTCAATGTCTGTAATGCCAACTTTAGCTCTTATAAACTACTTAATGTATAATGTTTATGGCTTCCCAAGATAAATGAATACAAATATGGCCATTGACTTACAGAAGCCAAAATGTATTTCTCCTTACTATATTAACAAATAGTTACTTTCTACTATGTTCATGTCTAATATTTAATTGTAATGCTGATTTGGGTATGTCACTATGTCATGATAGCGACTTTTTCGCTTGTTGAGCGAGTCTCTATACTTTTCTGTTATGGAAGATGATGATGCGAAAATGAAAATTGACAAGTTGGAAATACGTGATAATAGTTTTATTGACGCTGAATGTTGGAATCGAGGAGGTTTGCACGATAGGCGAGGGTCAAGTCATTTGATAACCTTCCACTTCGAAATAAGGGGTTAAAGGTATCAAGCTCAATGAACTTGTTCAACGTTATTAGGCAATCTACTATTGAGAAGGGGGTTTTATGTAAAAGATCAGAGATGTCAAGTCAGTACACTGCTGCACAAAATACCCAAGGGATGAGTTTGAGGAAGTTGCTAAATTGCGGTTTTAATGAGGTGAATAAAGCCGGGAGGCTGGATATATATAGACAGATTGTTCAGGTCGTCGATATGGCACACTCTCAAGGAAATGCCTTACAAGATTTACGTCTTTCAAATTTTATTTTGCTTCCATCAAATGAAATTATATATTTCAAGTCTTCAGCACAACACCAAGTAGTAAATTTCATGGACCAAAATTATAGAAAACATATTCAGCCAGGACCCGCGTCGTATTCTGTAACCTTTGATCAGTTGGAAAAAACGTGGTATGCTTGTCCAGAGGAACTCTACGGGAATGATTTGTTATCAGCAAATATCTACAGCCTTGGC
Source organism: Artemisia tridentata subsp. tridentata (assembly GCA_021014915.2). Taxonomy (NCBI): domain Eukaryota; kingdom Viridiplantae; phylum Streptophyta; class Magnoliopsida; order Asterales; family Asteraceae; genus Artemisia; species Artemisia tridentata. The sequence continues at coordinate 200,201,195 of CP139505.1, forward strand.
ATTCTCTTATTTGAGGTGAGAATCTGTTTTAAAAATTTGATTCTCTTATTTGAGGTGAGAATTCTGTTTTAAAATTTGACTTTGTAAAAACCTATATGACTTCGATTCACAAAAATGACATTTTTAAAATTTTAGACTGATTTGAGTTTTTCTGGCCAGTTACTCGGCTCATTTGTATCATTAGAGATGCAATCTGCTGTGATGTCAGATTTGCGTAACAGGATCCTACCACCAAGTTTTATTTATAAAAATCCACAGGAAGCCGAGTTCTGTCTTTGGCTGCTTCATCCTCACCCTGAATTTCGTCCAACAACAAGGTATTATTGCCTCTTCAACCTTTCTTCTGTAATATTAAATTTACATGTTTATTCTACTTGATTAGTGCGTGGTGATAGAATTATAAGACTCATTATAAGTTTGGGAAATATTATATTTGACGTTTTAACGGTAAGGAGGATTGTTTTTTTATTAATCAGAGGGGTATTGTAAGTCATTCAATAGCTCAGTTCACTAATTTAACTGTTTATTGATCTCTGTTAAGTCATTGACTCATTCTAGTACTTTTTGCACATTCTTACAATCAAGACTATTGTATTGTTAATAGCTATCTCTAAAAGGCACTGGGTATATATTACTTGGATATACTTGGTCACTAAATTTATATGTATCAGGGAAATGTTACAATCTGAATTATTAATTGGAACCAAAGATTTGAACTCAAAGAGTACGCATACTTCAATTATTGACAAGAGTGAAGATGCCGAGTTTGAAGTTTTACATGATTTTTTAATTTCACTCAAGGAACAAAAGGAAAAGCATGCGTTGGAACTACGTCAAACTATACAGCTGTTAGAAACTGATATGCAGATATGTCAGCACAAAAATATATATAGAACGTTCTATGACTCAGATCTATCAGAGACAGATATCAGTCAGCTTGAAAGTGCTTATTATAGTAGGCGGACCCGGCAACCACCTGCTGAAACCGAGTCTAATGAAAGAAATGACTTGGACTTGTTAGGGAATCGTAAAATGTGCTATGAGAAGAACGTTGGTTGCAACAATGATGTTTTAGACGATATATGCAAGTTTATGAGATATCGCGAGTTTAAGATTTGTGGGTCGTTAAAGAATGGGAATCTTCTGAATTCTGCGAATGCAATTTGCTCTTTGAGCTTTGATCATGATGAGAACTACATTGCTTCTGCTGGTGTCTCAAATCAAATAAAGATATATGAGTTTGAGTCACTTTTGCATGATTCTATTGATGTTAAGTATCCTGCAGTTGAGTTGCTGAACAAATCGAAGGTTAGCTGTGTTTGTTGAAACAAGTACCTCAAGAATTACTTAGCATCAGCGGATTATGACGGCGCAGTTCAGGTTTGTGTTTTAGTACACTTTATTTGCTGTTTTGGGATCATTAGCTTTTAGCGTACTGCTTATGTGTTTCTTGTATTTTTCACGATGTAATTGGACCACAGGTGTGGGATGCATTCATTGGTCAAGGACTGTCTTATTATACAGAACACCAACGGAGGGCTTGGTGTGTTGACTCCTCTCTTGTGGATCCTACACAATTTGCCAGTGGAAGTGATGATCGTTCCGTGAAGTTATGGAGCTTATAAAACGTACAAAGATCTTCGTTGTTTCAAATAGTAGCTGTAAGTCTTAAAATCTCATATGCAGTAATATAAACTTTAAATGTGACTATTTATACAGAAAACCTCAAACTGCACAATCAAAAGCGCTGGGAGTGTCTGCTGCGTTCAGTTCTCTCCATGTTCATCAAATCTGTTGGCGTTTGGATCTGCTGATTACAAGATACACTGCTATGATCTAAGAAATACAAGAATCCCATGGTGCACGTTAGCGGGCCATCAAAAGGCTGTAAGCCATGTAAAATTTATAGATTCTGAATCCCTGGTTTCTGCATCTACTGATAGCACACTGAAGCTTTGGGACCTTAAAAAAGCTAACTCAGAGGCTATCTCTACTGATGCTTGTTGCATGACCTACATGGGTCATACTAATGAAAAGGTATACACATACCCTTAAGCATAAAAAGAATCTAATGGATTTAAGTTTTAACTAAACGATAATTTGGTTTTTTCGTCACTCAGAATTTTGTTGGTTTGGCTGTTCTGGATGGATATATAGCATGTGGTTCTGAATCAAATGAGGTAATACGAGTGTGTTAATTCCTCTTCACTTTATTAAGAATAATTTTGAAACTTTTGAAAATAATGAAGGGTTTGTTTTGTTTTCAGGTTTATTCTTATTATAAAAGTTTTCCGATGCCTATTACATCCTACAAGTTTGGATCTACCGATAGTAATGAGACTGGTGACGGCAATGAACAGTTTGTTTCCAGTGTTTGTTCGAGGGAAATATCAAATATGATTGTTGCTGCAAATTCTATTGGAAGTATAAGTGTGCTTAAAATGTTGTGAGATGGCTCTTACCAAATGAGTAAAACATAGAGGCGTTGGAAGTAGCAGAAATAGATAACCCATGTAATGTGGTTTAAGACTTTGTAACTGAGGTGTTGGCTGCTGCTATAGAATCGAGTAGAATGCTTTAGAGGTCACTTTCAGAAGCGTTGGCTGCTGCTATTGTGATTCCTCTAGGTTGTTATCGAATTGCAATGGGCAAAGAGGCCTTGCTTTTGCTCATATGTTTCGGCTCAATTTTAACGCCTTCAAGATGACTTTTCTTGATTAGCTTCTTGCTAATTCTATTAAAATTGTCTTTGCCTTTCAAAAAAAAAAAAGGATTGACTATCGTCAAAAGGTACTTTTTCCTGTTAAGAACTAACGACAAATAATCATGAAACTGTCAACATCAGACTTATCTGTCAATGTACATTTCCCGTTATTTTGGTTTGCATGACCTTTATGTGTTCATTTTTCACTGGGTGCATATTTTATACACCATACGGGTGACCATCAATACCCTACAACAAGGCAACCAAAGAAACTCTAGAAACAATCATAAATTCAATGTTATTATTATATATTTTTATAAAAATATTATTCATTACATAATTTCACTCTTCTAATTAATTGTGTCTACAACAAGGCAAGAGGCAACCAAAGAAACTCTAGAAACAATCATAAATTTTTTACCGTTAAAAAATTATTCATCTATTTTGTGCAACTACGATTGTGTAAAAATGGTTAAGAACACTTGGGTATGAATCCAACCAACCACCCCTTGATTCAAAATAAGAATGTCAGCTTACAAATACCAAATCATAGAAGGTCAGATTGAACTCAATAGTGGTCAATCAGATTAAGTACAACAACAAGAAGATTGGATCAGTATGATCAGTCAAATGATTACAAGACAATAAGATAGATGAGCTCCCAAGACAAGTGAAAGTATTCCACCAGAAGAAAAGAAGAGAGCCGTTGAGCTCTAAGCAGGAGAGGGGCTTTTATAGCCAAACATCTTTGAGAGAATGACAACTCCAGACCCTGCACAAAGCAAACATAACAAACACAGAACAAACATGAAGAGTTAGAGAAAAAACAAGTTTCTGAAATGACAGAAACAACCCATGAAAGTTTGGAAGACATTTTAACACCCTCCCTTAAACTTTCACACCAAACATATCCAGCATACTCAGCTGATCACACAAGTGCAAATGGCTTTTGCTGCCAAGAGCCTTTGTTAAGATATCAGCAATCTGGTGAGAAGTATGGATCTTCTCAGTTTTGATAACACCAGCAGCCACTTTTTCTCTAACAAGGTGAACATCAATTTCAAAGTGCTTGGTTTTTTCATGAAAGACAGGGTTTCCAGCAATTTGAATAGCTGAACTGTTGTCACAGTACAACACCACAGGTAAAGAGGTCTTAACACCCATATCACAAAGCAGATTATTTAACCAAATGACCTCACAGGTACAAGAGGCCATGCTTCTGTATTCAGCCTCAGCAGAGGATCTAGACAAAGTGGTTTGTTTCTTGCTTTTCCAAGTGACCAATGAGTCACCCAGAAAAACACAATAGCCAGATACAGACTTCCTGGTAACAGGACATCTAGCCCAGTCAGAATCTACATAAGCCCTAAGCTTAAGATTTCCAGTTTTGTTGATTTGCACACCATTATCAGGTGAGCCTTTCAAGTATCTTAAAACCCTTAATGCAGCATCTAAGTGAGACTCAAGAGGAGCATGCATGTATTGGCTTAAACAATGAACAGCATAAGAAATGTCAGGTCTGGTATGAGTCAAGTAAATCAACTTACCAACCAGTTTTTGATAGTTCCCAATATTTTTCAAAGCTTTGTCATCAACAGATTCAATGTGATTAAGGGTGGTGTTTTCAGGCAAAGGTGTGTCAACAGGTTTGGCAGCAAGCAAACCATATTCATGCAAGAGTTCTAAGCAATACTTCCTTTGACTAAGACAAACACCATTTTCATTTTCCAAAACTTCAATCCCAAGAAAGTATTTTAACTTTCCTAAGTCTTTGATTTGGAATTTAGTTTTCAAGAAAACTTTGAACTTCTCAATTTCAATAATGTCATTGCCAGTTATGACAATGTCATCAACATACACAAGTAAAGCCAAAAACACATTCCCAGATTTCTTAGTGAACAAAGAATAATCATATTTAGACTGCACAAAACCATGTTCATTCAGAGTGGAAGTAAGTTTAGCATTTCATTGCCTGGGAGCCTGTTTAAGGCCATACAGGGACTTATTAAGCTTCACAACCTTAGATTTATGATTATCAAACCCAGGGGGCAGAGTCATATACACATCCTCAGTTAACTCACTATATAGAAAAGCATTGTTGACATCAAGTTGAAACAGACTCCAATTATTACATATAGCAACATTGATCATGCATCTAACAGTGGACATTTTAACAACAGGACTGAAAATTTCCATATAGTCAAATCCCTCCCTCTGGCTGAAGCCCTTGGCAACAAGCCTGGCTTTGTATTTATCAATCTCTCCAGTGGACTTATATTTAATTTTCCACAACCATTTACTGCCAATAGGTTTTCTTCCTTTTGGAAGATCACATTCAGTCCAAGTATTGTTCCTTTGTAAGGCAGTAATCTCATCATTCATAGCCTGAACCCAATTAATGTTTTTAGCAGCCTCATCATAGGAAGAGGGTTCAACAGACTTGTTTAAAGTAGTGGAGAAGCAGTAATTAACAAGGCTAAGATTGGAGTAACAAACATATTTTTCAAGCCCATATTTAACACTACTATTGACAACATAGTCATTAAACTTGGCAGGAGGCTTAGTGTTTCTACTAGACCTCCTAGGAGCAGGCTGCACAGGACTTAGGTTCTGAGTGGGATTGACTTGAGCTGTGTCAGGACTGGAAGGGACATTTCCCTCAGACAGAGTGTTATCACCCATGGATGTTGCAGTGCCATCAATCTCACCATCAGTAGAAGTATGTATACTTCTAGGGCATGAAGAGGCACCACCATCATCATTGGGTGTGGTAGTATTACCTCTCCTTTCATCATTGGGAATATGATTAAAGTGTTTCTCATTAAAAAAAATTTGATCATTCAATGTAGGATCTGAGATCTGATCAGTTTGCAACTTGGAATTCATTTTGAATGGAAAAATAGTTTCATAGAATTGAACATCTCTGGAATAGAAAATGATTTTAGAGTCAATGCTATAAACTTTGTAAGCCTTTTTTGTAGTAGAGAAACCAATCAGAACACATTTTTCAGACCTAGCAGAAAACTTATCAGAATTGTTGAGAATAGAGGAGAAACACAGACAACCAAAACTTCTCAGATGAGACAGATTTGGTTTTTGACCATACACAAGCTCAAAAGGAGATTTCCCACTCAGAACAGAAGATGGCAACCTGTTAATCAGATAGGCAGCAGTTAAGATGCATTCAGGCCACATGCTCAAAGGAATACCACTTTGAAACAACAAACTTCTAGCAACATTTAACAGATGTCTGTGCTTTCTCTCAGCAATGCCATTTTGCTGAGGAGTATAAGCACAAGAGGTTTGATGAACAATACTAAGGCTGCTAAACAGATTACTCATTTTGTTGTTTATAAATTCAGTGCCATTATCAGATCTCACAGTTTTAATTCCACACTTAAATTGATTGTGAATCAAATTGACATAATTAACAAACAAGTTATAGACTTCATCTTTAGTTTTGACAAGATAAATCCAAACAGCCCTGGTATAGTCATCCACAATGGTCAAAAAATATCTAAATCCTTCTCTGCTAGTGACCTTGTAAGGCCCCCAAAGGTCTATATGCACAAGGTCACCAATGGCAGAGGTCTTATGATCACTCAAGGGGAAGGGTTCTCTTGTCTGTTTGGCCTTGTGACAGATGTCACAAGGAGACACATGAGAATCCTTGGTGAATTTAAGATCAGGTTGAAGCAAACTCACAGCTTGGTCAGAGGGATGACCAAGTCTGTTGTGCCATAAGGATTTAGAGGCATAACAGAACACAGAAACATTACCTATAGTTTGATTTTTGGTATTAAGAGGAGAGGGAGAATCAAACAAATATAGGCCACCATTTTCACTACCAGTCCCCATGATTTTGTTTTGAGTCAAATCCTGAATGTAACATTTAGATTCATCAAAACCAACAAACATTCTGCTATCCTTGATAAGTTTGTGCACAGATAATAGACTAAGACAATATTCAGGGACAACCAACACATCATACAAGATGACCTTATCAGAAAGTTTTAAATTACCAATATATTTGATTTTTGAAAGAGTACCATTGGGATGACCCACAGTAAGATTTAAATCAGAAATATCAATAATGCCAAACATATTTAGGGTATTAACAGCCATGTGTTGGTTTGCTCCTGAATCTATAATCCACACCAATACTCACCTTGCACAAAGCAGTATTGTTGTTATAAAACTTGTGAAAGTTTTTATTAAAGAAGACATTATTGTTCATAAAACTGGATATACCTGCCATGTTGGCCTGCATACTGCTAGCAGGCATATCATTGATAAGACTCATTAATTTCATCATCTGGTCATTGGTAAAGGTCATTGAAGGTCCATTTTCCACAGATGAGGTGCTAGAATTAGCATTATAAGAAGTTTTGTGATTGGTTTGTTTAGGACCAGGATTCTTGATGTAACCAGGGGGATACCCAACAATTTCAAAGCATCTGTCAGCAGTGTGACCAATTTTACCACAGTTATTGCAAAGCAAGTTAGGATTAGGACCCCTGTAATTGCTGTTATTATGATTCCCAGTATTCACAAACTTCTTACTGTCAGCACCAGAACCTTTTTTATGCTCAAATCTCTTATTCCCATTATTAGACCAATTTGTTTTAGAAACAAAGCCAACAACTGGATTTTTAGAATTAGAACCAGTAGAAGAAGAGGCAATGCCTCTGTGAGACTCTTCTCTGGAGACAATGACAAAAGCATCTTTAACATCTGGGAGAGATTCTCTGGAGAGAATGCTACTACTGATAGGCTGATAGATTTCATTAAGACCCATGAGAAATTGCATAAGTTTCATAAGTTGATTATGTTTTAGAACATCTTCTCTAGCAGTACAGGAACACTTAGGCAATTTGGCCATAATGTCAAATTCTCTCCATAAGGAGTTGAGCTTATGATAATATTCAGACACAGATAGTTCTCCTTGTTTGAAGTTATTAATTTTTTGCATAAGACTCAGAATCACAGAACCATCAAGTTTATCATAAGTTTCTTTAAGTTCAGCCCACACTTCAGCAACATTTTCAGAAAAGATTTGACCAAGATATAAATCTTCAGAAACAAAATTCAAAATCCAAGACAAAACAATAGAGTTGCATCTGTCCCACTGATTAGACAGAACATCACTTGAAGCATAAGAGGACTTGATGCATGTACCATTAATAAAGCCAATTTTATTCCTAGTGTTAATGGCCAATTTCATAGCAGTGGACCAGACCCTATAGTTCTCAGTGCCAGTCAGTTTAATAGAAACAATAGAGCTAGTACTAATATCATTAGAATGAAGATGCAAGGGATTACCCAAGTCAAGATTACTAATAAGATCCTCAAGCCTACCAGTAACACCAGCAGACATACTGAAAACACACAGAGCAGAAGAACAGCCAGAAACAGATAATCAAACAAGCAGAAAGCAATAACCAAAAAGATAAACAACACTAAACAGGATAGGGACAGGCATAAACAAATCCAAAGCAAGAAACAGACAGAAAGCAGCAAACAACAAGCAAGAAACAAGCTAAGCAGAAGAAAAGGAAAAAAAACTCACACCCAAGATGTAACAAAGACTCAGTCAATTGGACTGGGGTTGGCCAGAGCAGGTTTCCACACCATTCAAGATGGAGGGTCAATGTGTTAACCGAACCCGTTTGCACCCAATTAACTAAAGACTTGTTAATCTTAAAGGAAGAAAGTAGCTTACAAAGCTTTTGAGAAGAAGATCGCGGAAAAGCCTCACAATACTCTTAATTAAGAGGTATTATAAGGTAAACAGGTCCCAATTAGCGACAGAAACCACTTGAACCACAAACGCCCAAATCAGAAAAATTAGGGTTTCAATAACCAAACCCTAATTCTCCAGATCTTTACTTCAATCAGCAATTAACCCAACGATAACGTTGAATTAACAATGATACACCCAGGGAAGACACCAATTTCAGAAACCCCCAAAATTGATTGAAAACCCTAGATCTTGAAATCACCAATTCGACATAGTCGTAGCTCTGATACCATGTAAAAATGGTTAAGAACACTTGGGTATGAATCCAACCAACCACCCCTTGATTCAAAATAAGAATGTCAGCTTACAAATACCAAATCATAGAAGGTCAGATTGAACCCAATAGTGGTCAATCAGATTAAGTACAACAATAAGAAGATTGGATCTGTATGATCAGTCAAATGATTACAAGACAATAAGATAGATGAGCTCCCAAGACAAGTGAAAGTATTCCACCAAAAGAAAAGAAGAGAGCCGTTGAGCTCTAAGCAGGAGAGGGGTTTTTATAGCCAAACATCTTTGAGAGAATGACAACTCCAGACCCTGCACAAAGCAAACATAACAAACACAGAACAAACATGAAGAGTTAGAGAAAAAACAAGTTTCTGAAATGACAGAAACAACCCATGAAAGTTTGGAAGACATTTTAACAGATTGCCATTACACTGAATGTCTTTTAGTAGTCAATGCTGCCATGAAAAAAAAATGTTGTTCAGACCATGATAAATAAATGTTGTTCAGACCATTCAATCTTTTATTCTTTTCTGTTGTAGAGCAATTGATCAGTGAAGTTGTTAATTGTGAAGAGCTAGATAACTATGACAAGAATGGCAACCATGGTAAAAAGAAACCCCTTTACGGTCATTGATGTCGAATATTTGTAAAGTAAATATTGAAGAGTTTAGGAAAATATATTAAACAAAACATATTTCATGTTCATACTTAGGGTATGCTTGTTTTTTTTTTTAAATGTCTGCCTCTGACGTCTTACCAGTCAGACGCGGTCAGATGTTTTTGTTGTTGTTTGATCGTCACTTCATCAGCTTGTAGTAATCTGTGAGGATCTGGTTTGTATACACGGTTAAGGTGGTTAAACCTTGTATGTTATGGAAATGGAAGAATTATGTTTGTTACTTAACAATGAACAAAGAAAGTATTTCACTAAACGATTCAATATTATTCCAAATAATACGAGTGATCTTGAGTTTTTCACTAGGGTTACAAAACCTTGAATCTTATGTTTTAGACTTGTGATATTGTTTTTTGTTCTTGTTCTAACAGTTATGCATGTGCATGTGTGTTCTATTGTGTCTACTTTTTAATATCTAAGTCTAAGATCTCTTTTATAGTTGCAAGAGATCTTTACAATTTTGCTAAAAGTCTTGACCGACTTACTTATTTAACTTATACATATTGTGTCAGTACATAAGATACAACATGTATCTATGTATACAACTTGTTAACTAAGCACATGGAGTAAGATATTATCTACCGTATATGTTTGACCAAAATACAATAAATATCTTTTCGATCTTATCCAATGAGTCACTGATCAGCAGTACTTTGATGAAGCAGCAGTACTTTGATGTAGCAGCAGTACTTTGATCATGAACTAGCAGTATCTTGATGTACTAGCAGTACTTTGATGTACTAGCAGTACCTTCAGAATATTTAATTCCCAACAATCCTCCCCTAAACATGTGAATTAATTCAAACATGTTTTTCTGAATTAAATGAGGACTTGTGAAGATCTTTCAAACACTTCTTGAATCTGAACTATTCTTCTATTCTGAACTCATCTGCTTTGTTCTTCTTTGACTTCAGCAATATCAAAAACATTGTACCAAAAGATGGTGCAATTTCCTTGGATGGAGGAATTGTAAGAGGCAATGATGCTGTGTATCTTGGATGCTTGTTTCAACAAGTGAAATCATCTAACCAGCATGTCTTTGAAGTGAAATTGAAACTTTTCTTCGTTTGATCTAGATAGAACTTTCTCCTTTAGGAATGCTTCATCCCTTCTAGATATTTGATCTGTTCTAATCATTTTCAACCTCTACATCATCTTGTATGCTCTTGTCTTCTCCTTCCATATATTGGTTTATTCTTCCTTTTCTGGGCAATTATTTCCTCCCCTGAGATTATAACCTCCCCTGAAGTAAATAACTTTTGTTTCCTCCCCTTGTTTGGAAGATCTCACTATGTACTAAAGAACTTCTCTTCATATCACCTGATCTATCAGTTTGAACTTGTTTTCAGACAATATTGTACATGAAGCCATCAATTCCTTAAGAGTTTAAGATGCTGTCCTCATCACTTCTAGGTGTGTTAACTCCTATGAGAGGTGAATCAGTGGACATTTTGATTCATAATCCATAAATGAATGGTTTTTCTGAATCCTTGAAAATCCTTTTAAGAAATCATTTAACTTAGTAGTATGTTTATGATTTTAGAATTGAAAAATCATACTACTTCAACCATTTTGAAAGAATCAAGTGTGTAACAGACACCTAATCAAAATTTCGGTTTAAAAATAACCTCTGGTTGTGTGAGAACCAATGTATTTCAGTTATCACTAACTGCCTGTGAAAAGATAAATCTATTCAAAAGATTTTCTTGACAGGGTTTCCAGCTCATAGTAATTGTTTCCTCCAACACAAGTGTTAGATTTACTTTCACTAGCTGTTATTTCTATCAGATGTCCTTAGACTAACTCATTATACTTAAAAGTATAAAATGATAGAAAGTGAGTTGTATCAGTTACTATCTGATCAACTAAGTCATCAATTCAATTGTGAAATATCATAATTAGATTTCAAGAAAGAAGTTTTAAGGAGGTTTAATTCCTAAACTCAGTCCATCATAAATCTATTATGGTCAGCAATATGATAAGCATTCTGCTGTTCCCATTTCACTTGAAATATCCTTTGTGTTCACATATTCATACCTGAAATAGTTAGTCTAAAACCAAAAGAACAATGTACAAAGTACTTGTCTTGCATTAGATTAATCATAAAACCAACTGTATGAATAACACAATTCAAATTTTGATATAGCAGTACCTTATAAATCCAGCAGTACTTTCAAAAATTTATGTACAAAAACACATCATATTGAAAATTTAAAGATTAAGCATTCCAATACTTGCTATTAAGTACTGAAACCTTGAAACATCAAAAGCTTTTGTTAACAGATCTGCAAAATTATGCTCTGAAGCAATTTTAAGAACTTGAATTAATCTTTTCTCATTGCAATCTCTTATAAAGTGATGTCTAATTTCAATGTGTTTTGTTTTAGAGTGTTGTACAGGATTTTTAATAATACAAATTGTACTACTATTATCAATATAAATAACAGTGTTTAAGAAATTGTACCCATAATCAAGGAGTTGGTTTTGAAGCCATAGAACTTGACTAGAGCAACTTGCAGCAGCTATATATTCAGCTTCAGTTGTTGAATTTGCCACACTTGTTTGCTTCTTACACTGCCATGAGACAAGTCTACACCCAAGGAATTGACATCCTCCAGTTGTTGACTTTCTGTCTAAGCTAGCACCAGCATAATCACTATCCGAATATGCTACCAAATCAAAAGGAGATTCTCTAGAATACCATATACCCAACTTTGGTTGACCTTTAAGATATCTAAAAATTCTCTTGACTGCAGTTAAATGAGAAACCTTTGGAGTAACTTGAAATCTTGCACAGACACAAACAGGAAACATGATATCAGGTCTAGATGATGTAAGATACATCAAAGAGCCTATCATAGATCTGTAATTGTGTACATCTACATTTTCTCCATCTTCATCTTTCAGAAGGTGCTTCTCTGAGTCCATTGGTGTGCTTGCTATTTTTGAATCAGCAAATTGAAATTTTCTAAGTATCTCTGCAACATATTTGTCTTGACTAATAAATATGCCTTCAGATGATTGTTTAACTTGCAAACCCAAAAAGAATGTAAGTTCTCCCATAGAACTCATTTGAAACTTATCTTTCATAAGCTTCTCAAATTCTAAACACATTTCCTTCCTTGTAGATCCAAAGATAATGTCATCCACATACACCTGCACTAACAGAAGATCCTTCTTGTGCTGTTTGATGAAAAGTGTCTGATCAATCTTTCCTCTTTGAAATCCATTTTCTAATAAGTAGGAAGCAAGTGTTGCATACCAAGCTCTTGGTGCCTGATGAAGGCCATAGAGAGCTTTCACTACTCTGTACACTTTGTTTGGATGTAATGGATCAATGAAGCCAGGAGGTTGTGAAACATACACCTCTCTTTCAATTGTACCATATAAAAATGCGCTTTTGACATCCATTTGGTAGACTGTGAAGCCTAAAAATGAAGCATAAGCTAGAAACAGCCTAATTGCCTCAATCCTTGCTACTGGAGCATAAACTTCATCATAATCTATTCCTTCTTCTTGTGTGTACCCTTGTGCTACTAGTCTAGCCTTATTCTTGATCACAATTCCTCTGTCATCCCTTTTGTTCTTAAAAACCCATCTAGTGCCAATTAGCTTTTCACCTGTAGGTAAATCAGCTAGCACCCAAACCTTTTGAATCTTGAACTGAAGAAGCTCTTCTTGCATAGCCTCTACCCAGCTTGAATCATCTAGGGCTGTAAGAATATTCTTTGGTTCCTTTTGAGAGAGAAAACATACAAATAAACATGAGTTTGAAAGTTCATGTTGTTTTGAAGCATAAAGGGCATCAAGAATCCCTTGTTGGTCTGAAGAGACTAGTTGTCTTCTTGTCTTCACACCAGATTGTATATCTCCAATCACATTATCTAGGGAATGAACTTTGTGAATTCTTGTGTGTGGGGTAGTGGGAACATGATAAGATGATGAAAGATTAGTCAAATCCACTTCATCTTCTTGAAATTCTGCATCTCTTGAGTGTGAAGGACCAGCAGTACCTTCAACTGAACTACCAGTACCTTGAGAAGTACTCACAGTACTTTGCTCTGTCTCAGCAGTACTTTCAATATTCAACATATTGAGTTGTTCCTCTGTTCCAACATCTTTTCTTTGAGCCTCAACATCCTCTTTTGCTTTATCAGAAGAAGATTCATCATTGTTTGAAGCTAAATCCACACTGGTACTTGACCACAATGGCATAATGACATCAGATTGATCTTTATCTAACTCCACCTCATTTGTTGCTTGTGAACCTGAAAAAGTATTAGTTTCTGCAACAACAGGTAAATAATTCATAGAGTTTGTTAGATAATCAAGATCAAATATCCATTTTGGTCCTTGACCTACTACATTGGATTTGTTTTCCTGAAACTCCACATGTAGTTCTTCTTGAACTTTCTCAGTTCTTAAGTTGTAAACTCTAAAAGCTTTGCTAACAAGAGAATATCCAACTAAGAAACCTTCATCTGCTTTACCATCAAATTTTCCTAAATGGTCTAAGGTATTGAGAATTGTCACATGACATCCAAAAGGTCTAAGAAATCCTATTGCAGGAGTTCTACCATTAAAGAGTTCATATGATGTCTTATTGTGAGGCTGCACAACTAAAACTCTATTTTGAACATAGCAAGCAGTGTTAATTGCCTCTGCCCAAAAGATTATTGGTAGCTTAGAATCAGCTAACATTGTTCTAGCAGCTTCAATTAGTGTTCTATTCTTTCTTTCAACCACTCCATTCTGTTGTGGTGTTCTAGCAACACTATATTCTCTCCTAATACCTTTTTCTTTGCAGAAATCATCCATAACTCTATTTCTAAACTCTGTCCCATTATCACTCCTAATGACTTTTACTTTCTTGCTTACTTGGTTTTCTATCAGTGTAATGAATTCCTTAAGGATGCTTGATGTCTCATCCTTAGTGACTAAAAAGAAAACCCATGTAAATCTGCTATAGTCATCAGTTATAACAAGACAATATTTTTTATGTTGTATACTCCTTACTGAAACTGGTCCAAATAAGTCCATATGCAGCATAAACAATGACTGATTGATAGAGTTAAAAATTTTGGGCTTACAAGTGGCTTTGTGTTGTTTGCCTTTTAGACAAGCAATGCATGTTTGATCATTTTCAAATCTTTTGTGAGGTAAACCTCTTACCAAACCATTCTTAACAATTTTATTTATGGTTTTGAAGTTAATATGACCAAGCCTTCTATGCCATAACATTGATTCATCCAATGTGGCCTTTGATACAAGACAAGTTAAATCTTCTTTAGAAATGATGTTCTTCATATCAACACTATACATGTTGGCCTTTCTAGGAATTCTAAGAAGTACTTGATTTTCATCAGGCATCTTAAAATCCTTAGATAGAACAAGACATTCAGTGTCAGTAAAAAGGACATTATTCTTTTTGTCACACATTTGTGAAACACTAAAAAGATTATACTTTAACTCTTGTACATAGTACACATTTTCAAAATCTAAATTTCCGGTTTTAATAGTACCTTTACCAGAAATTTTGCCACGAAAACCACCTCCAAAGGTAACATATCCTCCATTGAATTCTTGAAAATCTGAAAGATAAGACATGTTGCCTGTCATGTGATTGGAACATCCACTATCTGAGTATCCTTGATCTTGATGATCAATAGAATGTCCCTGCACACAAATAAGAAAGTTAGTTTTCCTTGGGGATCCAAGCCATTACTGACTTGAATCTGCCTCTTGCATCAATATAGTTTAATCTTTTAAGGACTGTTGATGCAATATTGGATTTTTGAATCCAACATGCTGAGGCCTTAACAGCATTTGCCCTATTACCCTTAGCAGCAGAGTGAATAACATGTTTAGCAGAGTTTGCTAACTTTGAAGTCACACCCTTTGGTCTCCAAATTTGTTTGTGGACCACTGCTTTTGATTGAATGGGCCTTAGAACAGTTTTAGATGCATGTTTGAAAGTTGTTCTTGCATCCTTAGCTGTTGATTTTGGGTTAACAGTCATCAAAGGTCTAACAGTACTTTTAGATTTACCAGTACTTTGAAATTTAACTGGCAGTACTTTGTTAACAGAACCTTTTTGTCTATCAGGACCTTTGAGTCCAGACTTGTTTGAGACTGTTCTGGGTTCAGATCTATGAGTATTAGAGTGAAAAAGAGTTTGAGGAGTTTGCCTTTTGTAGTTCACCCTATTGTATTCATACCCAGTTACCCTTTGGTTGCAGAAAGCTGCAAGATGGTCAAAACTACCACATGTATAACAAGCTTTATTATAAAATGCAAAGTCATCACCTAATTGGTTAGACTTGAGGTTGTTCCAATTCCTTTGGTTACCTCTGGGCTTGTTTGTAGTTCTATATTGTTCACAATATCTAACTGGTTTCCTAACAGTACTTTTAACACTTGACTTAGGCCTGTTAGTGTTGTGATTGACTATCTTAGGAAGACTTGTTCCTACTTTCTTAACCAATACAGGTTTAGACATAACCTGTTCTTCTTCATCACTATCACTATCAGTTGTACAATCTTCAACAACTATAGTATCTCCTTTCTTAATAAAGGACACCTTGTCCTGATAAGATAAAGTTTTATCTAAACTTTTACTTACCTTTTCTATCTTAGGAGATTTAGTGACCTTAGAACCATATTCCATGATTGGTTCTTGAAACTCAGGTAACCCTGTGTGTGCTAAATCAATACCTGGAGGTGAATGAACACCTCTGTATGGTGGGGGTACAGACTTAAATCCAACACCAGAATTGACCTTATCAATAACTTGGGCTTCCCAAAGCTTATTGAATCCTTCTGAGGAATGTGCTAAAACATCCACAGAAACCTTTACATTTTCTCTTTCATTCTTATGTTTAGCTAATGATTCATTCAACTCAACAATACACTCATCTCTGATCTTAATGTCATTTTTTAGTATATTGATGTCATCAGCAAAATGAATTTCATTATTTTTAAAATGTAAAACTTGTTTTTCCAAAACACCTAGACCTCTTTTGTGATTAGCCAAATTAAACAAAGAATCAAGCAGCTCTTGTTTATGAGCTTCAAATCTCTTATTAAGGTCTTCATAAGCTTTAAGATTAGGACATGATTCAGTACAAGATGTAATATTGTTTACCTCTGAATCAGAATGAGCCATTAGAGCAAATTCATTGGCCAAAAGAGCAGCATTTGGTGGTGCATCCTCTTCAATAGCCATAGAGCTCCAATCATAACCAATACCATCAATAGCCAACATAGCCTTTGGCTCTTCAACAGTAACTTCCTTTTTCCTATCTTGCTTATACCATGTGTTTCTATTCTCCTGCTTTCTTGGGCTTCTACACTCCTTAGCAAAGTGTCCTAACCTATGACAGTTGAAACACTCCACTTTCTTCTTATCAAACCCAGCAGTATCATTACCATTTATGGTAATCTGCTTCCCAGTTCTTTGCCAATACTTCTTAGCCCTCATGCTAAGCAAAGCAACCTGCCATTTAATATCCATAGCTTCCAAATCATCACCATCTACCTGCTCAAGGTCTTCATGGTTGAGAGGAGAGCCATTTGATTGACTGGTAATAAAAGCATAGAATGTTGCATCTCCAAGACCAGCAACATCCTTGTGAGAACTTGTGGAAGGAGCACTTTCACCTTCATCTACCTCTTCATTCTTACTAATACTAGGAACTGACAAAAGTGCCACGTTTCCAGAACTAGTACCATAATGACCAGATTTCTTTAGACTTTGTTCAACAATTTTGAAGTTGTTGTACAAATCATTGAGCTTCATGGTTTCAATGTCTGGTTTGTTCATCCAGACAATAACATGAGTATGGAACTCATCAGGTAGACTTCTCAAAAACTTCATGTTGAGATCTTCCTTCTCTGTCTCAACACCTAACACAGCTAACTGACTGACAAGCTTGTGTAATCTTGAGAATAGCTTATCAAGAGACTCATTACTAAAAGCAGTAAAGTTTTCAAATTGTTGCTTTAGTAGTGTCTTCTGTGTCTTTTTGGTAGTTTCATTACCACCAAAATATGCACAAATCTCTTCAAAAAGAGTTTTTGCATCAAGATACTTGTTGAATGATAGCATCTGCTCACTAGGAATGGTCATAAGCAGCAAATTTCTTGCTTTCTGATCATTTCTCTTCAGTATCTTCTCTTCATTTGACACTGGTCCAGTATTTCTTTTTCTACTTGTTTTACCTTCTAGGACAACCTCTGAGTAGCTTGGTGAAAAGGAATCACCATATATAATTATATCCCAAAGAGTATAATCTTGGACCATGAAATATTGCTCAATTCTCATCCTCCATAACTCAAACTCATTGGGTTTGATTATGGGCAACTTTGCAGCAACATTTGTTTGAACATCATGTGGATCCATTTCTGTTTCTTCTAATTCAAATATATCAACCCTAAGCTCTGATACCAACTGTGAGGATCTGGTTTGTATACACGGTTAAGGTGGTTAAACCTTGTGTCTTTGTGTATGAGATATATTGACTTAATATGATTAAGCACGCGGAATTTACTTAATCACACTTAGAAGGTTATGTATGTTATGGAAATGGAAGAATTATGTTTGTTACTTAACAATGAACAAAGAAAGTATTTCACTAAACGATTCAATATTATTCCAAATAATACGAGTGATCTTGAGTTTTTCACTAGGGTTACAAAACCTTGAATCTTATGTTTTTAGACTTGTGATATTGTTTTTGTTCTTGTTCTAACAGTTATGCATGTGCATGTGTGTTCTATTGTGTCTACTTTTTAATATCTAAGTCTAAGATCTCTTTTATAGTTGCAAGAGATCTTTACAATTTTGCTAAAAGTCTTGACCGACTTACTTATTTAACTTATGCATATTGTGTCAGTACATAAGATACAACATGTATCTATGTATACAACTTGTTAACTAAGCACATGGAGTAAGATATTATCTACCGTATATGTTTGACCAAAATACAATAAATATCTTTTCGATCTTATCCAATGAGTCACTGATCAGCAGTACTTTGATGAAGCAGCAGTACTTTGATGTAGCAGCAGTACTTTGATCATGAACTAGCAGTATCTTGATGTACTAGCAGTACTTTGATGTACTAGCAGTACCTTCAGAATATTTAATTCCCAACAGCTTGTAGTAATCTGATATGTTTGGTGGAGAGTTCTGCTATTTCCAGCTTTCTTGTTCAAAATCCACAACTGATTTGACTTTGCATTTTTGTGAAGTAATGTTGTGTGATCTAGTAAATTATGGAGTCACGAAACTGCGTCTGCTATATAAGTTGTGCTCCATGTTGTAAACTTGGCCTATTTATTGGTGTGAGACATATACTCATACAAATATCATGTCACAGTAATGTTTCACTCTCAAATCCAACTTCCAAGAACCAGATAGTATACTACTTTGTAACAGATGGTTTATTTACTTGTTGTGTAGGATGGTATTATTAGCTTATCATGTTTGTTGCTATTATATTTGTGTAATATGATATTAAGTTCAATGGTTCTTTTAAGTTTTAATTATGGCAATTTGCCTACTGATACAATTTGCTTACTGATGCAAGTTATAATAAGTTGCAATTTGCCTACTGATGCAATAATACGCCTTTTGTCCATAGCTAGACTTTATCTTTCAACTTATCTCTCCCATATAAACTCGTATCTACTAAGTTAAAAAATAATATAAATTCTGTGATTTGGATTAAAGCGGATTAAATTTTGTAGATGTGTATTTATATGTTTGCATTGTTTTTTTTTATAGGAATGGGTGACATGATTACATTAAATTTTACTCCCGAACAATTCAAGTTTTTTTTGGACTCATGTATCGAGAAAGTGAATAGGGTAGATGCTAAGGGTAATAGCCTACATATTGAGTCATGGGCGATAGTCGGAAAAAAAATGAAGGAAACATTTGGCCTAACAACCACCCAGAAACAATTAAAAAATAAGTTTGATTACTACAAAGCAAAACATCAGGTTCATGCTTATTTAAGAGGAAAAACGGGAAATATTTTCAATGCACCATACCGCAATGTCAGGTATAAGCGATGATTTGTTCAATCAATACGATGAAAGTGACGTACATGATAATGAAAATGTACATGATGATAATGACGGTGATGTTGAAGTTGTTCAACCAATTGGGAGTGACGCGGATCAACAATACATGATTAACTTACGAGATCAAATCGCGGCACAAATTATGCAAAGCTAGGTTTTAAATTATTTGGTATTGGTTAAGTTACTTAATTGTTGTTTCATTGCGTTAAGGTTATGTTTTATTTTAAGACGATTTATGTAATAGTTTTTATTATGTTAAATTTTGGATATGTATTAAGATAATTTATTTAATGATTTATAATTGTGTTAAATTTATGATAAAAATGCTTTGTTTCAAGTTTACACCATCTACTTATTAATCGTATTTGCAATAGTTTAATATATACTTAAAAAAAGGGAAAATTAAAACCATTCAGACAATTATAAAAAAACAAACGACACTTTTTCAATCAGATTCAGATATTATAGCCACCTCTTACTAGTAAGAGGTGGTAGTCACATTCAGATGCGAAACATCTTGGTGAAACAAACAACATCTTATTTGAACTTTATACGGAGTATTAGTTACCGTATATTGTAAAGTAAATATTTAATTTAGGTTGGTTGTTAAGACATGAAAAGAAACGTCCCAAAATATAGTGCCTCAGATCTCTACTACATCCAAGTACTCAACTAAAGAATGGGTTTTTTTTTTTACAAAATTCCCGTTGAAAAACATTGACGAACTCTTGGATGGGCCACCGGTTTGTCATACTACTTTTTAAACTATCCACAGTTTGTAATTGCTCTTCAGTGCTACAATATACTACATTAATATTATCATTTTAGCATTGCATATATGTAGGGTGCTATTTCGATTGTTGTTGGAACAATCATTTCCATATAAGAGGAAGATGGATGGTGGTACCTTGAATGCAGAATTTGCCACAAGAAAGTTATCAAAGGAAGCGAGTATGCTGATCTTCAATCCGAGTGGAATTTGAAATATAATTATGGTGATGGACCTAATCAGTTGTTTTGCGCAAAATGCAATGTTAAACGTCACATCAACTAATCAGTGGTCTATGATCAATTTTGAAACAATATGTACAAATATCTACATGAAATATTTTATATGCTTTATTTACGTTGTATTTCATGTAATCAACAACAACTGGACGTATAACTTTTGTTTTCATAGATTAGTGTTGACGCAATCATATGAACACTTGAAGTTATTGACAAGTTAGGTGCATTGCTTTAGACCATGTGCAGGTAATGGGGGGAGGGTGAGGGGTTGTTTGACACGTAGCATGTGGGGTATTGTGGGTCTTTGTTGAAAAAGTGGTGTAGTGGTGAGTGGGGGGTTGTTTGACACGTGGCACTCATTTTGTTTTATTTTTTTATTTTTTTTTAATCACTAAAAACTATTTTTTTTTTTTTTTATATATATATATATATATATATAAAGCCAAGAACACTCTACACGACAAACATTTTTTTTTTTTTTTTTTTACTCAATTGTTCTTGAGCTTTTATTAGAAAATTTTAGTTATTCTGAGATGGGCCTCAAATACAATTACATAAATATAGTTTTGGAATAGGGTTTCAACTCCGACAGAGTTGTATCATCTCTTTCTTTTGTAGCCTCCAAGTCTCCAACTACAACAGAGTCTGAGTCTCCAACTCCATGTATTATTTTATTTTTTTGCTTCTTTTTTTTTGCTTCATCTCCATGTATTTTTTGTTTGGGTGGATATATATATATAAAAACCCAATAAACTAAGTTTCTGCATATAGGGGCAATTTGGTCATTTTAAACTTATTCATCTTCAACCTCTGATTCTTTAAATAAACTGAACTCCAAACCAATCAAACACATTCTCTATAAAAAAAAAAAAAATAAATAAAAAATAAAAAAAAAATTCGGGCGCTTTCAGAACCACCGGGGAAGGGATTTTTGGGGCAACAGCGCCCCGGCGTTTTGGTAAGGGGGCACTGTTCGGGCAAAAAAGGGGCAACAACGCTCGAATACGCATTGCTTTAGGTTCTAAGAGTTGATATGAGACAGACACGTTTTTTTAGGGTTAAGTCCATATATTAGCAACATAATCACTAGTACATTAACGACAAATGCCGACGACATTTTTGCAACCGTGCCGACGTCATAAAATCCCGACGACATGACGTCAACACCCTCTTGTCGACAATGCTCCGTCGCTATTCAACTTCCCGACAAAAAACCCCGACGACACGGTGGGACCCACACGTTTTTTCAGTCAAAGTTTTTTGCGGTTCGACAATATTGTCCTGACGACATGTCGTCGGGACCATACTGCTAATTAACGATTGGATTAGTTAAGCATAATTACTTTGTAAATTAATACCGACGACATGACGTCGGTATTAATTTATCATAGTCAACGAAAATGTATATAATACCGACGACATGACGTCGGTATTATTTACGAAGGTCAACAAGTAGTCAACGAAAGTGTTTATAATACCGACGACATGACGTCGGTAAATTAAAACTATACATTGATTTTGATTTTAAATGCCGACGACATGTCGTCGACATTTAATTATAGTGCAGCTGCACAGCTGCAATTTTCCAGATTTTTTCCCGAAAAAATCTACCAAAACCTGTCTTTCAAACTAACACATCTAAAACCACTAAACACTTATAAACTTTACAAAACGGCTATAAACTTTATAACGGCTAAAACACTTATATATAACCACTAAACACCCTCAAAATACATTAAAACATTATAAACTTTACAAAACGGGTGTTATAATCGCTAGACCTAACTGCCATATCTACAAATGTTGCAATATCCGCAATGTTCAAGTCGCCAAAAGGTTAAACTATACAATAATAAGATTCGGGTCGCCAAAATATAGTTTCAAAGATAAGTACAACACAAAATAGCACATATACCTCTACCGCCCCTCGTCGTCATCCATATCATCGCTAAGACGATCCTCATCATCACCACTCTCGCTGCCTGAGCCACTCCCGCTCCCGCCTGCGCCACTCCCTCCCGCGCCACACCCGCTGCCTGAGCCTACCTCACCTCGAGAAGGTATCTGACTAATAAACTCGTGCCATTGCGGGTTGCTCCGGACATAATCCATCAACAAAGCGAGCTGCTCCTTAACTTCCTTAGCTTCTGCTGCAGCTGCATCACTCTTCTTCTCAGCTGCAACACTCTTCTTCTCAGCTTCATCAATCTTCTTTTGAGCTTCAGCAAGCTTCTCGTCGATCTGGGGCCCACTGTACACACCTAAAAACGAAATAATCAAAATTTAAAAACGGCCATTTCAATACATAAGATGAGTCATGAGTAATCTATTAGTATTATCCCACTGTACATACCTGGAGGTGGAGGCGGGGTGTATGGTAACGGTGGCCTGCTCATGCCGGGTACCACCCTGCCCCTGCCGGCTATATGACCCCGCTGCTTGCCCTTTATAACCAGGGCAAGTATCTCCTCCTCTGTGTACGCTACCCCTGTAGGCGTATCCGATCCCAGATCCCGTAGCCGGACCATCTCTTCCTATGTAGTTGAAAAAAAATGAGAAAATTAATATATTAGTCGGGTTAATTACTAGATTATGTTTCAATAAATCATTAAACTCTGGATGAGGGACGGGTACTGGCGGTTCTCGCTGTTCTCAAACTGTATATACACATGCATATAGGATGAAACAAATTAAAATGACAAATCAAACACCATATATATTTTAATTAAACTTAAATACTTTTATAAAATTAAAATATATAATTAAAATTAATTACTTTTATAAAATTAAAAATTTTATTTAGTATAAATACTTTTAATTAATATATAATTAAAATTAAATAATCTTATAAAAATAAAATGTGTCTTACATATTCGTGTCGAGAAGCGGCCAATGATCTGGAACCGTGGCGGCTGTAAACCTTGTTCTTCTTTCGGTTCTCTTTGTTCACAGCAGCTCGTTTGACAGCCTTCTCCGACATGTAGAACTTCACATGCTCCTCTCACACAGACTGCTCCATGTTCGAAGGAGGGTTTCTTCGTATCACATCCACATTCGCAGGCCCACCCTCCCTGGTAAAGTAATCGCGCTTCAGGTCATATTTGTTGTCCGCGTAGCGCCTAGCCAGATACGCATTGATGCCGGTCAGAATGGTCGGCCAGCGTGATTCGCGCATGTGGCGCTCCAAATTAAACATACGCTGCAATCAAATATAGTTAAAATTAATATAAAGATACAAATAAATAAACAAATTTAAATAAATATACACATTAAAATTTTTTTAAATAAATGTACACATTCAAATAATTAAATATAGAGATATAAATAAATAAACAAATTTAAATAAATATGCACATTTAAATAAATAAACAAGATAACATAACAATATAAAAGGAAAATGAAATAACTGACCCCGAGGCTAGGAATGATGTGCGCCTTCTTCTCCTCTTCTATATCGTACCAGGAGGGATAGTGCAACAGCATCTGCCTAATCAGCTCGCCAACGTAGTTACTGAACCACTTGGCGTTCTTGCCGACATGAACGTACGTCCCCTGATCACCATACTCGAACTCAATCAACTGCGGGCCGTTAAGTTCCACGGCTTTCTTGAGGGCCACGTTCTTCATGGCTTGACGAACCCGCGACCTGCCGCCATCCCGACCTCCACCCCTGCCTCCCCCCCCCGCCCTACCTCCTCTTCGGGGTCGTTGTGATCCTACAATTGGAGTGGGTGAAAACGTCATAAAGTAACATGTAACCAAATTCAAATGATCAAGTTTAAGTTTCTTTGAAAATAATCTAGAAATTCTTACCAACACGACAACCGCTCTCAATCTGACGGGGAGGGGAAGGTGGGTCACCGGCACCGTCACCACTGTGACTGCGCGCAACTGCTGCTGCCATCTGTAAAAGTACAAGTTGAATAACATATAGAAATTCGGGAACAAATTAACATAAGCATGCACACATTCAAATACATACACATTCAAAATAAATATACACATTTAAACAATCCATAACAATTTCATTAAAATAAGTGTCGTTTTACAAGTTACAATTTAAGATCAATCTGCTAAATCATAATCACTATCATAAACAACATTAGTCACAACTTCAACTTCATCATCAGAATTGTTTGCGACTTCATTATCAGAAGCTGCTAAATCATAAGGATCGTTGTCTTCATCATCAATAAAATCATCGTCGTCATCAATAGGAATGATTGGTGGTGGTGGTGGTGGTGCCTCAACTAACGTTGATTCACCATCGACATTTAAGGTTTCAAATTCCAAATCATTCAAATTAGCAGACAGTTCGAGATCAGATGAGTTGTTGCCATGTATCACATCATCATCGTCTTCTACCACGATGACATCCCAGGTTGTGTTGTGATTTACTTCTTGGACGACCTTCCAATGGAGTGGTCGTCTGGCAGGATCTTCAAGGTAGAAGACTTGTTTTGCTTGTGTTGCGAGAATGTAAGGTTGATCTTCGAACGCATAGCTACATGCCAAAATTTGTGTCATGTTGTTTCTAGTGGTAAAACGTTGGACTCTACCTCTTTTTGTTGCATAAGTCGAACCACTTAACTCGAAACAACACAACTGTGAACTGGGTATACGCGAACTCGAGAATTTCTTCTAGCCGACCATAATACATTTATCCCTTCTTCTCACCAGGTGAACAAATTCCGCTGTTCTGAGTTGTACGTTTTATATCGCGGCTGTGTACGACAAACCTCACACCGTTGACTACGCAAGAGTTTACCGAGATTGGGGTCGGTGATGGTCCACAAGCCGAAGCAAATAAGTCGGGAGTACAGCTTGGGTCATTGGCTATGTAAAGTTTACGGATCTATGAAAAAAGATAAGAATAGATAGAGATGAGTAATAGTCGTTATTTATACAGGGAAATACATACAATAAGTTTACCTTCGTCTCAAACAATCTCGGAAATTCTTGTTGCATGTCGCTATTAGGAAATTCCCTGAAAATGTTCATGATATTAGAATAAATCAAAAAGATAACTTGGGAAAAAGAAATTTCAAAATAAAAACGCATACCTCCCGAACGCGTTCAAGTACGTGTCGATCTCAGGACTGTTGTGAAGTACATACCATATCACTTTCTTCATTTCTTGGAGACCTAACCGAATCAATGTCTCTTTACCAGACTTAGTACATAGTGAACGAAACACCTAAAAATCACTTGTTGGGCGAGGACAGTCCTGAGATGCAGCGGGACGATTAAATTTTGTCCCAACACCACGAAAATAACGAGAACATAAAGTTAATGCTCCGTCTGCAACATAACCCTCTGCTATTGAACCTTCCGGCTTAGCTTTATTTTGTACATAGTTTTTTAGCTTCTTCATGTATCTTTCAAATCGATACATCCACCGGAATGAAACAGGCCCGCCTTCAAGAGTGTAACACCCCCAAAATCTGGTTTAGCGGAAGCATACATGTTTGGGTGCTACTAAATTGATATCACAACACAGGGTACAAAGAACGGTTTTACCTTAACTGTTCAAAATAGATTTCATATTCAAAAGTGATTTGTTTACAACATTTCAAAAATGGTGCGGAAATATAAGCCCATAAAAGATTTCAAGTGGTCCCAAATATATCAGAGCCTTCTATGACCATGCCATGCCAAAAACCTTCACAAATAGATTATCGCCTTAAACCTGAAAATACATGCTAAAAGGGTCAACACGATTGATGAAGCGAAAAGTGTACCGCTTTTAAGGGGTCATTTAAGCCCTAAATCGTATTTATTTGATCAAATATTGCCCTAAATCGTTCCTTTTGTCATTTTAGGTACTTTTAAGGAGAAATCTGGAAAAGGAGGCATTTTGGACGTTTTTGGAGCATAAAAGTGAAGAAAACGACAAAGTCTCAAAATTGTGCTGGAAACTACATTTGACGGCGTCAGGATTTGTTCTGGACAGCGTCACGGCTTGGCAATAAAATGGTGGATGTGAAAATTACTCATGATAAGCCAGTGAAATTTGCATGAAATTCTGACGGCGTCACGCTTTAATATGATCAAGGTCGTTACGGCTTAATTTAGAGAGGGACGGCGTCACGCATAATCCTGACGGCGTCAAGCCTTGATAAGCCAGAACGGATTTTGGAGAGCTAAAGAGGGACTGCGTCAAGAAGGTCATCCGGGAACCCTAAAAGCGGCGAGGTGACGGCGTCACACTCCATAACGTGACGCCGTCAGATCTGAAAGTCTATATATAGTTTTGCAATTTTTTGTCATTAGTGTGGAACTTATTGGGGAACTTTGTGTGTGAAAACCCTAGGACGAATTTGGCAGCTTTTTCAAGGCTTTTTGCCTTGAGATCTTCCATGTTACATTGAAGATAAGTTATCAATTAATCATTCAATATGTCTATGTGTTGTTTGATTCTATCTTGTTCTTGTCTTTTGTTTAACATGCTAGGCTAGATTTATCTTGTGTTTGCTTAGATCTAATGAAACCTAGCTATTGATTATTGGTTATTAGTGTGTTATTAGTTGTATTGGATGATTGTTCATCTATGTTAGGCTTAAGAAAACTGGCTAACTTCCTATTCGGTAACTTGCTTGAACGTCTTAAGAAACATGAACCAATGCGTACTAAAGGTTTTTATGGTTGTATTTAATGCACAAGCGAATTCTAGTGATCCCATGTTAGGAGCTTCCTAGCCGGCTCGACATAGGAGTGAAGTAGGAGCTTGTAGAGTTGGGGAAGTACGTACGCCACCCCACGAATGGTATTAAGGAATACACCCGTCATCCACGCAACTAATACACACTAATCAACCGGTAAAAGATAGTTAGGGAGTAAGGAAATCTAAGTAAACACATTTCCCTCCACATAAGTTTTCACCAACCTTTTCATTTTCTGTTATTTTATTTTATTTGCATTCGTAGTAACTTGGGTTAGTTGACTAGCAACTAATTCCGCCACTCTTTCAAACCCGAGATTTTACTTGCTTTCAATAAAAATATAAAAAACATAAAAGAATCTTCTCTCACCCTTAGACCTATTAGAGTAGTTTTTCATACCTAACGAACACTATTCCCTGTGGAGAACGATCAATCCCCCGTACTTACCACTACACTATACTACATCGGTCAGGTACACTGCCTGGTGGGGTTGTAAGCCTCTCGAGATCCCTTGAGAGGTAAAACCTGTTGTAAGGTTGCAAAACCACGCATCAAGTTTTTGGCGCCGCTGCCGGGGAATAGTTATTGTTTAGGTTGAATTTTTATTTTATAGGTCTACTCACTAGATTCCTTTCTAGTGAGATTTTTATTTTCTTTTTCTAGGATTTTCTTTAGTCTATCTTATTTCTTTGTGCCCTTTGTTTGTAAAATCATTTTCATTTGTCACTATGGCGGATGAAATTCCATTTAGATCATTGACAATAGATGAACAATTATACTTCACCAAGAGATTTGTTTCCTATCATTCCTATGAATTGTTTCGTGATCTTTGTGATATCCAAATGAAGTTGGGGGTAAGGTTAGATGGGTTTAATGAATTCTATGCATGTGATACTTCTCTTAGACAATCATTATCTGGATCAATTCCTTTTAGTAAGACCCTTTGGATGAATTTTGAGGAAAGCTTCCTAACCATGACCCATAAGTGGAACGAATTGATGGATTCGTATGAGCAAAAAGACATAGTTTCTAAGGACATGGACTTAGAGTCAAACCAAGATTCTGAGATGGTTAAAGTTGAGCCACCTAACTGCATGTCATGGTTAGGCACCACCATAGTACAAGATGAACACTTAGGTGATCTTGATAAGATGGACGATAGAGTAGAAAATCTAAGACCACCAAGTACCCCACAAGTCCTACCATCATTTGAGGCACATACACCGCCCGTGACTTACCCGAAAGAAGTAGAAGAGACTATAGGAACCCCAATAGAGGTAGAACCTTTGAACCAAACACAACTAGAGGATATAGGTTTGAATGCTTTTAGTGATCACAACCTTACTCTTAGTTCTATGGAAGTTCCTAGTTTTGATGAACCAGAGCCTCAACCAAAACCGTTACCTAATCTTCCATCTTTAGATGTGAATTTAGGAAATGAAAAAGGTCCCGATCCACCCATCAAACCATATAGTCCGGGTAGTTTTACGTTGGAGGTAGTAGACTTTAAGCCTTGTAGAGAGGAAGCCAATATAGGAGTGAAACATGACCTTACATACTTACATCACCCATTCATGATTGATCACAAGAAACATTATGGGTTTAAACCAGGTCTATTAGGTCAAGATGGATTCCCAACTAGGAGTCTCTCGAAGTTGATAGAAGATGATCCCTTTTTAGGAGGAAACTCAAAATCACCCATTGACCAAAGTGAACTAGGCAAGGTTATGATGAAAGGAGCACACCCCTTTGAGCATATAATTCATCCACCACTCTTTCCTCACGTGGCATACTCCTACCGAGCTGGTGTGTATCGCTACTATCACCCGCACTTAATCCTAAGTGTAGGGAAAACCTCTCCTTTATCCATTAAATAAGGGTAGAGTCAGGCTCATGACTCGAACAAAAACAAGCGCTTCTTGGGAGGCAACCCAAGTTTTATTTGCTTTGTGTGTTTAATTATTTGTTTGTTTGATTTTATTTGTTTTCGTGTGTATGATTTAATTTTATTATTATTGATTCATGTTCAAAACTAAATTGTGAAAATGCTTTATTTTGTTTTTAACTTCGTCTTAACTACATATAAAGGTATTTTGCAAAAGTTAAGTGTAAGGGAAATCTAAATCGGTTTATTAGAGAACAAATGAACATGAATCATAATAATAATAAATTAACATACATATTAGTATTTGTTTGAGTCAAATGCTTGTATCGAGTCATAATGATGTTTTGCAGGATTTCCAGGAAGTAAGGTATAGGTTTTTTTCAAAAATTTTTCCGGAAACGTAACATGAGAATTCTGTCAGATCATATCTGACGGCGTCAGGTGTTACAACCTGACGGCGTCAGGTTTAATTTTCTGAAAATTTTTGAAAGTTTTGTTTTCATTAAAAGTTTTTATTAAATCTATAACTTATAATCTCCAGGAATCTGCAAAATTATCATCCCACAAGCATTATTATCCTTATATATAGATTTTATCCCGCCGATGTTATGCAGGTTTTCGTGTTTGTTTTCTCAGGTTTAACAGGTTATTTTGGACAAGGAAATGTTTTGGATCAAGCTTTTGGCGATGCATTAGTCATGAAGCTTTTACATTCTCTTTGGAAGAAGATCTAACCGTGTTACTTCATTATCCACCGAGCGAATCAGGGGAGTATTTGATTTCATTCTTTTACTTTATGCTTTTACATTTGTTATTTGAACATTAGGGACAATGTTCATCTTAAGTGTAAGGGGGGTAAAAGTACGATTAGAGAATGCTATTACGCTTGATTTTTGTTTGTTTAATAGTAGATGTGTAATAAAACTGAGATAAATACCTGTTAGGGTAATTTTAGTGCCAAATTTAAAATTTTTTACAACATTTAGGAGTGAAACTTTGATCTTAATGAGCGTCTCATGGATAGGAGTTATATGACTAGCACAAAAAACCGTACCACTAAAAAATTTTCCACCCCAAATATGTGAGGTTCGCCCCTAGAATTGGTAGGAAAAGCATTTATGCTATGATGTGTGTACCGGTAGCACTTAGATTCTAGAACTTGCGTTAGGACCATTCCGAGGCCACAAGTGAGACTACATTCGTGTAGTTAGATTTACTACATGATAAGAGGCATTAGGATTAACCCATTATTTTACACCTGTGTTTTTGTTATAATTACTTTGGCTACATTGGTCAAGTAATTCTCCCACACCCTTTGCGTTGTACTCATTTTTAGTACACGATACCCCTAGTACACCCCTCAGAGCCTATCTTTTCGTTTCGACCTTTAAGCATTTTACTTAAAGGAAGAATTTGTTTACACCCCACTAAAATGTACACCCAAATCGCCTTAGCCTACCTTGTATGCACTCATTTTTAGTGCATTATTGTTACAACATTTGTTTAAACCCAAGTTAATTATCTAGTCGATTACATGGTTGCTAAGTCGAGTCATATCCTTGTACATATTGTTTTGGGACGATTGGGACTAATGGGTAAAGTACTAGTGTAATGGAGTAATGGGGAAGAACATCATTTATTACCCCCATATGTGTTAAATATTTTAAAAGTACTCCAAGTTTTTCGATTATCTTAATTCGAGTCATTAGATTAGTTATTTGTAAAGTTATGTAAAAGTTCAAGTGTAAGGGGAATGCAATGCCCCTATGATGTATTATTTTGGATGGTAGGGCAAAAGTGTATGCAAAAAAAAAAAAAAAAAAAAAAAAAAAAAAAAAAAAAAATCGAAAAATCAAGAAAAATACAAAAAAAATGAGAAAAAGAAAAATAGAAAAAACATACGGACTACCATCCCGTTTCATTTTATGTTTATTTTATGTTTTTGTTACTTTGTTATTAGCTTAAATCGAGTCGAGTCTTGGCTTAGCAACATTGTATAGTACATGTAATTGATCAAGATCTTTAACTCGCCACCAGTAAAATATCCTTTATCCAACAAAACCGTGTTTTCCTTTTCCCTACACCTAACGTTATAACCCATTTAAAAGCCCTCTTTGATAGTTTATCTTAGGTGCTTACGCCTAGTGGAGGAGGTTTTCGATCCTTTCCCAAGCCTATGGTAATCTATTTGCTATGACAGGTAGTGAGAGATATTATCCGTTTTCATTTATGAGATTTATTTTGATGAAACTTGAGAGATGTGAGTATCTAAACACTACTTGTGAGGTGCTAGTTTGTAATCTCCGTGCTTATTATGATTAAAGTGGAACGAATATTTGTTGTAATTACTTTTATGTTAGCATTAAATGACCCCTAACTTGTATTTTGATTAGAATAAAAGCGCATTTGCTTGAGGACAAGCAAATCTCAAGTGTAAGGGTATTTGATGAAGCGAAAAGTGTACCACTTTTAAGGGGTCATTTAAGCCCTAAATCGTATTTATTTGATCAAATATTGCCCTAAATCGTTCCTTTTGTCATTTTATGTACTTTTGAGGAGAAATCTGGAAAAGGAGGCATTTTGGACGTTTTTGGAGCATAAAAGTGAAGAAAACGACAAAGTCTCAAAATTGTGCTGGAAACTACCTTTGACGGCGTCAGGATTTGTTCTGGACGGCGTCACGGCTTGGCAATAAAATGGTGGATGTGAAAATTACTCATGATAAGCCAGTGAAATTTGCATGAAATTCTGACGGCGTCACGCTTTAATATGATCAAGGTCGTCACGGCTTAATTTAGAGAGGGACGGCGTCACGCATAATCCTGACGGCGTCAAGCCTTGATAAGCCAGAACGGATTTTGGAGAGCTAAAGAGGGACTGCGTCAAGAAGGTCATCCGGGAACCCTAAAAGCGGCGAGGTGACGGCGTCACACTCCATAACGTGACGCCGTCAGATCTGAAAGTCTATATATAGTTTTGCAATTTTTTGTCATTAGTGTGGAACTTATTGGGGAACTTTGTGTGTGAAAACCCTAGGACGAATTTGGCAACTTTTTCAAGGCTTTTTGCCTTGAGATCTTCCATGTTACATTGAAGATAAGTTATCAATTAATCATTCAATATGTCTATGTGTTGTTTGATTCTATCTTGTTCTTGTCTTTTGTTTAACATGCTAGGCTAGATTTATCTTGTGTTTGCTTAGATCTAATGAAACCTAGCTATTGATTATTGGTTATTAGTGTGTTATTAGTTGTATTGGATGATTGTTCATCTATGTTAGGCTTAAGAAAACTGGCTAACTTCCTATTCGGTAACTTGCTTGAACGTCTTAAGAAACATGAACCAATGCGTACTAAAGGTTTTTATGGTTGTATTTAATGCACAAGCGAATTCTAGTGATCCCATGTTAGGAGCTTCCTAGCCGGCTCGACATAGGAGTTGATGAAGCGAAAAGTGTACCGCTTTTAAGGGGTCATTTAAGCCCGAAATCGTATTTATTTGATCAAATATTGCCCTAAATCGTTCCTTTTGTCATTTTAGGTACTTTTGAGGAGAAATCTGGAAAAGGAGGCATTTTGGACGTTTTTGGAGCATAAAAGTGAAGAAAACGGCAAAGTCTCAAAATTGTGCTGAAAGTCACCTTTGACGGCGTCAACATTAACTCCAGACGGCGTCATGCTTTGGCAAGAAAAGTTGGATGTGAAATTTACTCATGACGGGCCAGTGAGTTTGCATGAGAATTCTGACGGCGTCACGCTTTAACTAAATCAAGGGCGTCACGGCTTAAATCAAAGAGGGACGGCGTCACGTTATAGGTCCGACGGCGTCAAGCCTTGATAAGCCAGAATGGATTTTTGAAGAGCTAAAGAGGGACGGCGTCAAGAAGGTCATCCGGGAACCCTAAAAGCGGCGAGGTGACGGCGTCACAATGCATAAGGTGACGCCGTCAGATGTCAAAGTCTATATATAGTTTTCTAAATTTTTGTCATTAGGGAGAGCTTAGTGTGTGGAATTTTGGGATAAAACCCTAAGACGATTTTAGCTACTTTTTCAGGGCTTCTTGCCTTGAGATCTACCATGTTTCATTGAAAGATAAGTTATCAATTAATCATTCAATATGTCTATGTGTTGTTTGATTCTATCTTATGCTTGTCTTTTGTTTAACATGTTAGGCTAATTTTATCTTGTGTTTGCTTAGATCTAATGAAACCTAGCTATTGATTATTGGTTGTTAGTGTGTTGTTAGTTGTATTGGATGATTGTTTATCTATGTTAGGCTTAAGAAAACTGGCTAACTTCCTATTCGGTAACTTGCTTGAACGTCTTAAGAAACATGAACCAAACGCGTACTAAAGGTTTTTATGGTTGTATTTAATGCACAAGCGAATTCTAGTGATCCCATGTTAGGAGCTTCCTAGCCGGCTCGACATAGGAGTGAAGTAGGAGCTTGTAGAGTTTGGGGAAGTAAGTACGCCACCCCACGAATGGTATTAAGGAATACACCCGTCATCCACGCGACTAATACACACTAATTAACCGGTAAAAGATAGTTAGGGAGTAAGGAAATCTAAGTAAACACATTTCTCCACACATAAGTTTCTCACCACTTTTCATTTTTGTTATTTTATTTTATTTGCATTTGTAGTAATTTGGGTTAGTTGACTAGCAACTAATTCCGCCCACTCCTTCAAAACCCGAGATTTTACTTGCTTTCATAAAAATATAAAAACATAAAAAGAATCTTCCTCAACCCTTAGACCTAATTAGAGTAGCTTTTCACACCTAACGAACACTATTCCCTGTGGAGAACGATCAATCCCCCGTACTTACCACTACACTATACTACATCGGTCAGGTACACT
Source organism: Artemisia tridentata subsp. tridentata (assembly GCA_021014915.2). Taxonomy (NCBI): domain Eukaryota; kingdom Viridiplantae; phylum Streptophyta; class Magnoliopsida; order Asterales; family Asteraceae; genus Artemisia; species Artemisia tridentata. Next base: position 200,235,115 of record CP139505.1, read on the forward strand.
GCCTGGTGGGGTTGTAAGCCTCTTGAGATCCCTCGAGAGGTAAAACCTGTTGTAAGGTTGCAAAACCCACGCATCAAGTTTTTGGCGCCGCTGCCGGGGAATAGTTATTGTTTAGGTTGAATTTTTATTTCTATTAGGTCTACTCACTAGATTCCTTTCTAGTGAGATTTTTATTTTATTTTTCTAGGTTTTCTTTAGTCTATCTTATTTCTTTGTACTTTTGTTTGTGATACCTTCCACTTACCTCATGAGTAACATTGGTCATTTGATCCCTGTTATTCGTGTTTTTCGCCGTGCAAATTTTCAACTACCCGTTCCCGCCCCCATAGTAGCAAACAACAACCTTTCACCCGACCACCACTTTGGTAACAATTCTGAGATGGAGGAGTCTGACCATGAGAATGATTATGTTAGTCCATTTTACTACTCAGACTCCGATGAGGATATTGGTAATGGAGAAGTAGTTAACGAGGAATGGGGAAAAGAGGAAATTGATCCCTTTAAGTATGTTGACCCTAGGACTAAGATCGAAAAGGATAGCCTCTTTAACATGCAATTCCCGTGTAAAATTGGTTATCATGATTTTTATGCTTATCTTAACTCGTCTTTGCCTATGAACATTATCTCTCGCGCTAATTATAACAAAATCATGGTAGATGAGCTTGAATATCAAGGAGATAACATTGTTGCTAGGATTAAGCCACTACACGTGTTCGTAGGAAGTTTTGTGTATGTGGTGGATTTTATGGTTATGGAGAACTTAGGAGAATTCATTGATAACAAATTAACCCAAGTCATTTTTGGAGAACCCTTCAAAAGGTTGACCAACCTTGACGAAAAACTTGTGGACGGGTTAATTACATTCTCGGATGGGGATGAAGATTTTGTTTATCAAATGCCCCGAGCACATCCTAGGTTTAAGAACTACCCCATTGAATCTTGCAATATAATTATGCCTATCGACTTGTTAAGTGAGAATGATAAGAGGAAGGGGCTCAAATATCCACATGAGAAAAATAAGAGATACTATCATGGATGTTTGGAGCTGAATGATGAATACAAGAAAGATGAGGCAACAATTAGATGGCTCACACTCGGATACGTGAGCATAAGCGACACTAGATGAGCGTGACTTTGAGTCTAGCTACAAGACTCGTTAATAAAGAAAAGCGCTTCTTGGGAGGCAACCCAATCTTTATTTGTTTTATTTGCTTTGTGTGTTCATTTGTTTGTGTGTTTGTTTTATTTGTTTCCATATGTGTGTTTAATTTTTATTCTTATTGATTCATGTTCAAAAACTAATTTGTGAAAATGCTTTATTTTGTTTTTAACTTCGTCTTAACTACATATAAAGGTATTTTGCAAAAGATAAGTGTAAGGGAAATCTAAATCGGTTTATTAGAACACATATGAACATGAATCGTAATAATAATAAATTAACATACATATCCGTATTTGTTTGAGTCAAATGCTTGTATCGAGTCATAATGATGTTTTGCAGAATTTCCAGGAAGTAAGGTAAAGGTTTTTCCAGAAATTTTCCGGAAACTTAAAACGAAAATTTTTGTCAGGTCATTTCTGACGGCGTCAGGGGTTATAACCTGACGGCGTCAGATTTAATTTTCAGAAATTTTTGAAATTTTTGTTTTTAAAAAGTTTTTATTAAAATCTCCAACTTATAATCTCCAGGAATCTGCAAAGTTATCATTCCACAAGCATTATATCCTTATATATAGATTTTATCCCGCCGATGTTATGCAGGTTTTCGTGTTTGTTTTCTCAGGTTCAACAGGTTATTTTGGACAAGGAAATGTTTTGAATCAAGCTTATGGCGATGCATTAGTCATGGAGCTTCAACATTCTCTTTGGAGGAAGATTTAACCGTGTAATTTCATTATCCAACGAGCGAATCAGGGGAGTATTTGATTTCATTCTTTTACTTTTTCTTTTACATCTTGTTATTTGAACATTAGGGACAATGTTCATCTTAAGTGTAAGGGGAGGGTAAAAGTACGATTTTTGAGAATACAATTGCGCTTGATTTTTTGTTTGTTTAATAGTAGATGTGTAATAAAACTGAGAGAAATACTTGTTAAGGTAATTTTAGTGCCAAATTTTAAATTTTTTACAACATATAGGAGTGAAACTTTGATCTTAATGAGCGTCTCATGGATAGGAGTTATATGACTAGCACAAAAACCGTCCCACTAAAAAAATTTTCCACCCCCAAATATGTGAGGTTCGCCCCTAGAATTGGTAGGAAAAGCATTTATGCTATGATGTGTGTACCGGTAGCACTTAGATTCTAGAACTTGCGTTAGGACCATTCCAAGGCCACAAGTGAGACTACATTCGTGTAGTTAGATTTACTACATGATAAGAGGCATTAGGATTAACCCATTGTTTTACACCTGTGTTTTTGTTATAATTACGTTGGCTACATTGGTCAAGTAATTCTCCCACACCCTTTGCGTTGTACTCATTTTTAGTACACGATACCCCTAGTACACCCCTCAGAGCCTATCTTTTCGTTTCGACCTTTAAGCATTTTACTTAAAGGAAGAATTTGTTACACCCCACTTAAATGTACACCCAAATCGCCTTAGCCTACCTTGTATGCACTCATCTTTAGTGCATTATTGTGACAACATTTGTTTAAACCCAAGTTAATTATCTAATTGATTACATGGTTGCTAAGTCGAGTCATATCCTTGTACATATTGTTTTGGGACGATTGGGACTCATGGGTAAAGTACTGTGTAATGGAGTAATGGGGAAGAACATCATTTATTACCCCCATATGTGCTAAATGTTTTAAAAGTACTCCAAGTTTTTCAATTATCTTAATTCGAGTCATTAGAATAGTTATTTGTAAAGTTATGTAAAAGTTCAAGTGTAAGGGGAGCAACGCCCCTTTGATGTATTATTTGGATGGTAGGGTAAAAGTGTTGATGAAAAAAAAAGAAAAAAAAAAAAAAAAAAAAAAAAAAAAAAAAATCGAAAAAAATCAAGAGAAATACAAAAAAAAATGAGAAAAAGAAAAATAAAAAAAACATACGGACTACCATCCCGTTTCATTTTATGTTTATGTTTTGTTATTTTCTTTCATTAGCTTAAGATCGAGTCTAGTCTTGGCTTAGCAACATTGTATAGTACATGTAATTGATCAAGATCTTTAACTCGCCACCAGTAAAATATCCCGTATCCAACAAAACCGTGTTTTCCTTTTCCCTACACCTAACGTTATAACCCATTTAAAAGCCCTCTTTGATAGTTTATCTTAGGTGCTTACGCCTAGTGGAGGAGGTTTTCGATCCTTTCCCAAGCCTATGGTAATCTATTTGCTATGACAGGTAGTGAGAGATATTATCCGTTTTCATTTATGAGATTTATTTTGATGACACTTGAGAGATGTGAGTATCTAAACACTACTTGTGAGGTGCTAGTATGTAATCTCCGTGCTTATTATGATTGAAGTGGAACGATTATTTGTTGTAATTACTTTTATGTTTGCATTAAATGACCCCTAACTTGTATTTTGATTAGAATAAAAGCGCATTTGCTTGAGGACAAGCAAATCTCAAGTGTAAGGGTATTTGATGAGGCGAAAAGTGTACCGCTTTTAAGGGGTCATTTAAGCCCGAAATCGTATTTATTTGATCAAATATTGCCCTAAATCGTTCCTTTTGTCATTTTAGGTACTTTTGAGGAGAAATCTGGAAAAGGAGGCATTTTGGACGTTTTTGGAGCATAAAAGTGAAGAAAACGGCAAAGTCTCAAAATTGTGCTGAAAGTCACCTTTGACGGCGTCAACATTAACTCCAGACGGCGTCATGCTTTGGCAAGAAAAGTTGGATGTGAAATTTACTCATGACGGGCCAGTGAGTTTGCATGAGAATTCTGACGGCGTCACGCTTTAACTAAATCAAGGGCGTCACGGCTTAAATCAAAGAGGGACGGCGTCACGTTATAGGTCCGACGGCGTCAAGCCTTGATAAGCCAGAATGGATTTTTGAAGAGCTAAAGAGGGACGGCGTCAAGAAGGTCATCCGGGAACCCTAAAAGCGGCGAGGTGACGGCGTCACAATGCATAAGGTGACGCCGTCAGATGTCAAAGTCTATATATAGTTTTCTAAATTTTTGTCATTAGGGAGAGCTTAGTGTGTGGAATTTTGGGATAAAACCCTAAGACGATTTTAGCTACTTTTTCAGGGCTTCTTGCCTTGAGATCTACCATGTTTCATTGAAAGATAAGTTATCAATTAATCATTCAATATGTCTATGTGTTGTTTGATTCTATCTTATGCTTGTCTTTTGTTTAACATGTTAGGCTAATTTTATCTTGTGTTTGCTTAGATCTAATGAAACCTAGCTATTGATTATTGGTTGTTAGTGTGTTGTTAGTTGTATTGGATGATTGTTTATCTATGTTAGGCTTAAGAAAACTGGCTAACTTCCTATTCGGTAACTTGCTTGAACGTCTTAAGAAACATGAACCAAATGCGTACTAAAGGTTTTTATGGTTGTATTTAATGCACAAGCGAATTCTAGTGATCCCATGTTAGGAGCTTCCTAGCCGGCTCGACATAGGAGTGAAGTAGGAGCTTGTAGAGTTTGGGGAAGTAAGTACGCCACCCCACGAATGGTATTAAGGAATACACCCGTCATCCACGCGACTAATACACACTAATTAAGCGGTAAAAGATAGTTAGGGAGTAAGGAAATCTAAGTAAACACATTTCTCCACACATAAGTTTCTCACCACTTTTCATTTTTGTTATTTTATTTTATTTGCATTTGTAGTAATTTGGGTTAGTTGACTAGCAACTAATTCCGCCCACTCCTTCAAAACCCGAGATTTTACTTGCTTTCATAAAAATATAAAAACATAAAAAGAATCTTCCTCAACCCTTAGACCTAATTAGAGTAGCCTTTCACACCTAACGAACACTATTCCCTGTGGAGAACGATCAATCCCCCGTACTTACCACTACACTATACTACATCGGTCAGGTACACTGCCTGGTGGGGTTGTAAGCCTCTTGAGATCCCTCGAGAGGTAAAACCTGTTGTAAGGTTGCAAAACCCACGCATCAGGAGTGAAGTAGGAGCTTGTAGAGTTGGGGAAGTACGTACGCCACCCCACGAATGGTATTAAGGAATACACCCGTCATCCACGCAACTAATACACACTAATCAACCGGTAAAAGATAGTTAGGGAGTAAGGAAATCTAAGTAAACACATTTCCCTCCACATAAGTTTTCACCAACCTTTTCATTTTCTGTTATTTTATTTTATTTGCATTCGTAGTAACTTGGGTTAGTTGACTAGCAACTAATTCCGCCCACTCTTTCAAACCCGAGATTTTACTTGCTTTCATAAAAATATAAAAAACATAAAAGAATCTTCTCTCACCCTTAGACCTATTAGAGTAGTTTTTCATACCTAACGAACACTATTCCCTGTGGAGAACGATCAATCCCCCGTACTTACCACTACACTATACTACATCGGTCAGGTACACTGCCTGGTGGGGTTGTAAGTCTCTCGAGATCCCTTGAGAGGTAAAACCTGTTGTAAGGTTGCAAAACCACGCATCAACATGATGTTGGTGAGTTCATAGATTTATGATAAAACAGTAATGATGATATGAATTTAATAAAAGTTTTCGAGCATTGTGTTGCTCAAAATGGTATGATAATGATGTTTATGAAAGTATTGTGAGCATTGAGTTGCTCAAAATATTATGATAATGATGTTTATGAAAGTATTGTGAGCATTGTGTTGCTTAAAATGTTATGATAATGATGTTTATGAAAGTATTGTGAGCATTGTGTTGCTCAAAATGTTATGATAATGATGTTTACCTTAAAGAAATGTTAAGGATGTGGTCCATGGGTAGGGTATGTGTCCCAAAATAAAATAGTCTATTACGCTAGCTCTAAGTTCATGCAACCGAAGCTCGACCGTTCAGTGCGCTAAATCCTATCACATAAATAATAATAATGGGGCCCATAGCGAGTGCTTAACCCAATACACTCGTAATCCGACTTAATATACGCCCGCATTGACCCGTCTGGCCAACCGAACGGGGGAGTCACCCCAATAGATCTATTTATATTAATTGCGCTCCCTAACCGGAATTAACGGTGCATGAAGGTGGGCATAGTAGTGGGTTCTAGAGGCTTAGGCTAACTACGCAATAGTTTGGTAAAAATAGTGTTGGTCCATAAAATAGTTTTGTATGTTTCTCACCCCAAGTTTTGTAAAAACAAGTGTAGGTAAAGTGGGGTTCTATTTCACATTTAATATTTAAGCACTTATGTTTAGAATAAGGTAAACTAATGTGCAATAAGCAATTAAATCATGTTTTCAAATAAAAACAAGTTATGAGTTTAAATATAAGCATGCATTGAGTTTAAAAACGAGCATGTATTCTCCCCCAAATATTTATAAAACAAGTAAAGGTAGGGGCCATGAACTCACCTTAGCTTGCAGCAACACAAAAACATCACAACGGTCACAAATGGCATCAAGGGCAACGGTATCGAGGGTATGGGCACAATGGTGCCAGATCGGCACAACCTAATATATGTATTTATCTCAGAATACGCCTCGAAGAATAAAGATTTTTGAAAGGACGAGTGTTTTAGTTTTCGTGGATTACTCGTATTAAAGGTTGTAAAAAGTTTAGTGTTAATGTTTCGTGTGGTAGTAAGAACATAGACTCAAGAATACTCAAGCCAAAAAGGAATAGGAATTTGACACAATCGAGAAAAGTACGGACGGGAGTTTGAGTCGAGAAAGGAATGACAAACGAAGACAAATGGAATAGTGACAAAGGAAAATGTCAAATAAGTTTATTAATATGTTTCGGTGTTTATCCAATAACCACAAATAGTTTGGAAATAATTAATATAGTTTTGAAAAAGTAATTTAAGTTCTAAAAGAAAACTTAAATTTTGTATATTAAATAGTAAATGTTTTTCATGTTAATAAAACTACAAGTTCCGATTATTGTCGGGTTTTATAAGATAAAAGGTTTGTGAAATATAAAGTATAAGTTGGGGAAATTTATAAATCATGTCGCGTCCATTTATATAATTTTCAAAAGTTGTCGTGATTTTAATAAAAACTCAATTTCTTCAAAACAATGTTTCCCGACAAGTTTTTAATAAGAACAATTGAAAATTAATCTTACTTTTTAGAATATCTATTAGTCGTCTAGTATAAAATGTCCAATTAGTCCATTATAGTTAATTTGTCCAATGATGTTATTCGGTATTCAAATATCCGGTTAGTTAAGTTTAATTAATAAACTAGTTTTAGATGTGTTAAATGTGTTTATTAGTTGTCGGGTTTTATGACTCGTTAGTAGTATATTTTGGTCGCTTGGAGTCCATTTCCCAAATATTAGTATTTACACTTATTGTCAAACCCAATATACCCTCGTTGGCATGAATTAAATGAGTTCGGCCCACATCCATTTACGGCCTAACACACAAGCCCATAATATAATTACTCACATTTTAGTCCAACCCAAAAAAATATATTATTAATTATAACCCATTTACAAAATGTGACAGTAACACATATTGTTTAGTTCCTTTTAGTTACCAATTGTGTTGACCAAATTCGAGAGTAACAAAAACTGGACGCACCCTATTTGTGACTGAACAAACACACAAGAGACCAACGACACACCCTCTTGGAGTCTATCAAACCTAGAACAACGGAACCCGGATGAGAACTGTGACAACATTCAAGAACAAGCTACTAGGAATCTAAGTTAGTAGCCAAATTCAATATAGATCAAGCTCTACACTCTAATAACCCACGTCATATAAAATTTGAGCAAACCCAACTTCCCCGAGACTAAACCATCTTGACAACAATAACAACATCACAATAGGCTACTTTATCCTAGCGACATTGGCAAGACACTGAACAAGGGCGATTTGTAAGTTGGCTCACTCACTGAGTTGACTCAGTGAGTCAGCTCGGCCTACCTAGCAAACAACCACCCTCTTAAAGTCTTTTTAACCGCACGATACGATTTTTCAAAACAAGTTTAACTATGTTTTAACCACGAGAACTTTATTACAATTGGTTTAAATCGAATGAGAAATGACATGAGTTAAACGATTACCATACCAAGAATAACGGGAAGGAGAAAGAGAGACGAGGGATAGAGAGATGGCGAGATGAGTAGCAACATACGAACCAAACCCCATAAGCTAAAACACATCCTAGGCGACCCCCTTTTACTTCAACACATAGAAACCCAATTAATCACACAGCCCCTTGGTCTTTTCGATTTCCTTGGCGTAGGTGGTGACTATGGTGGTATGGAAGACGGGTGGCCAGAGTTTTGGCCAGAAAATTAGTGGCGGCTGGAAACTCTAGAGAGGAGAAGGGTTTGATAAAGTGATGAATATGAGTTATGAGATTTGAGTGTGTGTCTCCCCCCTATAGCTTCGACCATATTTAAAGAAACAAAAGGGCAGTGTTTGACCAAGGCTTTCTTGGTGGAATCCCGTGAAGGGAAGAGTTTGGGAGAGGTCCTTATCAGCTTCATCCTCCAAGAGTGTCTCGTGATTGTGTTTTGAAGGAAGAGATGGTGGACAAAAGAAAAGAGAAAGGGTGATGGAGATAGATCGAATATACAGAGAAAAAAAAAAAAAAAAAAAAAAAAAAGCTAAGGAAAGAAAAATGGGCGGTGGGTATTTATTTATTAGAAGGGTAGATGTTGTTTTATTAATACCCCATGTCCTGTTGAGCCAAATTTTAAATGTGATCTCTCGGTTTGGTAAAAATACGAGGAATACATTTCTGGAAACGTTTTTATAAAAATAGTTTAAAAACAAGGTCATTGACTCTCAAAATTAATTATAAAATTTAAGTCATTTCTTTTGTGGTGACGGTACGCGTGTGGCGTTGCGTTTTTCAGAAAAGTGAAATGACTTCTCGGTTTTGTAATTAAATTGCCACCAAGTGATTATTTTACTTTTCTTGATAAAATTAAGTGATTTGGAAGGTTACTGTATTGCTACAGTGTGCGAAAGAATTTTCAGAAATAGTTAAATACGCTCAAAATGCTCAAATAAATTGTCAAGTAAAAATAAGTAAATTTTTATTATTAAAATAATGTTTGGAAATTTATGGGTGGTTACAAAGAGCCTCTTCAGGTAAATGCATAACCAAGTGAATCATAATACCAAAAAAAACAAGAGGATATATTTGCTCGAGACTACACAAAATATTGATCATCTGGTCTTTAGCTTTCACCATGTCTTTCACCAACAAATTTCGAGCGCAAATTTGCTTAAAGAATAAACAAAGCTCGATCAATGGTGTATAAGTCTGTGCGTCCAAGTATTGCTGAAATCCATAAGGAAGTAACCGTTGCATCATTATATGAAAGTCATGAGACTTCATGCCCGTTATATTGTTATCATCTTTGGCCATTTTTGACTTGAACTTGGATCCGAACCCATCTGGTAGTTTAACTGTTTCTTTATTTCTTTCGATCAACAAAAATACAAACCTACCCGAGACCTTATAAGATCTTATAAGATCTTGAAGCCAAAACACCATCTGGTAGTTTAACTTGGATACGAAAGTGATAAAAGAAAGAACAAGAACGTGTTTCTTTCTTTCGATCAACAAAACACCAAAACAAAAATACAAACCTACCCGAGACCTTATAAGATCTTGAAGCCGTTGTGAGAAGACAATAAGGTTTCGTGTGGATTGAAGAAGAAAGAAACAATATCAATGTTTTTGTGGCCGAGTGATTGAGATTTATTTAAGTTCGTGGCTTAGAAGACGAAAGAAAGACAAGTGATTTGTGTTTGGTGTTCGGTTATACCAAGCAGAAAGAAAGAAACAATATATCTTTTGGTTAAATGAGATGGCTGCAAGTAGTTTTGAGGGAGGCGTGTGGTTTCGTGAAAGGTGGAGTAGGGTTTGTTTAGTGTTGAATACTTGAATTGGGTTTTCAAAACTAAAATCTACTCAGACGAGAGTTTTAATGTTTGTAAATTGGGCCTTTAATGACATATAAAGCCCATTAGATATTGGAGAATAAGTGAATAAATAGATGTGTTGTATACGTATATGTATATACGAGTAATGAACTATTGGCAATTTTGTATAATTTGATTTGTATCGTAAACCTATCAGATTAAGATTTAAAAATTTACTTTTGTAGAAATTGTATTAGTTAGCACTCAACTTTGTATAATTTGTATATGCTTTTTATATTTTAGAATGTGACTGGACTGTCTTACTTTGTGTATTAGTTGATATAAAATTATTAAAGGTCAATACAAGATATTTGTAATGATTATTAACATATTTAATAAAAGCAATTAACTTAAGCTAACAAAAGTATCTTATAAAATTTTAAAAACATATGTTTAGAAAAAGCGGGTCGAAGAGTTGAGATATTCATAACTTATACAAATAATTTTCATATTTTTAATTACTATTTGAGCATTCTATAATTTTTGAATTTAAAGGTTTGAGATGATATTTAGAATATCACGCTACGTGAAATAATAAAATTAATCTTAATACTATAAGATTTAGTCCATTGATTAAATGTAGAGTAATAAAGACACTCAAGATGGAGTCCCAAATTTAATGTGAAGTATATACAATATCGGGATGGAAGTGCAAGGGTTGACGGAATTGATCACATGGTAATCGTGATATTTGATCAAAGTACATTTCTTTTGAATATACAAGTTATACGTTGTTATATATTTTAGACTCATCATCACGTTAACAAGTAATGAACATCAAGATACAATTCGTGTATCGCACGAGTTTTCCACGCCTCGTTCTTTTTAACAAGCAACTTATACTTGAATTAGATCTTATTTAAGTTTGCTAATGACATGTTTTTTTTAGTTGTATATTCGATTTGACTAAAAAAATTATTTTTACCCCCTCTCCGCCCCTACTTACCACTATGCATTATTAATCATCAACAATTTTTAACTTATAATAAAGTTCATTAGATGAACACTATGTACAATATATAAATGAATCTGCATCTTTTACATGACGCGATTGATCGTTTTTATTTTACCGTGTGAACAATCGAAAGTAGTCAAACTCAAAGCACATGTTTTCAATTTAATACTCTTTCCGTCTCAAAATTATAATTCACATTTCTTTATTGGATCCCAAAAAAGGCCAAATTGCATATATATCCCTCCCAAATAATTGCATATATAATATATATATATTATATATATATATATATATATATATATATATATATATATATATATATATATATATATATCCTTTGTACAAGTTTTTTATGCACATAGTACAATGGTTTTTATACATACTTTGTATATATATGCAATTTTACATTTTCGAAATGATATATATGCAAAAGCCCCCAAAATAATTATCCATTTTTTTTAAAATAAAAACTAGATAATATATTAAAGGAATATTCTCTTTGAGTAGTTGAGATTTATAATGGTTCATTTTTATTAAACTAGCAGGGTACCCGCGCAATGCGGCGGCGGGTACCCTGTAACTAAATTTTGTGGCGAACAAATGTTTTTCATTTATATGTTTTTTCTAAACATAATAGTACGTATTTTAATTTCCGGTGAGCTATGTATTTGAAATTATTACATTTTTTTTACAATAAATGTACGGAAATTCATGTCGGAACAACTTTAACTCTTTAACCAAAAACAATGTTTTTCATTCTACAATGCATGATAATTTATTTGCAGGTTATCAATGGTTTTTTCCTTGTTCACTCACAACAACTTACAAAATTCGGTCCATCAAGAAATTGAATACAAAATTAGGCCCATATTTCTAACTCTAATAAAAAGGTTATATAATACCATCTTTTACACTATGTGCAGTCACCCTCACAAACAAAATTCGTCCCTTTCTTAGGCTGGGCACAGTAGTGACCCTAACGACTCTCAATTTTTCTGCCACCTCAGTTTTCTTTTTCATGCGACTTACAGACGACCTTTTAGGCACAGTAAGACGACCGACATTTTTTTTTCTTTCAGCTTTTTTAACAAAAAAGTTAAAATCCAAAACACTTTGCGTCGTTTGTTTGTAGCTTTTGACAAAATTTTGTTGCGCCAATCAATATGTACGTGTCTATTCATGACAAAAGTATGAAACATCATATCTAAACGTGTGAATCTTAGCATTTCGTAACACACATTTTAAACATGATTTTTGAAACGTACATCTTAAAACGTTTGGAAATTGGTTGAATCAAATTTTGTGTGCCCGTTTTTTTTTCGGGGCTTGGTTCACGTTTTGTTTCATTTTGTAATATTTAGAATTTAGCTCAGTAGCATCGTGATTATAAATGCACGATTGCAATCTAAACAACCTTTCTTAGTTGACGTTTTTAAATTTGGAAAACTTAAACTTCTCAACCATTTAAAAGTTTCAAGTTTTAAACACTATCATAACTTTTAGATATTATCAAGTTTCAATGTTTATCCATCTTTTTTAATTCCTCTATAGTTTATTTCTAATATTTTATAGATGTGATTCACTTAAAAGATTACTCCTTTTAAGTTTTAACGATGCATCTAGTCACTTTCACATGTACAGTGTACATCGGCAATTTACTTTTTCTCACAAAAATGGAATTTGAAATTTTTTTCTCAAAACATCTCCATTAGCTGTCATCAACTTTCATTTGATGATCGTAAAAACCCTTCATTTCACTTTTAAAAAATACAAAAAAGTACAACAAACCTCTGTAAAAGTTGAAGCACTTCAGTATACAAAGCATTAAGGGTGCGTTTGGTTCGTAAGTGGGATTGGAATTGGATTCGGATTTAGGAAAGGTTTGAAAGATGTGGGAAAGATTTGAGAAAAAAGTAGGAGATAGAAAATATATTATTATATATAATTTATTAAATTTTATATTGTATTTAAATATTATATTATAATAAAAAAGTTAAGAATGTGAGAGGAAAAAAAATGAGGCCCGCAGGTTTCAAGTGAAACCCACCTATTTAGTAATCTATCAATACTAATTCCATTCCTATTTCCAAAATATACAACCAAACGATTGTTTTGGGTCACATCAATCTAAAACCTATACCAATCCCTCAAACCAAACACTTCCTAACATTCACTTTTTGTAGTTGTTGTATCGTTTTAATATACTAACTTTAATAAGTTTGGAATCTACTTTTATTTTTTGAAAAGACAACTCCATTTCATTTTGATACTCCCAATGCCATAGCACCAAGCTTAATATACCGGCTTGGAATCTACTTTTATTTTAGAGTAAACTACAAAATACATCCCTGTGGTTTGGTCAATTTCACACAATACATCCCTTCCAAAAAAGTTGCGCCATACACATCCCTCCGTTAGTAAAAGTCAAACACAATACATCCAAGAGGACGAACGGTGCAAAGATTGTCTCGTTAAGTTGGACACGTGGCAGTTAAGTAAGGGTATTTTCGTCATTTGTCCCATCTCCTTCACCCCTATTTTTCTACCACTTTAATTATAAACACAAACTAAAAAACACAAACCACAAATCCAGATCCAGATCATGAACACAAATAAAAAAACCCAAATCATGAACACAAATAAAAAACCCAAATCCCTAATCTCTTGTCATTTGTTATCCATAATCACAAACACAAACAGCGCCCCCATCTCCTCCTCACACCAAACGCAGTCAATCACATCCTCCACTTCTTTGTTTCTTATCAAATTAACTCACTCCCACTTCTTTCTACTGACTACACGACGACGAAGGGTCTTCACGCTATAAGATGGTGATGGTTCGATGTTGAAAAAGAAATTTGATTAATGGGTTTGTTTAATGGGTTTGATTAATGGGTTTGTTGGTATTTTGGTTAATGGGTTTGTTGGTATTTTGGTTCCAAAGATCCGGTTTATTCAGTTTTCCTATATATAGCCAAACTCAAGAAGAAATTTGGAGACATAAAAGATGATTGAAATTTAAGATGTTTGTCCTATATACCAACAAACATCTTGAAATTTAAGAAATTTGGAGACATATCGATGGAGACAAAGATAATGGGTTTGTTGTCCTATATAGCTGCCATCATCTTTTGTATTGGTTCTTTCTTTATTAAGGTGATTGAAATTTAAGTTTGGAGAAGGTGATTAAGGTGATTGAAATTTAAGTTTGGTATCTAGGTATTGACTAGAATACCACCATTGTTGGTGCTGGGTTTTGGTTAAATTTTTTGTTGTGTGGGTTTTATAGATCCGGATCTGTGATCTCTTTTTGTTTGGTGATCTTGAGTCTCAGTCTTGATGATTGTCTGTCGTGTGTTTGGATTTGTATTGTTGAGATTATTGTTTTTGTTAATGTTTAGATCTGGTTGTGTTTTTGTTATTGGATTTTTTTGGAAATTTGATATGGGTTAGAGTAAACAAACAAGAAATTTGATAAGAAAGGATGAGACAGCTGGGTTTGGGTTTGTATTTAAGTTTGTGTTTTTTGGATTTGTGTTTGATTCTGGATTTGAATGAATTTGTGTTTGATTCTGGATTGGTGTTTTTCTGCATTTGTGTTTAATTTTGGATTTGAATGAAGAGTATTAAAAGAAGAGTAAGTGAGTTGGTGTTTATGATAAAAGGACTAAAATACCCTTGCTTAAAAAGAGTTAACTGCCACGTGTCCAACTTAACGAGACAATCTTTGCACCGTTCGTCCTCTTGGATGTATTGTGTTTGACTTTTACTAACGGAGGGATGTGTATGGCGCAACTTTTTTGGGAGGGATGTATCGTGTGAAATTGACCAAACTACAGGGATGTATTTTGTAGTTTACTCTTTATTTTATTTTTTTGTAATCACATCAAACATAGCAACAGATACTGTCTATTCACTTCATCTTTTATTACTTGATTTTGTTTAAAGTTCAACACTCATTTACTTTTCTTTTCTTCTTTTTTATCTTTTGATCACCATGGCATGATTTTGTTTATAAATATTTCAAAATTTATAACTAAATTTACACAATAAACTTTGTAACAAAATTTACATCATAAGCTTTATAACTAAATTTACACAATAAACATTATATCAAATTTACACGGATAAAAAATAATTCCTATATAATTAAAAAAAATATTGGAATCTTGGGCTTATCATTCACAGAAGAACACAAAAATAAAACAAATAGATCCAGTTCATACTTGTTTTCTCTTTTCAATATCATCAAGAATGTGAGCAAGCTCCACATGAGTTTCAATAATCCATTCCAGCAATCCTTTGACCATCTTCAAGTAACTCTTGCTCTACCTTCCAACTTCCCTATTAAAAATAAAAATATAAAAACACCAATATCAAACTGATAAAATCCTTTCTTTAGCAAATCCATATACAAACATATTATTTCCGAATAATCTAAAAAAAACATATAGGTGTAAAAAAAAACATAACGAAAAATATTATTTCCGGCTAATCTAAAAAGTACCTCTTTTCGGCGACCAAAATATAACATTTTCCGGCGGCAACTTTTTTCGGCGACCAAAAATATTTCCGGCGACAGTTCCGGCGAATTCCGGCGATAGCGGGGACAAACCTTAAAAATAAAGCAGTAAAAAAAACTTAAACTCATGAACAATACATAGATCTATGAAATGAACCATGAAACATGAAAAAAAAAATAATAAATAAATAAATAAAATAAAATAAAATAAAAAAACCCTCAAAAGCCGAGGGGTAATTCAGTAGTTGCCTCGGCGACGAAGTTTTCGGGGGTGGTGGGGGGTCTCGGTGGTGAGAGTCGGTATTGGTGGTCGTCTGAGGAAAGGATTAGTTTGGGTGTGTGTGTGTGTGTGTGAGTGATTTTATGAGAGAGAAGTGAAAAAAATGTTGATATTTATGGTAATTTGGCTAAAAATGTGGGATGGTTATTTGATTTTCAACTGTTACAAACATCACTTTTAAATACTTTTAAATGTACTCTAGATTTTTAGCCATACAAATATATGGAACTGTTACAAATCGTGGAGCTATTACTGACATTTTGAAATGGACTGTTACAATGGGCTTTGTATGAATGTTAGCTATTATATAGGAAGAACTAAAACGTAAATAATAGCTGAATTTTTAAGCATTATGTGTATGTATAGATTAAATGGGTTGTTTACAATGTTATAATGGTATTAATGACTATCAAAAGACAATATTTCTATAATAAGCAATTTAAGAAATCTGAATTTTAAGCTTTGTTATTTAGGGAAATGTTCTAAATGCATTATAAGGTAGCAGAGATTTTGTGATTTGTGTCTCATTATAATAATTTTGACACTGAGGGAGTAACTTTATTATATCAACTACACCGCTCACATAAAAACAATATTTTTGCCTACTTATATTGACTCCTCAAATGCACCTCACTCGCTACCACACTACAACATAACATCATATCGCAACAGATCTGCATATTTCGCCAACCAAATATCCAAAAACCAAAACCCTCTATTTTTTTTTTCTTCACTTCCCAAAACAAAAGAAATTTCAACATTTTACACAAAAACAATAAATTAGCCAACTAAAATAACAACTTGAAGAATATGAGATGCAGTGGTACGTCGTCGCTTCGCTTCTAACCGTTCTCACTAGCTCTCAGGTAACCCCTAATTTAGCTTAATTTTAAGTTATGATCTGTTAGGTTTAATGCTATAGTGTGTGTTTATTACACATAGTGAACTACTTGAACTGCTTTTTATTAGGTTTAATTTGAAATAACTGCTTCTTAAATGTGATTGTAATGATTTCGGATCTTCGCGCTTCTTCGAAATTAGTAGAAAATGAAGTTAAATGTTATGTGTACACAGTGGATTTAATTGAGTTGCTAATTAGGTATATTTGTTACTAGCTGTTTCTAAAGTGTGGTTAGAAGGATTTTATGATGATTTTTTATCGTCGTTTTTCGTTTTTAGGATATTACAGTGATTAGATGGTGTATCGAATTTGTTAATTTTGTCGTTTATAGGTTCAAAATTGATTGCGTTTAGTATAATTTGAACTTTTGATCGGTTAGGTATGTTAATTAGGTTAGGTTTATTGTTATGCGGTATCTTTAATGTGTTATTAATACACATGGTGAACTCATGAAGGTGCTTTTAGTATGTGGTTAGAATGATGTTATGATAATAGTCACGTTCCCCAACAAAATTTTTTTTGGGCGGTGGGTGTGTTAGGGGCCAGTTATCAACGTACATAATTTTGTATGTGGAATATTGTGATTTGTTTGGTATGGTTTTTGTTTGATGTTAATTAAGTCCGTTTCTGATGGAATGATTTCGATTTTGTTGTTGATGGCAGGGAATTTTGACTACATTGTCGCAGAGTGACGGTGGATATAAATATGACTATGCAACTATTCCTTTTCTTGCTGAGATCTTCAAGGTACTTATTTGGTTATGTGATTAGATATCGTTTAGTTGATCTATTTAGGATGCTAATAAAGTATAAAGGTTTTTGGCATTGCTTATATTTTCTACTTATAGGCAGAAGCATAGAGCAGAATAGTGTTTGGATTTTTATTAAGTTTTGACAAATCAAGGGAAGAACGTTAAAGAGTTGCATATCTCTTTGTAAAGGTTTTTATGTTAGATATAAGAGTAAAAATCGAATTTTGTCCCAAAATACCCCAAATAAGCAGATAAGCAAAAGCAGTTTATCCGTAGTAATCTCTAACACCCTCTATATGACACTTGCATGCAAGGGATACTTTTGTATTTTTGGAGGTTGCGTTGTAGGGGCTTTGCGTTAATGTGAATTATGGTGTCTACAATCTGATCTTTTGCACTGTAGATATGTTTTGGGATTGAATGACTAATTGGGTTACTTTTCTATTGCAGCTTCTTGTATCTAGCATCTTCCTTTGGCGAGAATGTAAGAAATCGCATCCTCCAAGGATGACAACAGATTGGAAGACTGTTCGCATGTACCCTATCCCCTCTATAATATACCTCATCCATAATAATGTTCAGTTTGCTACCCTGACATATGTTGATACATCCACATATCAAATTATGGGAAATTTGAAAATCGTCACGACAGGAATATTATTTAGGTATGTTCTCTGTTCTTATTTATTTTAGTAAATTATACAGCAATCCCCGTTATACTTTGGGGTGAATTGAATTACTTTCACTTGCATATAATTAGTTATTGTGAATTTAACGGAGGTTTAATGTTATAGGCTGTTCTTGAAGAGGAAGCTCTCCAATTTGCAGTGGATGGCAATAGTTTTATTGGCTGTTGGTACAACGACAAGTCAGGTACTACTCAAATTTCCCGCCAGCATTCATATGTATTTTTCCTTTTCTGCCTAATGTTTTTTCTCAATGGGGCATGAGCTTTTATTGAATATGATTTTAGTTAGTAGATAGTGTTAAGCTGTAATCTATTAATGGGTCAATGGTGACGGTTTCAGACTAGTTGACGTGATTTTTGCTCCATCTGTTTCCTACTTTTCTAACAACTAATTCAATAATGTCACTGCCTGTAAAATCTATTACTGACACTGACTCCATCGGTTATTACTAATATAGGTCAAAGGATGCGGAGAGGCATCTTGTGACTCCCTATTCTCATCTCCAATCCAGGGGTACATATTAGGTGTCTTGTCTGCTTGTCTTTCAGCTCTAGCTGGAGTATATACAGAGTTTATAATGAAGAAGAATAATGACACCCTTTATTGGCAGAATGTTCAACTGTACACGTAGGCTTCTTTGTTCGTTTGTGTTATTATTTTTTGCTTTATAGTAGAAAAAAGTTCTGATATGATACTATTGCTGGCTTGCTGCTAAGTAGGGACTATGCTTGTTCCTTTCAGGTTTGGGGCACTTTTTAACATGGGACGGCTTTTTGTGGATGACTTTAGAGGAGGCTTTGAGAGTGGGCCATGGTGGAGCCGCCTTTTTAATGGGTACACTATCACAACATGGCTAGTGGTGTTGAATCTAGGTTCCACTGGTCTTCTGGTGTCGTGGTTGATGAAGTATGCTGACAACATAGTGAAGGTTTCTCCCTTTCTTATGACTTGTATTAATTCTGTATCTTTTTCATCATAGCTATTGCAGTTTGAGCAAATTTTGGGTCAGTACGTATTTTAGGGGTTCCATTCTATCATATTACTATCCTTCTTTTGAGCTGTAGCATTTGGTATAGTTTGGGTTGCTCAGGTTTGTGCACCAAACCACCAGCCAATTCATATCCCTTGGTTTTGCGTATTTCATATTAAACATACTGATGGTGGTTACAGTTTCACTTACGCTTTCACCAAATTTATAGTATTAAAGATCAACACATGTCATACACACCTAATACCACACCTGTGTCTCAGTTGAGACTTTAACCCTCAATCTCTTGGTTTATGAGCCACTGACATACCACTACGCCAAAGGCCCATTGGTAGTGATCCTGAACTCTATGTGCATATGTATCCATCGTGCATATTTTGCGCACACATTATTTTTACAAAAGGGAAATAGTATCTTGAGTGAACCTTACTCGATGGCTTCTGCATACAGTCAACAGCTCCACATCTATTGCTCATTTGCAAACCTGATTATATTACCCGTGCCCCTTTTTTACTTCTTATATATGACTATGCTTCTTGCAGGTGTATTCTACATCAATGGCTATGCTACTGACAATGGTTTTATCCGTGTTCCTCTTTACGTTTAAACCAACATTACAAGTAAGTAATTTTCTGAATATTAAATGGAATATGTACTGCCATTTACCTTTTTCAAGGGGAATTTACACATTTCAACTTTTTACATGCACTAGCAACGAATTTGGATCTAGCATAGTAGATTGATACCGTGTATATTTTCTTATAACTTAAACACCTGCGTAGATAGTAGTTTGGCTTACTTGAGTCCCGAAGCCTTCAAATGGCGTTTGAGAACCCCAGTGGCCCAAGTTTTACAAGAGGCATGGTGTAACATGCTTGATAATGGCATAACAACCTATCTAAACTTTTAGATTCTTTACCTATCTACACAAAAGCTCAACTATAGTATCATTAATAATCTAAGAAAAAGCATGCATAATCCAAACCCCTTTGATAGTACTGACATCCACCAAAGAGTAACTTTGAACAGCCAAATTGCTACGAGTCTACGACTATATCTCTGGCTTTCCAATCCAATTGTCCGATAGAAAAGCTGTACATATCGTTACCAAGGCTACCAAACTCAGCTATAGCAGCACCGCTACTATGTCACAACCTCCCCTGGTACGAACACCGTCTCCCGTCCTGGTAGCTCTTTTCCTTTAGAAATCCAACAATGCAAGTTTCTATTCGTTAAGGAGACAGAAAGACAAACATTTATTTGGACTCTAAATTGTTTCAAGTTGACAGTACATGCACTCATCATGTAGATTTGTCGGCCAGTCATTAGACTCTAGGATGTATCCATTGGGTGGATAAGTATCTAGACTCCTAAGCTCTAATAAGAACATAGAAGTCCAATTAAAGACTTGCTGGTCTTTTTGGTCTAACATTATAGAGTTTGGTAGTTTGTAGATTAATGAATATTTGGCTGTTTGCGAGGAAACTGTTGTTGTGCGTGGCTTCTTCTACTAGCAGCTTTTGCCATAGCAAGTATCAGGAAATTGGTCATTAGGTACCAATGAGAATATTATCTTGACCCTACTAAAACTTCAAAAAAGAAAAAGACGATGCTATTTAGGTTGTAGGCTTCTGCTACTTTCATACATAAGTGCCAAGCTCGATCATAAACTTATTACAATATCATTATCTAAAGGCTCTTTTTGTACTATAAACATCATACCCTTGTACATACTAAAATACAGGTGAATCGAATCATCTTATTGTTATTTATCACTAGCGTCTCTATTATCATAGCCATTTTTTTTTTATTGCTTGAAGTTTAAAATCATGTTGAATATGTCGATATGATACTGATTTATGGGGGTTTAACTTTAATCAGATTAAACATAATCTTTCTTTGATTGCTTATGATTTTATGAATCTGTCTAGGTGCCCCCTCCTCGGCTCCTCCTATTGGAGTGAGTTCTACACCTAGCTTGTAGCTTGATCCGACCTAGTATGGGATGGGTTCGTTATGGGTTGGAAGTAGCTAGGAATTTTTTTGTGTGCAGCTCTTTATATTCATGCTTCTGCATGCACTTTTACTAGCATGAAGTTAAAGCCTGACATTGGATCTAACCAAGTTCTTTTCATTTCTTCTATTTATGTTATCTTCATTTCTTCTTTTACTAGCATGAATTTAAAGTTTGACATGGGATCTAACCAAGTTCTTTTCATTTTTCTATTTACGTTAATTATCTCCAACATGAAACAAGTTGATGATATTCGAAGAGCATTCCTAAGTGTGCTGCATGTAGTTATTTACCAACCCTTTTTTTTACCAAACATTAAGGGTGTGTTTGGTTTTAGTTATGATTCTTATTTTCATAGTTACTACTAATGGCATGTGATAAATGGGAACTCTGAGATGATGACCATAGTGCAAGTCATGGATAATTAGATAGGCAATGATTAACAAGATTTGTCTTATGTATAGAGAGTTAAACACGTGAGATTCTTACTATGATGGAGGAATTATTTTCCATTTCATGCTTCATATTAGACCATTGGAGTTAACTATGTGTTTTTCAGTTTGACGAACTAAAAAACATAACTATTCAGTTTTCTGTGTTTGTAAAGCATTAACTAGTTTGAATTCCATATCTTGGTCAGTATTGAATTAGTTGGAGCCATGTGAAACTAACTTTGATGTACCTAAGCCAGGGCAACATATCTTTTTGCGTTTCTTTTTGTTTATATTTTCTTCCCATCTGAGCCATGTTGATTGTTTTGTTTACTTTCTGCTGGCTTTGCATATCTGACTGTAAGAGCATGAAAGTTTGTGTATGTATGTGGTCGAAAATGATGTGGTTATAATAAGTGCCATCACACAGCTTCTACCTTGTTTCTTTCTCTTGGGTTTGCTATTGGAATCTTATCTTATCTTATGATTCTTGCAGCTCCTTTTGGGTATTATTATCTGCATAATGTCGCTACACATGTATTTTGCATCTCCAAGCACGCTGATAGACTTGCCTGTGGCTGCGAAGGCAGCGCCTCAAAGTGTCATTGAAGTTTCGGTAGACCGTAAAACAGATTCTTGATGCCAAACAAACAATTATTCGGTATGTTGATGCTTATAATAGATTTTCTTTTATTCATTCATTCAGAAAAACTGTAATTAATATCTTCTACTAAAGCATATCATAACCTTAAAGTCGAAATCATAGTTATGTTTCACGAGTGTCACTATGAAACTAGAACTTTAGAGTTTGTTTAGTTAGAAACCAAATTCTCTACTCTTTTAGATCTAATTTTGTGGAAATTTGGAGGGATTTTTATCTCCGCATAAGAGTTGAAAATATAGAAAATGTGTTTACTTGATTTTGCATTTACTATTTTCAAAGAGGGGGGGGGGGGGGGAACGAAACATCCATAAAGTTATTTTTTTGTTAAGTTACGAAATGCAAATTTCTTGTTTTGTGCACAATTTTTTGTGAATAAACTGATTTGAACGTGATGTTTTGTTATATTTATTTTGTAGAACATTTTGTGGAAAACATGGGTGTTTTCTCCAACTATAAATGCACCCTTAATTATGCTTTTTTGAAATTAGGATCTGTATGTACGAGTTTGTTAAAGTTACCAGGGTTTTTTCTGGATTCATCAATCGACATTATCTTGTTTATCGCATCCTTTAGATGCAATGTCAAAGAAAATAGCAATATAGGTGTTAGGAATACATTGAAGATCTTCTCGCATCTTGTTAACCCTTGTGGGCACCCCTAAATAACTGTCTTATTATTGCTAAAATATCTAATAATTTCCCTGGCACTCTTGAAAATCCGGTTTTCACTGTATATTCTCTTTATTGATAATCACGTACTACTTTTAGGGAAACCAAATCTAATGCTAGTGGTGTCTTTTTCATTTGATGGATCCCACGCGTGGTATTACCGTATTAGAGGAAATGAGACGCGATCTGTTGACTTAAATATGAGACCTACAAAATAGAGAACACAGGAAAAGGGTACTGTTACTATGAACTTTGTGCTTCTGTGGAAATCACTGTATTGTTCCTGAATCCTGAGCACCTAAGATAGGGAGTAATATAACTTGTGCACAGTAGAAAGACTTTTAACACCAACTAATAAGCCCTCCAAGGTTTGTTAACATCAGTAGAAAGAATACTTATCAATTTAAGGTACACTAATGAGATTGATTTTGGTGACGTAAGCTTATTTTAGGAATCAAACCATTAAATACGTCATTTGTCCAGAAAGCAATGTTTGACTTCATTACAAAGTTAAGAAAATTTGTAAACAGCAACTAGTATATTTTAATGGTTGTTAATAGGAGGAAAACAGGTAACTTTCTTAATGCATCTTCTGGAAAGGGTACTTGTAGGATAATTCAAAAAAGAAATCGTTTTTTAGTTTTTTTTAGGTTTGGAGGGAGGGGGTACACTCTATTCACCTAGTATGGGAGAATCGAGAGCTTTGTGTCAGGGCTGGTACCATCTCAATCACATCCATGTGACCATGTGCATGATTGACTCCGGTTTGGAGCATTTTTATGCCCAATACCTGGTACCCTGTAGAACACAAGTACCAACAAGTATATGTATCATTTTCCCCATTTCTGACTACGTTGATTTACGTCATCACCTCATAATTTTGTTTCATTTTTAATAGCCTTGACCATCTAGTATGCTATGAAGAAGCATTTCCTCTTGCCGTTTCATATTTGGGACTATCAACTTATTTTATTTTTTATTTTTGTTTTCGTGTGACTGAAAACCTAGGTGCTTTTTTTGTTGGACTATTATAAATTTTGTTGTTGGATATTTTTACGACATCAAAAGAATATTCTTGTAGTTGCAAGACCCATTTGCTTGCTTACTGAAATTAAGACTAAGAATACGGAGTGTAAGAAAGAAATAACATGGGTAACTTTATTCTTCCCTAATTGTTTATGCAACGTGATTATATGCACAACTTTACTAACAATTTCGTGTCTGATAACTTTTTATTCATGCCCCTCTGCGTTTCCATCATGGTATCTTTCTCGTGTGGTTATACATATAAGATATGCCTGCTGTATTTTTTTGTTCTCTAAGAGATCAAACTTATATTATTTGGTCAACCCTTTTGTTACAGGGCATGTGTGGTGATTCTTTGAAAAATATAGTCGGAACAATAGTTTGCTCTTTGCTAACCACTTGGCAACACATACCATGTATCAAACACAGTCTACTCCTACATGATGTTGTTTGTATGCATTGTTTACTGTCATCTGTCTTTTATCTTGTCGCTCTCGTTGCTGTTACCCACTTTCTAGAGTCCCATTTTAATTAATCACATATCAGGTAAATAGGACTTCTAACCAAATTTCTTTTTCTTGTGTCGCAACATTGTTTTAGCACTACGTAGGAATTCAAATTTCGTGAACAGCAGAAAGAATATCTAATTTTCAAACAGTATCGTCTTCTTTCTATTTGGAAATGAAAAGTACCATGTTAAAGGCACACTTTTGAAACAATTCTTCCGTTTGGCATTCTGCAGGTCCCAAAATCGCATATGATTGTAACTTGTTTGCTCTTTTTTTATTTAGTAGGGTTATTTAACAAGTGTTTTACGTACCCGGTGCTTTGTCTGATTTTAGTATAATAAAGTAACTTCGTTTCAGTTATTGTTAAAAGGGATGGAGGTACATCATCAATAAAAAGTATTGCGCCTAAAAAAATTGAACTACATTTTTGATTTACCGTTTTGAACAAATAACCCTTTTTAGCAACAATGACTGATTTACATCTACATAATTGACTACAAAGTGTTGGAAAATCAGATTTGGTTTAAAATTTAGTCTAACTGGTCAGTGGTCACATTATTGAGATCTTCGTACTTTTGTAGCCATGGAGCCAGACTGAACTGAATTTGGTCCCCAGGCTGTGAAATGCATGCATTTTGTGGTATCATGTTCATCTTCATGTGCAGTCGGTAAAATGCAAGCTCAAATATCTTCTTTGTTATGGCTATATGATTTTATAGTGCATGATTTGATCCACATGGTACCACTTTTTATACATTGCAAATTTATACAGTGCATTTTTTTTTTAATTGTACTTTTGACTTTAACTTTTTTGCCCTCAACAAAACTAAGCCTAACATGCTATTTTCTTTATTTAAAATAGGGTAAATTGCAAAAATGGTCCCTAAAGTAGCCCAAATGCGCAAGGAATACACCGAGACAAAAAGTGTTGCAAAAGCGACATTAATGTTTCATTTTTTTGCAAAACAGCCATTGAGACGCACTGTTCACTAACTTTCGTTAGTTTTCCTCGTTAAGTGCCACGTCACTGAGGGTATTATCGCCATTTCACTCGTTTCAATGGCTAAATTTGCAAAGGAAGACGCAACTTTCGAAACACTATTTATCATCTTCCCCTTTAATTTTCTAGTATTAAATTTATATTTAATTTTAAACAATTATCAAGAACATCAAGATGAAACCCAGATTTTTGACACCCAAAAAACACGATTTTCATTTTTCATCAAGTGTGTATTAATCAATTACAACTTTTGGTTTGACACAATGCCCAAAAGATCAGTATCAATAAAAGTTTTGTTTGTTTTTTACACCTACTCCTAATTATCATCTTGAATCTTTGATATAGTAACAAAACGAAGAACGACATTTCTATTAGTTCTTTCTTTGTTTGAGGGGACCATGAGAATCTTTTTGTGTATACAACCGTTGACTTTAGCAAATTTGTTGATACAATTTTCATGATTCTAACATGAGAGTAACCTTATTAGATGCTATAATAGACAATCTTCACACTTCACCATTAAATATTATTAACACTTGATCTACTTCTGTATAAAATGAACAAAGAATGTTTTCCCGATTCAGTCGCAACCTGTTTCACCCAGTCATAAAAAAATAATTGTTCAAACTCATTACATTTTCACCCGTTACCCATGGGAGGTGATTTCCTGAATCGGCACCATCGTGGCTTAGGTGCCTGCTTTAATATGAACATAATAACTAATATAATATAATTACTGTAATAGATTTTGTGTTAAAAAGCTTTCGAAACTTTTGACCTGTTTGACCAGTTTTCTATTCAACTAACTTGTCTGACTTTACCCATTTACCCATAAGAGATTAGAGTATTAGATTAAACCCCATATGCTCATTGATACGTTGCTGAATAAATGTACCATTCACTAATTTGAAACCTATTGTGAAGAAATACACTATTCCATTCGGTTCTAGTATCGACATTGTACAGATATTCATTTTTTTGGCAAAAGTTCAGAGCCAATAACAAAAGTGGAGTTATGATCAGCAAATCGCCTCGAGTTCAAGCTATCAATTAAAGTATATACATATAAACTGATTTTGATAAACGTTCACTAACTCTTAACGTTGCCACAATAGCCAAACCCATGAAGATCAAATGCAACGTACCTTTTAGTGTGTCGCAATTCTCCTCTGCTCCTATCATCTTGCGTGACATTATCCCGTACCTCAAAAAGTCTCTTCAATGCGCAAATAGGACTCTGTAAGTTGAACATCCAAGTCTTTACTTTGGTTCACAAAAGTATTAACTGCACGGCCACATGCGCCAAAAGCTTTGTACTCTAATGGGGGACCTAGGCAAAGACCTTGCTATATCAGACACACGGTATATAATTGGCAAACACAACATGGGAAAATCACACTCTAGAAACTGGATAAGCAGAAAAGTATGCAACCTCGGGTAGCTGCACGGCTACGGTAATGGCCTCCACGCAGGTCACCAACAAAAGCAGACTGTGACTGCGATCTGCCTAAGGGACAGAAAGAACATAACAAATAAGCATCTAATTTTGAAACAAACCAACGTGTTAATACAAATATCGTCTAAAAAACGTTATATATATTTTACGATCTTTGCTATATTTTGTTAATGACAATTATAAATTTTATCTTTAGCAAAGCATAAATATAAGTTAAGTCTTTTACATATATAGTTTTAAGCTCATAACATGCTACATACATGATCACTAGTTCATACATGGTACATACATGTTACATATATACATTTACATGATTTACATTTTAATTCTTAAAATGGAATATGTACATGACATCATTGCATACATCATATGGATATCTTTAAGATATCATGAAGATCTTGAGAATATCATGTTTAGATCTTCACACAAAGAATTAGATTTGGTAATATCTTGGCAAGATTTGGAAAGATTTTGGAAGATTTGCTGTCAGGCTCTGGCGGAACCAAAAGCCATAAGGGACGGGCTATGTTGTTAATCTCGCCGATATCTCGCCGATATCTCGGCGAGATCTCGGATCTCGGAGTTAAAAATAATAGCGGTTCAAAATATCGCCTAGAAATCTCGGATTCGATAATATCGGAAAAATATCGCGATATTTTTCCGATATTTGAAATCGGCGATATATTCGAGAAATCGGCGATATTTTGCCTAGGCGGCGGGTCGGGGTCAACGCCGGTCAACGTCGGTTTATCTTCAGATCTGATAAGAAGCCCCGATTGAAACCACTAATCGGGCTGGGCGGGTAAAAAAATCGGCCGGATTTTGATGTTTTAATTTTCGTGATTGTGTTTTAATTTGATAAAGATCTGTTGTGGTTGTGGATGTGAGAAGAAGATGGAAGATGGAGGCTGGTGAAGTGAGAAGAAGATGGAGGCTAGCTAATAAGTAAACCTAGTACAGAAGATATTTTTTTGGGCCATTACAAAGCCCAATAAATATTTGAGTGGCTTAATTAAAATTACACATATAAATTTTGCATCAAATAATGATATGCCTAAGACATATAACTAAAAATAATAAGAACATTAAAAAAAAACTAATAAAAATATAGAAATTATTAAAAATAAATTAAAAAACATTAATTTAACTAAGTTAAAGCATTAATTTACATTTAAAGCCCAATATTTTTTATACCTACTTAGTTATTTATACTAAAATTTATCAATATACATATAATTTTAAAATTTATACATATAATTTTATAATTTTAAAATATATATATATCCGATATCTAATAACCGATATCTCACCGATATCTCACCGCGAAAACCGCTATTTCAAATATCGGACCTTGAACGATACGAGATTTTTGGCGAGATTAACAACATAGGGGACGGGATCCCTGGATTTGGATCCGCCAAATCCGTGGCATGTTTGATCAGTTTGCCTATAAATAGCAAGCTGCTCATTCATGTTTTCTCATCACTTTTAGCATAAACAACTTTCATTCATTCTTTCATTCATTACTAACCCATTCATATTAGAATATACATATTTCATTCTTAGTGATCATTCTTTTGTAGCAAAGAGATCAAAGCATCACAAGCTTCAACATACCGTTGCAAGACTTGTTAGAATAGTCACTGTGTGAATTAGTTGTTTTTCACACATTGTTGTTGTACTAATCATTCATATACCTCAGTAGAGTTCGGTTAGTATTTTAGTCCTTAAAATACATAGAGTGTCGGGAGTGGTTGTGCCCTTGTAAAAGAACTCGGTATCTAGCTTTGTACCGGAAAAAGTGTAAGCGACGTGTATAAAGGTTTTCTCCGCCGAGAAGGGAGCTTGTTTCTTAGTGAAGAAAAACTCTCGAGTTAGAGGCTCGAGGAGTGGAGTAGGGCAAGGAAGAGAGTCCTTGTAGACTTACTTGCATTACTTATATTGTTGTTTGTTTGCATTAAGCTGAAATCACGTTAAGTATTCAAAGCAAATTAATTTTAAAATGGTAAAAACTGTTCAACCCCCCTTCTAGTTTTTCACAATTGGCATCAGAGCTACGTTACTCAAGACTTTCAAAATATATTGTATTTTAAAACTTGAAACGATCAATGGATTTTGAAAACTTCAAAGAAGGGCAATCTATGCAAAGACCACCACTATTTGAACCAAATAGTTTTATATATTGGAAAAACCGCTTTGAAACTTATGTGAAGTCAAAGGATATAGATCTATGGTACATTATTATAGAAGGTGATCATAAGGTCATAATAAAAGATATATCAAGTGGTCAGGATGAGGATACTTCTCTTACTCGTCACAGTGATGAGCAAAAGAAGTTGATTGCCAAAAATAATGAAGCTAAAATGATGCTTTATAATGCTTTACCTAGGAAAGAATATGAAAGAGTATTTATGTTTAAAACTGCTAAAGATATTTGGCAATCTTTAATTATTACTCATCAAGGGAACTCACAAGTAAAGGATAACAAAATTGATCTTCTTGTTCAACAATATGAACAATTTGTTATCCCTGAAGATGAGACCATTGATAGTGCATTTGCTAAGTTTAATACTATTATTACTTCTCTTAAAGCACTTGGCGATTCTTTTTCTAGTAAGAACTTTGTCAGGAAATTTCTTAGAGCACTTCATCCGAAGTGGAGAGCAAAGGTGACGGCCATTGAAGAATCCAAGGATCTTTCAAGCATGTCACTTGACGAGCTTATAGGAAATCTCAAAGTTCATGAGATGGTGATGGAAAAAGATTCAGAGATAGTCAAGGGCAAAAAGGAAAAGATCAAGTCCATTGCCTTAAAAGCTAGGGTATATTCAAGTGATGATGAAGAGTCTAGTTCAGGTAGCGAAGATGAAGAGTATGCCATGGCCGTAAGAGATTTCAAGAAGTTCTTTAGGAGACGAGGGAAGTTCGTAAGACAACCTCGAGAAGAAAAGAAATCCTTCCGGAAAGACCGTGATGATAAGAAAGGTAAAGGAGAAAGAAAATGCTTTAGGTGCGGAGATACTAGTCATCTAATAGGAGAGTGTCCTAAGCCGCCCAAGAACAAGACTCAAAGAGCTTTTGTTAGTGGGGCTTGGAGTGACAGTGAAGGTGATGATGAAGTGCCTAAGAACGAAGAAGTTGCTCTCATGGCTCATGACTCAGAAGAGGTACATTCTGACTCATCATATTCTTCTATTGATGATGATACCTTGCAAATAGAATATAACAAACTCTGTGAGCTTAGCTTGAAAATCATAAACAAAAATAAGTTTTTAAAAACCAAAAAAGAATTTTTAGAAAACGAAGTTTATTGGTTAAAAGAAAAAGTTAAACTAGAATTAGAAAAACTTAAGACCACACAGGAAGAACTTATCAAACAAAACTCTAGATTTAAAAGGTTTGATAAAAATATCAGTTGTGTAGATGAAATAATGAAAGTTCAAAAGTTACCTCATGATAAAACTGGATCAGGCTTTATGAAACTAGGAGACTTAAGTAGTTTTAAGAAACAAGCCGCTAAAGTACAAGAAACTGTTCCAATAGTTTCAGAAACCCACGGATCCGGCGGAACCAAAAATGTGGATCCGCCAGTAGTGGAAAAGGGATCCGTGGGTACTGTTGCTGAACAAAAAGCTAGTACATCGGCTCGTACGAAATTTGTTAAACTAACTAGGAAATCTAACACTAGTTCAACTATAAACAAACATAAACCAGCTGTTACCATAGGAATAGGAAAAACTAAAAATGAGTTTAGAACTAAAACTGTTCAACAAAGACCTAGGACTACTATTCCCAAACGCCCCTTTCCAAAGAGTAATTACAACACACAACATCATTATCAAAATAATTGGAACCCAAACTTTCATAGAAATTATCAAGGTCCCAACTACATGCCATGGAACCCATATCTACCGTTTCCATTCATGAATCAAGATAATGGGATGTTTAACCCAAATGGACCCATGAGATATTGGGGACCAAATGCTTGAGTTTTTCTATAACTTAGGTATGCTTGAAAGTTGGATTGGAACCAGATGAGTGGATCAAAGACAGCGGGTGTTCAAGGCACATGACGGGAAACAAAAGCCTTTTCTCAACCTACCAACCATACGACGGGTTAAAATTAAAATCATCAGAAAAGGTACAATCTCTCATGACTCTCTCTCTATTGATGATGTTGCTCATGTATATAACTTAGGTTTTAACTTGCTTAGTATTAGTCAACTATGCCGTAAAAAGTATGACGTCCTTTTCAGTGAAAATGGAAGTAAAATACTTAAAGACGGTATAACCGTAGGTAAAGGTGTTTTGAAAAATAACGTATACGTTATGAAATTAGATAAAACATCTAAAGACAAACTTTGTCTTACCTCTCTAGACGACAACTCAACTCTTTGGCATAGACGCCTAGGTCACGCCAATATGAGACTAATCCAATCTCTATCATCTAAGGAACTAGTTAGTAACCTACCCAAGTTGAAATACGACCAACACTTTTGTGATGCTTGCAAAATTGGGAAACAAGTTCATAATAGCCAT
Source organism: Artemisia tridentata subsp. tridentata (assembly GCA_021014915.2). Lineage (NCBI taxonomy): Eukaryota > Viridiplantae > Streptophyta > Magnoliopsida > Asterales > Asteraceae > Artemisia > Artemisia tridentata. Next base: position 200,266,538 of record CP139505.1, read on the forward strand.
AAGGCTAAAAACATGGTGTCCACATCTAGGTGTTTAGAACTATTGCATATGGATTTGTTTGGTCCATCCGCTATACAAAGTTATGGAGGAAATTTCTACAGTTTGGTCATAGTAGATGATTATTCTATGTATACTTGGACTAAGTTTTTGAAAACTAAAAATGAAGCATTTGATAAATTTGAAATTTTAAGTAAGAAAATTCAAAATCAAATAGGAAATAGCATTGTATCAATTAGAACCGACAATGGTCGTGAATTTGATAACGAAACTCAATTTGGAGCTTTTTGTGATGCTAATGGCATAACACATAACTTTTCAGCTCCGCGTACTCCTCAATCAAACGGTGTAGTAGAACGTAAAAACAGAACACTTCAAGAAATGAGTAGAACAATGCTAAATGAACAAAACATACCACAAAAGTTTTGGTGTAACGCCGTTGACACATCCACCTATATCTTAAATAGAGTTCTAATAAGACCATTTTTGAATAAAACACCATATGAACTTTATAGAGGCAAAAAGCCTACTTTAGGATATTTTAGAGTATTTGGAAGTGAGTGCTTCATTTTAAACACTAAGGATTATCTCACCAAATTTGACCCAAAGTCTTATGAAGGTGTGTTCCTTGGATACTCACAAAATAGTAAAGCCTACATCGTCTTGAACAAAGAAACCTTAAGAGTCGAGGAATCGTTGAACGTAACATTCGACGAGAGTCCACCTCTCTCTAAGACATCACCTTTGGTAGATGATGATCACTTAGTTGAAAGTCAAATGGTTGAAAACCAAGAAAATTTAGATAATTACAAAGAAGATGAACCTTTAAATAGAGAAATAGTTAATGTCAAATAATCTAAAAGTCATCCATTAGATAATATCATAGGAGAAATTAATGAAACAACCTTAAGATCAAAAGTTCAAAATCAAAGTAATTTCTTTTGTTTCATTTCAACCATTGAGCCCAAAAATATAAATGAGGCTATTAAAGATGAATCTTGGGTTATAGCAATGCAAGAAGAACTAAACCAATTTGTTAGAAATGATGTTTGGACATTAGTCCCTCAACCTAAATGTCAAACCATAATTGGAACAAAATGGGATTTTAGAAATAAAATGGATGAAAATGGTGTAGTGTCTAGAAACAAAGCTAGGCTAGTAGCTCAAGGCTACGATCAACAAGAAGGTATTGACTACGACGAAACATTCGCTCCGGTTGCTAGGCTCGAGTCAATTAGAATACTACTTGCTTATGCATGTGCACTTGACTTTAAACTTTTTCAAATGGATGTCAAAAGTGCATTTTTTAATGGTTTTATTAATGAGGAAGTGTATGTCGCACAACCTCCCGGGTTTGCCGATTTTGAAAAACCAAATCATGTCTACAAACTTAAAAAAGCTTTATACGGACTTAAGCAAGCACCAAAAGCTTGGTATGATCGAATTAAGACTTTTCTTGTTGACCATAAGTATACCATGGGCCTAGTAGACAACACTCTTTTCACCAAATTTAGTGCTATCTTAAAAAAGTTTTAAACATCATTTGCATAATATCTCTTGAATGCTAAAGGGAATACATAAGTAATATGTATTTTTGGGTACATTCAATCGAAGCTACATTGAATTAGGAGCGTTTGGGTTATCTCTCGTTTTGTTACAAAATTTGTTAAACAAAATTTTCATGCATTAAAAGGAGTCGAGATAACCGCACCTCCATATTGTCCCCATGTAGGCACACACTAGAACATCATGTCTAAACTTTCATTAATTTTAACTAAAGTATGTAATTTTTGTATTTAGGATCAAACATGCCTCCTACAACTTTCTACGATCACAAAGACACCCTTAAGTATCTCCCAAAACACCATAAGACAAAGGGACTTTCAACCGAACAAGTAAAAATATTTAGAGCCTTAGAAAAGAGATATGTTCATGAGGGTAGAACAATAGACCCTTCCTTTCTTGAAGGAACAAACATTCGCCAAGAACTAGCCGCCATTCAATTCGATTGCCTCTTGGACATAGACGAACCCATATGTCCTAGATTCATACTAGAGTTCTATGCTAGTGTTGTTCTTAGCACAAATGATTATGGTCTCATATCCATTCACTTCAAAGTCAATCAATCCCAATTCAACATTCCCCTAGATCAATTTGCTGAAGTCTTAGGAATTCCGGGTCAAGGTACTTGCCTATACACCGACAAATGGTCGTTGTCAACCATTGATTCCATTTTCGATCGTATGCCTCCATACGACACACCTTTGACACCAAAAGAGGCTATCTGTGATCATCTCTTCCTTCCTAGGACCACCCACACTAGGATAACCCGACAAGGGCATCAATTCGATCGAGATCCGTTTGGCATGGAGCTAAACGAGCTTAGGCCACAATTTAAGAAATGGGAAGAAATTCTTAGGGCCAACGTCTTGTGCACCATAGGGAATAGAGACCACATAAATGCTAGCCTTTGCTACATGCTCTATTGCATCTCAACTCATCAACCTTTCAATCTTGCATACTATGTGGCCAAAAGGATGGCCGACATACCCGTGTTAGGAACAACCGCTATGCCATACGGGATGCTTCTCACCCGTCTTCTTAGAGCATTTGCACATATCCCTCCTAACGCTAGAGGTTTCTTGCCTGACTACTCCCAAATTCCTCACACATTTGTACCCTTAAGTGACAAGAGAGTAGCAACTTTGAAAGGAAAATGCCCTCATCCACCAACCTCCTCCTCCTCATCATCATCATCATCATCATCCGTGAGCGAGGATGACGGACTCCCAAACTCTAGGATTCCACCTTCGGAGTATATGAGCCAACTTCTACTAATTGCACAACAATCTGAAGAATTCAAACAAACAAGAGGGATGATGAAGAACATCGGGCGTTGGTTGATGAAGATCAACAAGAAACTCGACAAGCAGTGAGGTTAATGAGTGTTTGGAACAATCCGTCTTTAACAATGATGTGATGAATTGTTATGATTGTAGGATATTATTTTATCGTTGAACAACTATAAAAACTAACTTGATCATGCAGGGTGATAACATTTAGATGTTATCAATTTTCAATGCTTAAGCCACTGTTTGGCTTAAACTTCTAATAATAGTAAGTTCATTAGCCCCATCTTGATCTATATGCATACAGGTGTTATTGCTTGTGTTTTTGTTTTTAATCAATCACAACTAATTAATTACACATGTTTTAGGAAAATTTTCAGAATTTGAACGGGTTTCGGGCTTTTAAAAATGCCCTCTGTCCCAATTTTTGACTTGGCGGATATGGCGGAACCAAAATGAGGGTTCCGCCTGTTCAATTTTTTGGTTCCGCCAAAATACACCCAACGGATTCTGCCGAGCCAAAAACAGGGATCCGTCTTTGTTTTCGTTTGGTTCCGCGGATCAACAGCTATTTTTTTTTAAATTTTCTCGTTTAATCCCGTACTTTAGATCATTGATTCTAGTTCTTAGGATTACTTTCTTGATATTTCATCACATTAGGATCATCTTAACAACCTTAGACAAATAGGAATACAATTTCCCACCAAATTTTGAAATTTCAAATTTCCACTCAAGTTACCTTTCTCTAACAAGCAAAGATCCCTCAAAATGGTTTCTTGCAATCCGTGGATCAATCACATCATTAGATTTCCCACTCACCCTTTGCATTTACTGCATATCTTCTTCATCTTACTCAACTCCATCTCTATCGATTGACTTTGATTATGTGACTATCTTCTTTTCTTCTTCCAAATCATTAGGAACCAACATATTTCTATGGATCAACATCACATCCAAACACACTCTTCCATAAATCTTGGAGTCTATAAATTAGAAGCTTTAGGATGATCACAATTCACATCTTCACCATCACTTCTAATAGCAATTTCTGCATTTCTAATCCTCAAACAATGCCTAAATCAAACAGCTCCTCAACAAGCAGACCACACAGAAGAACAGCAAAAATGAGTGTTAGACCTTGCTGTTTTGTTAATCTTAACTCTTCATCTAAAGAATCATCACCTTTGAACATCTCATCTCCCATTGCTAATAAAAACTTCTTAACTTTGTCAACTCCAACACCACCCCACATCATCATCAACACTCCACCACCTACCATAACACCAGTGGCTACTACACCACCACCAGCACCATCTCAACCAATAAGATCACCATCACCTCCTCAATCACCCAAACTCCAACCCATTGAGTTGTTTGCAACTCTACCAACCTCACCACATCCCTATCTAGAAACCTTGGAAGACCTTCCACTAAGGTCCACCAATCCACCACCTATGCCTTTTGAGGCTCAAGAACCAATCCTCTTCCATCCCATTTATAGGGACATTCATGGTCCACTTTACCGGGATCAAGCTCCATCTCAACAACCACCACCTCAACCTTTTTCACCAACTTCCACCCTTCAAGCCATTGATGATTTATTGTGGATTAATCAACCCCAAACTCAAGGCGAAATTAATGAGGAACTTGATCGCCTATACGCCTTCTCAAACATGGTGGATTCCCACCTAAATGAAGCAATGGACTTACAATCCACGTTGCTAGCATCCATCATGTCTCCCACTTATGTTCCACCACCTCCACCATAAAACCACCAAGCATCACCACCACCTCCACCATCAAGCAACCAACTACAACCACCACCACCAACTAATGAACCAAACCTTCCACCCAACTTCCCTCGACATGGGTGTTCCATGTGTGAGAGAACCGCCCACCTCACTCAAAGAACCAACATTTTGGTTCACGAGTTACAAAATGAAATGAGGTTCATATTGAACCACATTCTTGAGCGTCTTAACACTCTCTCACACCCAACAAAATAGATGTTAGGAGTTTCTTCATCTTAGGATTGTTTTTCTTTTATAGAATTTTTAGGACTCCTCTTTTTATTTCTAGGCTATTTTTCATTTCATTTACTTTGTAACATCTTAATTTGTGACTTTGGTCACAAATAATTTTCAATGCAAGGTGTTTGTTGTTGTTCATATGTTGATTGTGATCACTATTTGTGCATTATATGGTTGGTTTGCATAATTACACTTGGTTGACTTTTTATACTTGGTTGACTTATTATACTTGGCTGACTTATTATACTTGGTTGAATGGGTTGATCTATTATGCTTGGATTGAACCTTTATGTTATAGCTCTCATTCTCATGCATCACTTTACTTGGTTAGATTATATACAACTAACCTTTGTTTTGTAGCATTCTTCATCCTTGTATCATATACGTTGGTCCCCTAGCAATGGGAAGTATTGATCAAGGGGGAACAAATCATGCACTAACCTTTATTTTTATAGCATCATTCATCATTGAATCATATACTTTGGCACCCTAACAAGGGGGAGTATTGATCAAGGGGGAGGTTATCAAGAACTAACCTTTGTTTTTGTAGATTTCATCATTCAAGCATCATAAACTTGGCACTCCAATTAGGGGGAGTATTGTCCAAAGGGGAGCTATTAAGCACTCAAAATCCATAAATCATCATACTTGGTACTCCAAATTAGGAGGAGTAATAACCAAGGGCATTCACTACATTCCGCTATGCATTTTCTCTTTTTGTTTCGACAAAAAGGGGGAGATTATATTAAACTCATACATTACATGTTTTATGCCTAAATTGATTTCAAAACTTTCATAAAACTAGTTTAATCTATATTTTTAAAAGACTTGCACTTTATTTATTTCATTGCTTAAAAATAAACATTATGTTTTATCATCAACAAAAAGGGGGAAATTGTTAATACAAATATCGTCTAAAAAACGTTATTTATATTTTACGGTCTTTGCTATATTTTGTTAATGACAATTATAAATTTTATCTTTAGCAAAGCATAAATATAAGTTAAGTCTTTTACATATATAGTTTTAAGCTCATAACATGCTACATACATGATCACTAGTTCATACATGGTACATACATGTTACATATATACATTTACATGATTTACATTTTAATTCTTAAAATGGAATATGTACATGACATCATTGCATAAATCATATGGATATCTTTAAGATATCTTGAAGATCTTGAGAATATCATGTTTAGATCTTCACACAAAGAATTGGATTTGGTAATATCTTGGCAAGATTTGGAAAGATTTTGGAAGATTTGCTGTCAGGCTCTGGCGGAACCAAAAGCCATAAGGGACGGGATCCCTGGATTTGGATCCGCCAAATCCGTGGCATGTTTGATCAGTTTGCCTATAAATAGCAAGCTGCTCATTCATGTTTTCTCATCACTTTTAGCATAAACAACTTTCATTCATTCTTTCATTCATTACTAACCCATTCATATTACATATTTCATTCTTAGTGATCATTCTTTTGTAGCAAAGAGATCAAAGCATCACAAGCTTCAACATACCGTTGCAAGACTTGTTAGAATAGTCACTGTGTGAATTAGTTGTTTTTCACACATTGTTGTTGTACCAATCATTCATATACCTCAGTAGAGTTCGGTTAGTATTTTAGTCCTTAAAATACATAGAGTGTCGGGAGTGGTTGTGCCCTTGTAAAAGAACTAGGTATCTAGCTTTGTACCGGAAAAAGTGTAAGCGACGTGTATAAAGGTGTTGGTCCCTTTACACGATTAGAATTAACTAGAAAGTTAATCTATTAGTGTTAATGACTAATACAATGTTTAAGGATTATTCTAACAGTTATAAAACGTGAATGTAAAAACAACAATATTTTTCAACGTTTAAATTCTTATTAGAAATAATTCCAAGAATCTATACCCAAGTGTTTTGCGGAACAAACACTTGGGATTGAATAGACAAGGGTATGGGGTGTCTCCTATCGAAACTCAAGCTTTGCTTGAGTGGTAACAATATACCCACTGAGCTATCTCAGTGAGTTGTATACTCTTTGTAGGAGAGAAGTTTCTTTGTAAAAGTTCAAGACTTTAATTATACAAAGCACACTTTAACTTCTCTCACAGTTGATCTATTTATACACAAGTATTCTAAGTATAAGTGATTAAATATAATACAAGTTGTTGAGGTTGCGTGTCTGACAATTACAAACAGTAATTGTCATTTCCAAGAACCAATAGGAAAGGGCTAAATAAGTCTTTGGGAGTTGTTGGCTGACACTCCATGACTTTTAGCCGCAATAGGGAAGGTAGAGTCTGACAAGAGAAGAGTGTTGGGTTTACACTCTTATCTTCTCAGATCTTTTCCCTATTGTTCCCGCCTTTTCTTCAGGCGTTGGTTCCTCAGTCATTCAATCACTTTGTTGGTTGAGGAGACTGGGGTTCAGTGAGCTCTTATCCAATACTCACTGAAACCATCATCTTCTTCTTTGGCTTAAGTCCTACTCAGGGAGTACCGCCTTCCTGAGTAGTGAATCCTTCTTCTTGAATTCGCCTTAAGCATCCTGAAGATGACTCACTGAGAGGCTGTTCTCTCAGTGACTTGAATTGTTCTCGGTTTAAGTTAACACTTAGTTAATTTGTGTCCAAATCATGTTCGAAGCATTCTTGGGTTTTACATGACCCAACAATCTCCCCCTATTTGGATATAAATTATTCCTAAGTGTTTTTTGATCAGATATGAGTGAGCTAAAGACTTCTACTCATACTGAATGTACTAGAATGTAAATAAGGACACTGAAATAATAAAAAACATCATCTTATTAATATCATTTACAAGTCCTAACAAAACTAAGTACAAAAAGGGATAGTGGTGGGTGTTCAGGCAGGTCATCAGTTCAATTTGATTCCAAGGGCTTCAAGCTTGGGCTTCTTTGACTGCAGCTCATGTTGGTCAGGATGTTCATTGATTTTTCTTTTCAGGTCATGACAAAACCTTACATTCTCAGGACTCTTGAGTGGAGAGGCCATTATCAGAAAGCCTAGCATAGCTTTGATCCCTGATAGATCAATATCAATCCACCTCTGGAAGGCTTTGTCACCAAACTCATCAATGAAGAACAAACCTCTTTCAGGCTGTTCAATGACCATATTGTTCCTGAAAGGAACACCTTCAGGGAGAGCCCTATTGCAGTCAAGACCAGGAATCTTGATCTCAGGCTCAGCTTCTATCTTCTTTCTTTTCCTTGAAGAAGACTGAGAAGTAGCAGGTTGTGCAGATTCAGGTAGAGGAGATTGAATGCCAAGTTCCTTAGGTGCTGCTGCCAATCTTTCATACCTCAGACTCAAAGACTTCATCAGATTAGGGACCACAACATTTGATTTCTTTGCAATTAATGGACCCAACTCGTCCAATTCAGTGATCCCAAAGTCAGCGAATCTGAAAGGTGAATGAACATCAAAGTTTCTCTTGTCAGCACCTCTGTAGACAGTGACAACGGCAGGATTGGTGTTTCTTTGAATATGAACATCAGTGATTGGTTCTGGCTTTAACCTTTCATTCATGTACCACTGATATTTCTTAATCCTATTCTGCCTGATCTCTTCAGCCCGTTTGGCTCTTTCCTCCCTTTTCTGCCTGAGGGTGGTCATCTCCTCAGACTGAGCTTTCACAAAGGTCATACCACCTTTTCTTCCTGAGAGATCCTTAGCCTCAAGACCAATTTTCTCAGCCTCCTCATGAACAACCTTGATTAAGGCAGACTTGCTTGCCTCCTCCTCTTCCTTCAACTTCTTCTTTGCCTCTTCTTCCTGAAGATAAGTACTGAGTTCATCAGCTGAGAAGTGGTAAAGAACTCCATCAATTTCATATGGGATCCTGAGAGGTGATTCAGGATCCTTTGCAACCGTGATAGGTGCTGGTTGAGGCTCAGGCTCAGTGAGAATGCCTTTGCCTTTATCTTGATGGGAGGAAGAGGCTTCCTCAGTGTGAGAAGGAATCTCCCCCTCAGTGTGAGAAGGAGGTTGTTGGCTTGAGACTCCAGTGTCTTTCTCCCCCTCAACTGTTGCATGAGCCATGGTGATAGCAAGAGTTGGAGTCACTGGAGTAGTAGGACCTTTGAAGGCCTGATAGATCTCAGTCATCATTGATTTGATGTCCGAGGTGTCTTTCTGAAGACTCGAGATCTGATCTGCCAGAGAAGCCTGAGAAGCTTCGATGCCTGACATCCTTGAACCAAGAGACCATGCCAAGGATGTGGAAGATTGTGCCCAAGTACCAAGATGTTTTTCCTGAAGACCCATGGTAGTCCTGATTGAGTCCAAGGAGGTAGTAAGACCCTGAAGTTTAGAATCCTTCAGTAAGCTGAAGAGATCATGGATTTCAGCTGACTGCTTCTGATAAGTCTCAGCAGCTTGAAGGATCTTTTCAGTGAGTATGGGGTCATCTTTAACAGCTGTCTGAATAGTACCAAGGCTTTTGGTGATGCCTTCAAGAGAAAGATTGAACTTCTGGAAATGAAGATCAATCGCTGTCAGGGAATGTTTGGTATCTGATTGGATTTCGATCACATCTTCATGAAAACTTTCAACATCTGCCTTCAGGTTGGCATAGTGAACAGCTGCTTCAGTGTGTTGATCAAACATCTCTTCAGTGAGACCAGTGAAAAGAGCTCTGTTGGTCTTAAGTAGGAATTTGACCAATGTTCTTTCAGTGAGGGGAAGAGAGTTATCATACTTTTGGAGGATGTCCCCAGTATCAGAAGATTCAGGAGACTTCGAACCTGACTTTTCACTTTGGCTTGGAGAGGACTGATGTGATGGTTCAGGTTGTTCAGGTTGTACATCAGTTTCCATATCCTCTCCTGCCTCAAAAATCTCTTCTTCACTCTCTTCCCTGAGCTCTTCATCAGATTCCATAAAAGCCTGATAGTCCCCCATGGACTCAATACCCAAAAAATCAACCGGCTCCTCTTTATAAAAAGATTTGCCTTCGGTTTGGTCAGGTCCTGACCCCTTTGTCATAATAACTGAGTGGGTTTTCTCAGCCTGACTAGCCATAACAACTGGGGTAACACCAGCCTGGCTTTTGGGGGCAGTTCCTGAAGGACTGGATCCGCCTGAGGGGTTGATGGGTTCCATATCAGCGGGTTGTTTCTTTCCCTCTGAGTCTTTGTCCCCCTTAGCACCTTCAACTACTGATGGGTGCTTTCCAGTAGTATCACTAGGTACTGATTGTGAAGATTTGTGGACCCCCTTCCCATCAGGATTGTGCTGTCCTTCAGGGGATTTAGGGTCCTTTACTCCCTGAGATCCTGAGGATGATTTCTCAGGAACGTTAACGGGATGTGAATGTTTGTGGGTCCCCTTCTCAGTAAGGTAGTGCTGCCTTACCGAGGATTTAGAACCCTTTCCTCCCTTGGGAACTGATTGTTTTTTGACAGCTCCTTCATCGGGATGTGAGGGGGTGTGGGTCCTCTTCCCAGTAGGGTGGTGCTGCCCTACCGAGGGTTCAGGACCCTTTCCTCCCTTGGGCACTGATTGTGATTTATCAGTACCTTCATCGGGATGTGAGGGGGGAATGCTTCCTGGTCCCTCTGACTTGTTTTTGTCAGTTGAACCATGTGGAATGGGTGTGCCCGAGGTCACTGAGGATGATTGCTCAGTGACTTCCGTTGGCCTTTGTTTTGAGGTCAAGAGGGTCTCAGAAATGGGTGTCTCAGAGGTCTCGGCCTTTTTCAACCTCTTTTTGAGGTTGAGTTGGTTTTGAGGATCAGTCTCAGTGGCGAGTGGCTTGGGTCTAACCACCTGGCTGGACTGACCCTTCTTTGTCTTCTTCACCTTTTTGGTCGGTGAAGGAACAGGAGAGATAGCGTCATTGCCCTGAATGACTGATTGCATGTATTCAGTCAGGGCAATATGTGTAACCTCACTTATGCTACTAGTGAAGTTTGACTTGTGCAGTACCTCAGGCTTCGTACCTTCTGCATCAGTCCTCACATAGTCAGAACCGAGTAGGTCCTGAAGCACACAGGAAACAAATCTAGGATAGGACATGTGCCTTTGCCTATGTTTTCCTGAGAGCTTAGCAACAAGGTCTCGGAAGATTATTCCTCCGATGTCTATTTTTGTACCCTCAAGGAGACTGAACAACATCAATTGTTGTGATGAGTTCAATTGTTCCGTAGAGGATTTATTTCCACCCAGGACCTGAATGACAAATGTCATCAGTATCCTCCAAATAGGGTGGAACCATGTTTTGACTACTGGAGCCTTTTCCAGTAAGCCTCCCACAGACATTTCAGGGCGTCTGGGGTCATGGGGTGCAAGAAAGATCAGTTCATTCTTTATTTCCTGATCAGTAGGGTTTGGGGAAAAGGCTTCAGCAAAGTCAAGGCCTGTGGCTTTGATGAATGCTGAGTAGTCAAAGGAGAGGGTTCTACTCCCATTCATCACCGTGAAGGTGATGATTGACTCTTTGGTGTCTTTGGGGCTGGTTGCCACAGCCGTACACCAGAATTCCCTCAAATAGTCATGATAGATGACTGAGGGGGTATGGGTGAAAGCCTTTGCAAGAAAACAATTACGAAGATATTTCATAACGTTCTTGTAGGCTGGGTAGAGTTGTGGATATGAGAAGTTTCCCACCACATTATTCTTGGTAAGGTCTACACCCTCCATTGTGAAATCCACGTTGGGGGCATATTTTACAGCTTTAGAAGAAGCCATTTATGGGTAAGTCTGGGTTTGACTAGGGTTAAAGTGGTTCTAAAGCTTAAGAATGCACACACAATTTGTTTTTGAGAAAAGAAAATGGCAGAGTTTTGCTTAAAAATTCTATAAAAACGTGTGTGTGAATTCTTCTGGTTGGGGTATTTATAGGAAAGAGGAGATGGGGGTGTTTTGGTCATTTGAGCAAATCGTTATTTATTCAAAAAAAAATTATTTGGAAATTGATTTGAATAATAAGTTTTGGGATCCGCATTTAATGCCAACACTCCACTTTCCAGGTTTAGCGCAACAGTCGAGGTGAACAGTTGAGCAGTTCTGCAAAAGTGCAACTTGCAGAGTTGAGTCATCACATATTTGAAATGTGATTGGAGAGGCATTTAATGCCAAGTGGGAATGTGGTGGCCCATAGGTGGAAGCCAGAAAGGCTAAAAGGAACAAATATTCTTGAATTAAATATGTGTTCAGTTACCAACCTCGGACATTTACTAACTAGATACTTAGAGCATTTAAGTTAGTATTTAATGTCCTTTTCAGGGTCCTGAATGACTTTTCATTCAGTGATTGGTTTTCAGGGACTTGGGTTTAGTCACTGATGATTCAGGAATGAGGATTGATTCCTGAGACAAGGATTCAGGAACTTGGGTTTAGTTCCTGAGGATGATGATTCAGTGAGATGTTTTCACTGATATACATATTGAGTCAGGGACCTGAGATGTTTTAAGAATTTACACTTTGGTTGGAAGAGAAAATAATTAGTCAGTGGACTGATTCTCTATATCCAACATTCCTAATTCAGCTTTCAGTCTTGTGAAAGTTGGTTCATCCAAAGGTTTGGTGAAGATATCAGCCAACTGATATTCAGTAGGGATGAAGTGTAATTCAATGTCACCATTCATGACATGGTCCCTGATGAAGTGATATCTGATATCAATATGTTTTGTTCTCTGATGAAGAACAGGGTTGTTAGAGATTGCAATTGCACTTGTGTTATCACAAAAGATGGGTACCATCTTGTACTGAATTCCATAGTCACTGAGTTGACTTTTCATCCAGAGTACATTTGCACAACAACTAGCTGCAGCAACATATTCAGCCTCAGCTGAGGATAGGGCAACTGATTGTTGCTTCTTAGCACTCCAACAGACTAATTTCCCACCAAGAATTTGGCAAGAGCCTGAGGTGCTTTTTCTATCCATGTTGCATCCAGCATAGTCAGAGTCTGAGTATCCTTTGAGATCAAGTCCTGAGCACTTTGGATAGTATAATCCAAGGTTAGGGGTGCCCTTCAGGTACCTGAATATCCTTTTCACAGCAGTGACATGAGATTCTCTTGGGTTAGATTGATATCTGGCACATAGACATACTGAGAATTGGATATCAGGCCTTGATGCAAGTAGATACATCAGTGATCCTATCATTCCTCTAAAGAGAGTTTGATTGACTGGTTTACCAGTTAGGTCAGGACCAAGGTTGTTTGGGGGAGCCATGGGAGTTTTGACTGAGGCACAGTCACTGAGATCATACTTCTTCAGTAGATTCTTTACATACTTCTCTTGACTGATAGTGGTTCCTCTATCAGTCTGCTTGATCTGAAGACCAAGAAAGTATGTCAGTTCCCCCATCATGCTCATTTCAAACTTCTTTGCCATTAGTTTTTCAAATTGTTTGCAAAGTTTGAAACTTGTTGAGCCAAAGATGATGTCATCAACATACACTTGTACTAGTATGACATCATTATTTGTCTTATAGATAAACAATGTGTTGTCTATCTTGCCTCTGACAAATTTGTTTTGGATTAAGAAGGCTGAGAGAGTCTCATACCATGCCCTGGGAGCTTGCTTTAGTCCATAAAGGGCTTTGTTAAGCTTATAGACATGATCAGGAGACTCATGGCTTTCAAATCCAGGAGGTTGCTCAACATAAACTTCTTCTTTCAGTGATCCATTTAAGAATGCACTTTTGACATCCATTTGGTACACCTTGAAGTTCATGTATGTAGCAAAAGCAAGGAAGATCCTGATGGCTTCCATCCTTGCTACTGGTGCAAATGTTTCTTCATAGTCAATGCCTTCTTGTTGATTATAGCCTTTGGCTACAAGTCTGGCTTTGTTTTTAATGACTATGCCATTTTCATCAGTTTTGTTTTTGAATACCCATTTCATGCCAATGACTGAGACATTCTCAGGACATTTGACCAAGGTCATTACCTTGTTTCTGTCAAATTGTTCTAGTTCATCATGCATGGCCTGAACCCAACTTGGATGTTTAAGTGCTTCTTTAACACTTTTGGGTTCAATTGTGGAAATGAAGTCCACAAATAGGCATTCATTGGATGAGGCTGCTCTCAGTTCAGCAGCCATGCTTCTTGTAAGCATGCCTTCAGAAGGCTCACCAATGATATTGACAAGTTCTATATCCTGAGATCTGGTCCAACTATCCTGAGGTCTTGGGAGTGGGTTAGAACTTGTAGAAGCCTGATGGGTATTGTCAGGATTAGACACAGGATTACTATTTCCTTGTGTGTCCAAGTGGGTTGAGTCATCACTGAGATTGTTTGGGTCCTGAGTATTTTGTTCAGACTGAAGGATATCATCAGTACTTGTATGTGCTTCAACAAACTCAGTGATGGTTGGGTTTGGTAGGTTGTGAGGGATAATGTAGTAGGAGAGGTTAGCATCATCTTGATACTGAGTAGAAGGATTGTTTTCAGACAGATATTCATCAGGAGGATATCTTGGAGAATTGTCAATTCCTATCTCTTCTACTGAGGCAGTTGAGAACCTGATTGCATCAGTACTCTCATCAAAGGTAACATGAAATGTTTCCTCAGTCTGCTGTCTCCTTGTGTTGAACACTTTGAAGGCTTTTGAGACAAGTGAGTATCCCAGGAAGTATCCATCATCAGCTTTTGCATCAAATTTCCCTAGGTGATCCTTGTGATTATGAATAAACACAGGACACCCAAAGACATGAAAGTAGCTGATGTCAGGGATTCTTCCTTTGAATAACTCATATGGGGTTTTCCCATGTCTCTTGACAATTATGGATCTGTTTTGTGTATAACAGGCAGTTTTGACTGCTTCAGTCCAAAAATGGTTGGAAAGGACTGATCCACATAGCATTGTCCTGGCAGCTTCAATGAGTGTTCTGTTTTTCCTTTCAGCAACACCATTTTGTTCAGGTGTGTATGGAGAGGAAAAGTTTTGGGAAATACCTTTCTCATCACAGAAACATTCAAGTTCATTATTTTTGAACTCAGTCCCATTGTCAGTTCTAATTTGTTTGATCTTAATGTCATTCTGATTTTCAATGTTCCTGACAAAGGACATGATTGTTTCAGCTGCCTGACTCTTTTTGATCAGGAAGTATACCCAGGTGTATCTTGAGTATTCATCCACTATGACCAGAGTATACTTCTCATGGTTAATAGACCTTGGACTGACAGGTCCAAATAGATCCATATGAAGAAGATGTAGGCAGTTCCTGATGGAAAAGTTGGTTTTGGTTTTAAAGGATGCTCTGTGATGTTTACCTTTTTCACAAGCTGAGCATGGTTTATCCTTAGAAAACACAAGTGATGGTAAGCCAAGGACCTTGTTTTGTTTTACAAGATTGTTGATGTTCTTAAAGTTCAGGTGGGTTAGTCTCTTGTGCCAAAGCCAGTTGAGTGCATCAGTGGCCTTAGCAAAGAGACATGTTCCATCCTGAGTTAGACTTGACATGTCTAGTACATAAACATCTTGTCTCCTAGGTGCAATGAGGACAATTTCCTTATTTGCATTAAAGATGGTTCCTTGCTTATCATCAAACTGAACTATGTACTTTGCATCACATAGTTGACTGACACTGATCAGATTATACTTAAGACCATTTACATATGCTATCCTAGTAAAGACAATACCATTGCAGTTGACTGAACCATAACCTTCAGTGAGACATGATGAATTGTCAGCAAATATCACTTTGGGTCCTGGTTCTTCTACATATTTGTGCAGACACTCCTTAACACCAGTCATGCTCCTTGAACATCCACTATCTAGATGCCAAACAGGATCCCTAGCATGTTTCTGCACAAATAGTAAACTAGGTCAGTTCTTTCTAGGACTCCATTTCATGGAGGGTTTGGTATTGTAGGTCCTTATGAAAGTATTAATTGATTCATGGTCAGTGGTTGAGTGGACTGAGCTACCACATGTTTTGCATTTGGTAGTAGGGGTAGCCTGAGAGGATTGCTTCATTCCTCTTTTTGACTGAATGACCTTGTCTTTTCCTGAGGATTTCTGAGTGGAGCTTCCACTAGATTCACCATGTTTGTCATATTGACAATCGTCAGGATGGTGGTCATTAAATCCACACAAAGGGCAGGGAGGAAAAGGCTTGGCCTTTTGCTTCTGTTTCTGCTTAGAATCAGAAGGATAGTTCAGGCACTGAGCCTTGAGTCCTGAAAAGTTTGACATGACTGAGCATTGTTTATGATCAGAGGTCCTGTGATCTTCCTTTTTGCAAATCATGCAATAAAGGACTCTATAGCAATCATCAGTGAGATGATTTGTATAGTTGCATAGCTCACATCTTTTCAGTGGTTTGGTGGGCTTGGGTTTGGTCTTTGAGGAAGTTGGTTTTTGTTCCTTCTTGGATTGAGAAGATTTCTCAGAAGAGTCAATCTTCTCTCCTAGCTTCCTGACCATTTCAGCCAACTGATCAATTTTTGAGTCAGGGCTTTGGGTAGTTTCTTCAGAAGGGACTGAAGTTGATGAGTCATCAGTATTTACTGAGACATCAAGGTTTGCTCTCTTCAGGAAGGTTGTTCCCTTTCCTGATCTCTCCTTAGGAGAGTGTGGTGAGAAGACCATAGGTGGGAGGCCTAGGTTAGGTGTAGCACCCTGAAGGGTATTCAGTGGAGGAAGTGGAGGGTATGATTCTGATTCAGACTCATCCAAGGACTCAGTGAGTGGTTCAGTGAGTTCAAGCTTACTGAGTTTTTCAGTGAGTCCTAGCATATTTTTCAAGGCCTGACTTTCAGGAAGCAAGATCTTTCCAGTCTCAAAGTTTGGTAACTTACTGACTGGGTTGTCCCTGACAATCCAGTCATTTGGCTTGGGAAGCATTTCTTGCTCAAAAGATATGCCAGCTGGAACAAAGTTTAATTCATTTTGACACACAATTGGATCAACCATAAGAGGGTCAATGCCAATGGTTTTCTGAGAGATTAATCCCATAGTGTCAAAAACCTTAGGGTTCTTTTTGGTCCAGCTTTGAATGATAGCCTTTTCTTTGTTAAGTTCAGTTTGAAGGACTTGGTTTTGTTTCAAAATCTCAGTGTTCTGAATTTGTAGAGTTATTGTTTCTAGTTTGGCTTGCTTAAGTACAAGCAGTTCATCTCTACATTTGTTCAATTCTGACACAATAATGTTATATTTTGAAAGCAAGTTAAGCCTTTGTTCTTCAACAAACTTTAAATCAACACAAATGTAATTCATGTAAGACTTCCAATCAGAATCATCATCCATAGAAAGTAAAGTATTAACCTTTTTCATGGTGATGTTGACCCACTCTCCATTTCTAGCATGGCCTTTTCCTACAGCCACCTGATCCTCTTCAGAAAGTGCCATCAGTGCACTAACCCTTATTTCCTCATCTGAGGAAACCTCTTCATCATCCCAATCATATGCTTCAGCTAATAGAACCTTGTTCTTTGTCTGAATAGGTTTAGATGTTTGAGCAACCTGAGACAATATGGGGTTAGTTTCAAGAAGTGCAAGTTTAGCTTTGATATTCCTATATTTTGTTTCAAAATCCTTTTGACCCTTGTTTTGGTATTGTTGGGTGGACTGAAACATTTTAGGTTGAAACTTGCTAGTTCCTGAAAATTTGTAAGAGGGTTCTGAGAAAGTTTTAGAATAACAGTCCTTAGCAAAATGACCCTTTTTACCACATTTAAAGCATTCAGTGGTTTCATTTGCTTTTGATTTTGTAAAGTTGGACTGATTTCTTTTGATGAAACGTTTTGAACTAGCAAGGAGTGCCCTCTCTTGGAATTCCAAGTTCAGGTCATTCAGGTATTCCTCATCAGTCCTTTCATCTATTTCATCTTCAGAAACCTCTTGAGTATCCTGCACAACACCATTAGAATAGAAAGCAGTTGATATGGGTGTTGAGGTTAAGGCCTTTTTGGACTCATGTGTCTTTGAGTCAGGGTATCTCCTTGAGATCAAGTTGTCTTCATAGACAAACTTCCCATAAATTTCAGGGAGCTCGAGGTTCTGAATGTGGTTAGCATTCCTCAGGCCTTGTGAGAAGTTGAGCCACTTCTCAGGGAGACTGTTGACAAAGCCAACATTTGTCTCATGTTTGGTCAGTACAACACCATCATTTGATAATTCATTTATCAAAGTTTTGTATCTGGTGTAGGTCTGTGAGAGACTTTCAGAGTCCTTTGCCCTGAAAGTATTATACTCAAGTTTAAGGTCCATGACCCTATTTTCCTTGGTATCTGAGGGACCCTCAAAGCTGTTTACCAAGTCATCCCAAGTTTGCTTGGCTGTTAGACAGTTGATGACTGATTCCATTATATCGTCAGGAAGACATGATATAAGGATGCTTTTCAGGCGTTGGTCTTGATTGACCACCCTCCTCTCATCTATGGTCCATTGAGCTTCAGGCTTGTTTAGCCCTGTGCCAGTCTTAGGGACAAATGGGCCATCCCTGATACAGGTGATGTAGTAGGGTTCCATACCAGTAAGATAGCAAATCATACGCTTCTTCCATTTGCTAAATTTCCCAGTTTCAAGTCTGGGTGCAACAGCTGAGTAGCTGCCACCCTTTTTGTCGACTAGCTGGGGTACATTGATATCAGCCATAGTAGGATCTTGGTTTTAAAAACCTAGAGCACTCTTGGTTAGTTTAGAAGATTTTATAAACCAGAGGCTCTGATACCACTTGTTGGTCCCTTTACACGATTAGAATTAACTAGAAAGTTAATCTATTAGTGTTAATGACTAATACAATGTTTAAGGATTATTCTAACAGTTATAAAACGTGAATGTAAAAACAACAATATTTTTCAACGTTTAAATTCTTATTAGAAATAATTCCAAGAATCTATACCCAAGTGTTTTGCGGAACAAACACTTGGGATTGAATAGACAAGGGTATGGGGTGTCTCCTATCGAAACTCAAGCTTTGCTTGAGTGGTAACAATATACCCACTGAGCTATCTCAGTGAGTTGTATACTCTTTGTAGGAGAGAAGTTTCTTTGTAAAAGTTCAAGACTTTAATTATACAAAGCACACTTTAACTTCTCTCACAGTTGATCTATTTATACACAAGTATTCTAAGTATAAGTGATTAAATATAATACAAGTTGTTGAGGTTGCGTGTCTGACAATTACAAACAGTAATTGTCATTTCCAAGAACCAATAGGAAAGGGCTAAATAAGTCTTTGGGAGTTGTTGGCTGACACTCCATGACTTTTAGCCGCAATAGGGAAGGTAGAGTCTGACAAGAGAAGAGTGTTGGGTTTACACTCTTATCTTCTCAGATCTTTTCCCTATTGTTCCCGCCTTTTCTTCAGGCGTTGGTTCCTCAGTCATTCAATCACTTTGTTGGTTGAGGAGACTGGGGTTCAGTGAGCTCTTATCCAATACTCACTGAAACCATCATCTTCTTCTTTGGCTTAAGTCCTACTCAGGGAGTACCGCCTTCCTGAGTAGTGAATCCTTCTTCTTGAATTCGCCTTAAGCATCCTGAAGATGACTCACTGAGAGGCTGTTCTCTCAGTGACTTGAATTGTTCTCGGTTTAAGTTAACACTTAGTTAATTTGTGTCCAAATCATGTTCGAAGCATTCTTGGGTTTTACATGACCCAACAAAAGGTTTTCTCCGTCGAGAAGGGAGCTTGTTTCTTAGTGAAGAAAAAATCTCGAGTTAGAGGCTCGAGGAGTGGAGTAGGGCAAGGAAGAGAGTCCTTGTAGACCGAACCACTATAAACATCCGTGTTGTGGTTTGATCGTTTCTTTCCTTACTTGCATTACTTATATTGTTGTTTGTTTGCATTAAGTTGAAATCACGTTAAGTATTCAAAGCAAATTAATGTTAAAACGGTAAAAACTATTCAACCCCCCTTCTAGTTTTCCACACAACGGCTTCATAAGAATGCAACAAACTGATGGTCATCTCACATGTTTCTCTGCAACGGGCCGATCTATTATGTGCTGTCCAAGAATTGACACCCATTGTTGGCTGTCTAACTGTTGAAAAAACGAAAGAAGGAAATGGTTAGTGTGCAACGTATGTATACAAATGTATAAACACTACTGTTGCAACAAATGTCTTTTTGTCAAAATGCGTGGTAACTACTACTCATACCATTACTGTGGCCATGGAAAGCCGATGTCGATGATTCGCCGTTAAGGGCTGTGAAATTGCGTATAGCATTAGGGGTTTGATTGGTGGGATGTTACTGAAGGCATGGGCTCGTGAGGATTAGACATGTCTTTTGCAACACACCCTCTGAACACGTCCCGTGAACACACCAACATTATCCAAGCGCCTCAAGATCTAGACTAACTAAAAAAACTGTCATTAACAAAATTTGATAGAGGTTGCTTCAACCTGTCGTACCATTTCTTTATTAGGCCCAGATTTTTAAACCAAATAGGGTAAAAAAGATCTAGAGTCCGCCATGGCTGAAAGGAAACACAGTTGCATAATCATGCCATCCGGTCCTTGCCCCGCCAAGTTACGGATCCAATCTTCGACCCGCTTCATTTGTCTTAGAAAAGAACGTTAATCATCATAGCCCTAGATGAAGCAACCAAAGGCGTTTTCGACCAAAATAAATGCAAATAAAACTGGTAACCACCTACACCAAATAAGTCTGGTAAGGATAAAAAAAGAGGATACGCCCACCATGGCTGCAAGTATAGTAACCTGCCCCGCCAAGATGTGGGCCATCTCAGCTTTAATCCCCTTACCCCGTAGACTCATCATAGCCTCTTGTATTCAATATCGCCATCATTCTTATGCCATTAAACCCATTGAGAACGCAATAAGCAGATTGCGAAACCAAAATGAGAACATTCCACGAATATTTGTGAAAAGCTCGTGTGGCAGTGACATAACATCAACGTATAAACCAAACACGGTAAAAGTTACAAACTTTTACAAACCACATACAATCAACACCTCATACACAACCTGATTTCAGTTAAAGCATCATTCAAACAACAACAAAAATTAATGACCACCATGCAACCTTAAGTCGTCATCTTAAGTTTTCCTAACATAAGGAAGTGTAATAAGGATAACACCAAAACAGTAACCCTAATATACTAAAATTAAACAAAATTAAAATAATCAGGCAAGTTGCAGCACTTAAAGTCCTAAATCTAACATGACAAAATTAACCCAAAAACATTAACCCTAATATACTAACCTAGAAGAAAATCACAATAATTAGACCAATTGAAGCAATTAAACTCCTAAATCTAAGATGGCAAAGTTAACAGCAACATAAAAAAAGATCTGAGACCTCGTATGAACCGTGACACAACAAAGCAGGTCCACTTTTTTTTTATGAAACAAACAATCGAACTACCTAATCTTAAAGTGATAGAAAATAGATCTGTTGGGAACACGTTTTGTATTAACAAGTATTGACCATGTTGTAATAAGGTTGCTTAGGCCTTTATGTTTGATTTATGGCCCAGCCTGTGTAGAAGGCCCATGGGTTGTGTCTTGTTATTTATGTTAAGTATGTTTAATTAGGGCTTAGAGCCAATGTCATGTAAAAACTATAAATACCCCCTCCCATTCAAGGGAGAGGGTTGGTTGGTTGAATGATCTAAACATTTCCTTATTATTGTTAATCATCCTTCCACTCTCTTTCTCTCTCTAGTTTCTCTTACTAGATCTAGGATTAGTTTAGGTAGCTTGTGTGATTAACTAGTAGATTCATCAAGTGGTATCATTCGCCTAGGGGTAATTTAGGTTGTTAAAGATTAGATTTAAGTAAAAATTAAAGAAAATCCGAGAAGTTACTGTTCATCCGAGAAGTTATTGTTCATCCGAGACGTTACTGTTCATTGATCGAGTTTCTGGCTAATTCATCGAGTTAGATGCATTAGTCGAGTTTCTTCCTTGATCGAGTTTGTTCCTTGATTGAGTTTCTGGCAATTCATCGAGTTTTGTGAATTAGTCGAGTTTCTGAGGGTGATCGAGTTTCTGATATAGTCGAGTTTGTACTTGATCGAGTTTCTGGTTCATCAAGTTTCTAGTATCAAGTTTGAACACTTTATCGAGTTAGATAAAGTAGTCGAGTTTGATAAGGTTAATCGAGTTTCTCAGATCATCGAGTTTCTTGCATTCATCAAGTTTCTTGACATAATCGAGTTTCTTGACATAATCGAGTTTCTTGGACTATTCGACTTTCTTGGGTTGATCGAGTTTCTTGCTTAATCGAGATTCTTAGGTTAATCGAGTTTCTGGATTTTGTGAGATTTATTGAGTTTCTAGTGTTAAATCCTCCGAGTTTCAATGATTGAAATCTCCGAGTTTCTAGAGTAAAATCCTCAGAGTTTCTTCAAGTTTTTCACCGTTCATCAATCTAATCTACGACAACAACCGTTATTATCCTTTGAAGATCCTAAACCTACATCCACAAGTTACTTAACGATGTCTCAACCGCCATACAATCACTATTTCTACAATCAACAACAACAACCGTATCGTCAACAACAACAACCATATCCATATCAGTATCCTCAACAACAATATCAACCACAATATCCACCTCAGTATCAACAACAACAAATGTTCATGCATCAACATCAATTCCCTCAGCAGCAACAACTTTCTCCATAACCAATGCATAACTACCAATCTCCTTCCAGAGAACCACACTGGTTTACCAAAATGTGTGAAGCCATAAGAAGTCAGCAATCGAGGCATGAAGCAGGTTCTTTGGACACACCACCTATGCTCACACCAGGAAACTATGTGCAGTGGTCCAGTCGTTTTCTCAGATTCATTGAACTAAGGAAACCTCATGGGAAGTATCTCAAAAAGGTCATCATTGATGGACCATATCCAACACCTACAACAACCATTCCTGCTGATCCAACTCAAGTTCCTCTAAGAGAAGCGACAACAACCCCCATTCCTCTAGCTCAACAAACTGCAGAACAAGTCTTACAATAAGAGGCCAATGAGCTAGCCATGTCTTACATACTCCAAGGGATTCCCAATCCCATCTTCAGGAGTATTGATGCCCAAAAGACAGCCAAGGATATGTGGGAGCACGTACATCTGCTTATGGAAGGCACATAACTAAATTAAGAGGACTTGGAATCAAAGTTGTACATGGAATATACACACTTCATGATTGAAGCTGAGGAATCCCTGGAATCATACTATCATCGTTTAACCGACATCATTAATGATTTGGATCGCCACAATATCATTTTACCAAAGATTGCTATCAACTCCAAGTTTTTGGGATGTCTCGGCCCAAATTGGCAGAAGTACGTCACGTTTGTTCGACAAGCCAAAAAGATCAATGACGTATCTTATGGGTTATTGTATGATTACCTAAAACAACACTAATCTGAAGTTGATAACGACCGTGCAGCACGTGGAGGATTCTCATCTGCACCTAATCCAAACTCACTTGCTCTAATGGATCAATCACATTTTACACCAAACCAGGAGTTTGTTCCACCACCACCACCTCATTCGGGTTTTGCACCACAACCGTCAAACCAAATTGTCCCTTATGAAGCACCTCCATCATACCCTGATAATCAACTTGTTCCATATGACAACTCTGATTATAACATGTACTCAAATGTTGACACTGATGAAGATGATGCTTTTAACTCTCTGAATGAAGGATTTGCATTAATTGCTCGTGCATTTAGCAAATTTTCCAACAATTCAAACAATCGTTTGAGATCTTCATCGAATACAAGAAATCATGCAGTAGTCAATGATGGAAGAGTTGAGATTCAAAATCGGTTTTCAAGAAGGTCTAGTTCAGGAAATATGGGGAATTCTGGTGGTCAACGTTTCAGTTCTGGAGGAGGTAGTAGAACCATCATGGGAAACACTCAGAGAAGGACTCAGTTTGCTGATAAAGGGAAAGGGATTGCTAATACATCCATCATTTGCTACAATTGTGGGGGAAATGGTCATATGGCTAATGCATGCCCCAAACCGAGAACAATGGGTAGTGCATATCATAAAGAAGCTCTTCTCATGGCATTGAAGGATGAAAAGGCCAGTGGAATTTTGACTGAGAAGGAGCAGTGTTTTATGGCAAATGCATACTCCGATGACGAAATGGAGCATCTGGAGGCTAATGCTGCAGTCATGTTAATGGCCAACATGCAGGAGATGAACATGAGTGAGACATGCCCGGTATATGACACTGATGGCTTATCTCAGGTATCTGATGCAGATTGTCTTATTCATGAAATTGCCTCACCATCTGCATCTTCATCTGCACAAGAAACTTTTGTTCAAAATGACTTATCATTTTCATTTCAAGAAAATGATCAAATAAACACAGTGGTTACCTTTGATGATGATCAAATTAACCCAGTGGTTTCATTTGATGATTCTTTTGATGATGACAATCATGATCATCTTGAACAAAATGATCTTATGCAAGATTCGGATCCAGAGCTCATGACCTTATTGCTTGCCACCCAATCACAATTAAATACACATCAATCCCAGATGGACAAATGCAATGACATTAACAAAAACTTAAAAGCAAAAATTGCACTGTTAACAAAGGATCTTGAGTGCTACAAAATGCAACTTTCAAATTACGAAAATCAAGAAAAACGTGAGAAAAGCTTTGAGGTTGCATTCCAACAATCACACGTTCAGGTAAAAGATTTAGAACATCAAGTTTATGAGTTAACTGTTTCTAAAAATGATTTGATTTCTCAAAAAGAACAAGAGCAATTCGAATTTCAAAAATAAATTGACATCTTAAACTCTGAGCTTTCCAAAACTAAAATAGAGTTTTCAAACTGTCAAAATGATCTTATTGAAGAAAAACAAACCACAAGGAAATTTGTTAACTTATATCTTGAGGAGATTATTGCGTTGGAATCCAAGCTCAAAGAATTTCAAAACATTGTGTATAAAACGGGTGATTCTGTAACTACAATTCAAAAACTAACTATGAAACCAAATCCTAAAGGATACGGATTTGCAATTGGAGATGATCAACCACGTTTTTTACAAAAGGCACTCAGGGAAAATCCTAAGTTGTACAGTGCAGAATACTTGTTTGATGAAACTTTCCAGCGTGTTGTTGTTTATGATACTGAGGAAGAACTGGAACGTGAGGACGAGAGTCGATCTAAGTTGAGTTGCATAAAATATAACAAACCATACGATTATTCGAAAGCACCTCATATTAGAGAATCTTTTGTACCTCAAAAAGAGAAATCTGAACAACCGTGCTCTTTAACTGAACAAAATGATTCATCTGAAATTGGTCCAGTAACCACTGTTGCACAAGTCAATGGTCCATTACCAAGTCAATGTGTTAATGAACAAATGCCAAAAGAATGCCGCATTCTTAAATATTTTAAAACATTTATGGAGGACATTCAACTTTTGGAAAACGCAATTGAAAGAAATTCTAAAATCAAAATCTTCACTTTTCTCTCTCCTTATGAGAAAGAAAAGAGAGAAGTTTTTCAAAAACAATTCTTGCCACTTGTCAAACACCTGCGACTTTGTGCCACACAGTGGGAACAGGAACTCCAGTCAGAAGTTGTATCAATGATGAGTATTTTCAAAGCAAAAGATGTCAAAATTGAAAAACAAAAAGGTCAAAAGAAAGCTTTAGAAAAAGATGTTGATGGACTCTTGACGAATGTTCTCAGTTCTGATGTGATATCTGTGATTATGAATTCTATATATCTGTCGTGCAATGAATTGCTTGTTGATGATCATGCTGTTAATGTTGAACTGTTGCAAATTGAGATTGCTAATTTGTTAAGAGAGAATGAGAAACTTCGACAAATCAATGGTGATGTGGAAACCAAATGTGCAAACGAAATTTTCAAAATTAACCAAAGGTTGCATTGGGTTCAATCTCAGAGTTCTAACTTTGAGTTAAAATACCAAAACCTCAAAGAATCTTTGTCGTCTCAAAACATTCATGGTTCAAAACTTCAAGATCTTGAAAAAGAAAATGAGGTTTTAAAACATCAGATTTTGGAGTATGAAAAAGATATTGATGCGATTTGTAAAAACAGAAATGACACCGTTCGGTTAAATAGAGAATTGGAATCCAAAATTCAAGAAAAACAACACATCATCATTGCGTTGAAGGAGAGACTCAAAGTATTAGAAAAAGGGCGAAGTGCACAAATGAATGTGATTGCACCAGGAATGCACAAAGTCGACAAGGCACCTAAGAAAGCATCATCGCCAACTACTAATGTGAATACTTCAACTTCCACAGGATTAGGAAACACATCTAA
Organism: Artemisia tridentata subsp. tridentata; assembly: GCA_021014915.2. NCBI lineage: Eukaryota > Viridiplantae > Streptophyta > Magnoliopsida > Asterales > Asteraceae > Artemisia > Artemisia tridentata. The sequence continues at coordinate 200,292,629 of CP139505.1, forward strand.
GGCTAGCAGCTCAAAGACCACCAAGAGTCAAAAGAAGAATAGAGTTTGGCAACCTAAGAGTGGATTATCTAAGAATACAAAAGTAGAAGTTAATGCTAGTAGTTTGAATAAGACACACGTTATGTCTAGAATAGAATTCACCTTGTCTAAGTGTAATTTTGTATCTGATGTAATGAATGTTGAATCTTTGAATGTTATGAATGATGTAATGATTGATGCTTATTGTGTGTTCTGTCGTGCTAGTATGTTATCTGGTAATCATGCAAAATGTGTAGCAAAAACCCTTTTATCTAGGAGACAGAAACGTACTATTGGCATTTCCTATAGGCCTATCACCGCTGCTAAGTCCATTCTAGGAAAACCGCCACAAGTAGTTTCTGAGACCAAAGTTGACAAGACCATAGCTGCACCTAGGACAAACCGATCACCAAGTACTTACATTAGGAAGAAAGCAGAGACTAGTTGGACATGGCAGCGTTGGTTACAGCATAAGCCTAGTTTTAATTGGGTACAAAAATGCTTAACACCTGTATGACTAACCCAACGGGATCCAAAGGTTCCAACTCTCCATCTGTGTCTTCTCATTGTGATGCAGGTGATCCAAATTGTTCTCTGGATTGTTGATAGCGGGTGTTCCCGGCACATGACAGGCAATCTAAAGCTTCTAGTAAACTTCGTTGCGAAGTTCATAGGCACTGTCAGATTCGGGAATGATCATTTCGCGGCTATCATGGGTTATGGTGATTACGTCAACGGGAATATCGAGATTAGCCGTGTCTACTATGTCGAGGGCCTTGGTCATAATTTGTTCTCCGTCGAGCAATTCTGCGATGGTGATTTAGAAGTGGCTTTTCGGGAGAAAACATGTTTTGTTCGAGATCTTCAAGGAAATGATCTAATGCAAGGAAATCGCGGAACCAGCCTTTATACTAATTCCTTCTCGGACATGACAGCTTCCTCACCAATTTGTCTACTTTCCAAGGCACATCCCACCAAAGCATGGTTATGGCACAAGCGTATGTCTCACCTGAACTTCAAAATAATGACCGAGCTTGCTCGTAAAAAGTTGGTCGATGGTCTTCCAAAATTCAGATACGCCAAAAATCATCTGTGTCCCGCTTGTGAACAAGGAAAAAGTACTCATGCTCACTTTCCTCCTAAACCCGAGCACAGTACTGATCACGTACTTCAACTGTTGCATATAGATCTGTGTGGCCCTATGCGTGTTCAAACTATTAATGAGAAGCAGTACATACTGGTAATTGTCGATGATTATTCAAGTTGGACTTGGACTTATTTTCTTCGCAGTAAAGATCAAGCACCGTCCATGATTATCACCTTTCTCACAAAGATTCAAGTTCAGTTACGCAACACCATCAGAAAAATTCGAACAGACAATGAAACTGAATTCAAGAATCAGACTCTTAGGGAGTATTATGAGAAAGTGGGTATTGAACATCAAACATCCATTGCTCGCAGCCCCGAACAGAATGGTGTGGTCGAAAGGCGAAACCGAACTCTAGTGGAAGCAACACGAACAATGTTAATCAATGCTCAGTTACCGGACTACCTATGGGCTGAAGCCGTTTCAACTGCCTGCTACACCCAAAACAGATGCATGATCACCAAAAGGCACACCAAGAAACCATATGAGATTGTTCACTGCAGAAAACCGAATATCAATTACTTTCATGTATTTGGAGCTCTTTGCTATGCAATGAATGATCGTGATGACCTCGGAAAATTGAAGGCCAAAGCGGACATAGGAATTTTTGTCGGATATTGTGAAAATTCTAAGGGATTTAGAATTTGGAACCGTCGCACCCAGGAGATTCAGGAGACTACACATGCTAATTTCGATGAGCTCACCGAAATGGCTTCTGAGCAAAACAGCTTAGGACCCAAAACCAACCGTCTCAACTTTCCTGATCCTTCAGCTGCATCCTTCTCTCTAAACCGCAAAGATCTAGAAAACTTGTTTGCTCCATTGTTTGATGATACTATGGTTAGTCGAGCTCCTGATGTATCCACAAGCTCCGCTGCACAACCACTCATCGATAATCAAGTACCCGATACACCAGTGACTACAACTACCGCAGTTGCTGAAGATGCACCTCAACCAGACACCTCATCATCAATAGATCAAACACCTTCTACTTCTGCGTCTGCAGCTGAAGATCCCCCCCAACATTCTTTTAAAGTACCCACTCCAGCAGATTATGACGGCAATGCATTCTTCAATCCATTTGTGCCGGCTCCCACCATTCTTGATATCGAAGAGTCATCCACACGCAACTTGGAACCGTCAAATCTGCACCATACTTATCAACATTACACATCAACACACAAATGGACAAAGGATCATCCCCTTGTAAATGTAATTGGCAACCCAGAAAACCCTGTAATGGCACGACAACGACTCCATACAGACGATGAAACCTGCATTTATGCACTCACCGTTTGTCAATCCGAACCCAAAAACATTAAAGAAGCCCTTACCTATGACAACTGGATTGAGTCTATGCAAGAAGAATTGGATCAGTTCAAGAGGTTGGAAGTTTGGGAATTGGTAAAGAGACCAGATGGGGTTTACGTCGTCGGTTTGAAGTGGATCTGAAAAAATAAGTTAGATGCAGACGGTACAGTTATTCGTAACAAGTCCCGCTTGGTCGCCAAAGGGTTCAGTCAGGAAGAAGGGATTGACTTCGAAGAATCGTTTGCACCAGTGGCACGTCTTGAGGCTGTAAGAATGTTCCTGGCGTACGCTGCTTACAAGAACATCACGGTATACCAGATGGACGTGAAGACGGCATTTCTCAATGGACAACTCCGGGAAGAGGTGTACGTTTCACAACCAGAGGGCTTCGTCGATCTTGAGCATCCAAACCACGTCTACAGGCTCAAGAAAGCCCTCTACGGCCTTAAACAAGCCCCAAGGGCATGGTACGACAAACTGTCTGCATTCTTATTAGCCAATCATTTTACTAAAGGATCTGTTGACCCGACTTTATTTATACAAAAACACGGGGAGGATATTCTCATTGTTCAAATTTATGTAGATGATATCATTTTTGGATCAACTCATAAAAAATATTCAAATGTTTTTGCAAGACTTATGAAACAAAACTTTGAGATGTCCATGATGGGTGAACTCAAGTTCTTTCTAGGATTGCAAGTTCATCAATCACCCCGTGGTATATTTTTAAGTCAGTCTAAATATGCATTGGAAATATTGAAAAAGCATGGTATGAATACTTGTGACACCTATAACACCCCCATGTCTTCCTCATCCCTAAAGCTAGATGCTAATCTCCATGGCACACCCATTGATCTTACGAAATATCGTAGTATGATTGGGTCTCTCATGTATCTCACAGCTAGCCGGCCGAATGTTGTATTTGCCACGTACCTATGTTCTCGTTACCAGTCACGACCTACTGAAAGTCATTTGTCTGCTGTTAAGTGGATCCTTCGATACATAAATGGAACCATTCACTTGGGGATCTGGTATCCGAAGGATTCCGGGTTTGAACTTGTTGCTTTTTCAGACGCTTAACATGCAGGTTGTTTAGACACGAGAAAAAGTACGTCTGGGGGAGTACAATTTTTAGGTGACAAGCTCGTCTCTTGGCAGTCAAAGAAGCAAGAATGTACATCACTGTCGTCTACAGAATCAGAATACGTCGCCATGTCTGCCTGCTGCACTCAAGTCATTTGGATGCGATCTCTGTTGATGGACTACGGATACGTGTTTAACAAGATTTCGATGTACTGCGACTCCAAGAGTGCCATCGCTATTTCATACAACACGGTTCAACATTCCAAATTGAAGCATATTGCTCTCCGGTATCACTTTATAAAAGAGCATGTGGAAATGGGTACAGTTGAATTATACTTCGTGGGTACTGAACACCAATTGGCGGATTTGTTCACCAAAGCCTTGCCTCATGCAAGATTTGTGGAACTAGTTCACCAGATTGGTATACGATGTTTGACTCCAGACGATTTGAACAAATTTCTTACACAAAACTAATCGAGTCAAACATCAAAACTATCTTTGTAAATAATTATTGAAAAACACAAAAAGATTTTCCAATTTTTTTTATATATACACATTAAAAAAAAAAAAAAAAAAAAAAAAAAAAAAAAAAAAAAAAAAAAAAAACCTTTAAGTGTGCAAAAGTGTATCCAAACCAAAATATGTTCTCTTCATTTCAAATTTCATTAATTTCAAATCACGAACATATTTTGAGGGGGAGAAATTTTTTGCACATTTATCATCATAAATCTTCATCAAATTCTTCATCAAAAAAAATTATTTCTATGATCTTTTGGACTACTTGTCTTAAAAATTTTCAAAAAATAGGTCTTAGTTCAAGGGGGAGAAATGTCATAAAATATTGGATCTAGCTTTTATATATAAAGGGCTGAAACTGTCAAGTTAGGAAAGTTATGTCTTTAGGACCATATGAGAATTAGGCTTTTAGTTAAAGGGCTGAAGTTGTCACCTAAGGACTTAAATGAACTAGCCCAAAAGTTAGAGGACTAAAAAGGACAAAAGGACCAAACTTATTCAATAAAACAAATTGTCTGATTCAGTCAAACTCACAAAACACACAGTGAAATTTCCCTCTCTCTTAAACCCTCGCATATTCGCTTAAACCCTTCAACGCAAGACAAGACTTTAGATTCTTCATTAATCATCAAATTGTAAGCGTTTAATTCATTCAAGAATATCACAGAATTGTTCGCATATCATTTTTTGTAGATTAAAATCAGTTTTTACGATTTTAGGGTTCAACGAAGAATTTGGGCGTTTCTTGTTTATCGTTATTTGGTCTAATTGAGATAGTTTAATCGTTTCATTACATGATTCTGAGTCTATTGCAATAGATTAATTAGATTCAATAACGCAAGATAGAGCAACTTGAGTTTGTTAGGGTTTAAGGCAGTCCTGCTTGTGAACTGTGATGAATAAGTGTTAGGGATTATTGTTGGAATGATGAGATAGGATTGGTTATTGATTTAGAACGTGTTGTTTATCTGTTATGCATGAAAAACTGAATGCCATGTTTATACGTGTTCTAATATCAAAGTTTATGACTGATAAGTGTTTAAGCGAGTATCTAAAACAAGTTTGTGCATTGATTGACTTTGTCTCCGAGTTAGGAGACAACAGTCTAACTAGTCGAGTTTCTCTCCTAGTCGAGTTTCTCCTAGTTTCTCCTAGTCGAGTTTCTCAACTAGTCGAGTTTCTCAACTAGTCGAGTTTCTCTAGTTAGACAAATTTCTTAAGTTGATCGATTTTCTAGGATAGTCGAGTTTCTTGATTTGCTCAAGTTTCTTGCATTGCTCAAGTTTCTAGGATTGCTCGAGATACTAGATTTGATCGAGTTTCTAGGATTTAGCAAAATTGTAGGACTCATCTAGTTTCTTAGAATCATCGAGCTTGTAGATATTGTCAAGTTTCTTAAACTTCTCTAGTTTCTATAAAGATTATCTCATGTTATCAAATTTCTAAAACTTCTAAGTTTGTCTCATTTTTTCCAAAGTTCGTCAAGCTTGTAAAACTTGTTTCAAACTTAAAATATTTATAAACTTGAGCATGTGAAAATGTTTATAAGAACTGGTTTGTTTGGAAAATGGTTTGCTTGAATGATATATGAATGTCCTCATGATTTAACTATTCAATGTGATGCATCATACAATGTAGGATAACATCATGAAACCGATATCATTCACTAACACATATATATTATGTCCATTGTGTATTGTTGTTGGTGTTTGTGATCTTCAGGCAAACCATGCCTCAAGGATCTGTAACCCAAAAACAAGTAATTCCAGAAGGGGATGAACGACAGATCAGCCATTCAAACTCAAGAGTGGACTTTAAGAGATTGCGGTGTCATGAGACTTGCCAAATTATCGTGGAAATTCTTGACAGACACTTCATCAGGCCTACACTGACGAACATAGCAAGTGTACCAGAAGTTTATCTCAATCAGTTCTGGCATTCTATGGTCGTAGAAAAAGACGAAGAGAGCATAACCGTCACATTAGACAACACTGAAATCACGTTGAAGGTGGAAACTCTTAGGAACGTTTTACAACTTCCAAAAGAAGAATCAGGTCCAAAGGGAAAGTTTCAGGATGATCCAACTTTTGAAGAGATGGTAAAAACGCTTAGGCTTCTGGGTTATGATGAGAGTGAAGAAGAGCTCACATCACTCTACAAAGTAGAAAGGAAATACATTCCCCAGCCATGGTTAACTCTTTACTCAATCATCATTCACTGCATAACTGGCAAAACCACTGGCCTTGAACATCCACGATCTGAACACCTTCAATTCTTCTGTGGAGTCGTCAACCTGAAACATATGAACTTCGCCAAATACATATGGAATGACATGATCTTTCTGAGTCAAAGCTTTCACCAAAAGAAGGACTACAAAGTACCTTTTCCTCGATTCACCAAACTCCTGATCTCACGTTTCATGAAAAGACACCCTGAACTCAATCGACCTGAAAATGAAAAGATGTATACAGATAAAATGGACCACGTTCTCAACAGAATCAAAGTACAACAGTCCAACACAGAGAAACAAGGTGCAAGAATTCCACTAAGCATGTTAAATGAAGAAGTGATGAATACTGAGGCATATCTGAAGTATGATGAAGCTGAAAGAGCTGGAAAGGTAGGTATTATGGATATGAACACAAAACCGACCAAGGGAAAAAAAAGACAACTACAAAACTATCCTAGCTCGATCAACCTCTTCTCGAACAAAGAAAATAGCTAGAGCTGAAAAGAAGAAAGTAGTATTCAAAGTCTCAACAGCTCAACCACAACTTCGAGACGAATCAAGTGATGAAGAGGGTGAAGAAGAAGTGGATCTCAGTAACGGAAAAAAGCAGAAGAATTTTGAAAAGTTGAAGACAATGTTGGCTGAAACTGATAAAACTTTGGGCAAAGGAAGAGGAAAGTCAATTAAATTTACTGATTCACCATTTTCTGCTATTGAACCTCCAAGGACCGAAAAAGAAGAAAAAGAACAGTATAAGATTGCATTTAGGGAAAATCTACAGAAACACCAAGAAGATGAAGAGAAGCGTGAAAAAGAGAGAAGAGGTGAAGGGTCAGCTTCACATCCTGAGGAAGAACAAGAGGAGTCTGAGGCTACAAAGTCAGAATCAGAGGGTGAGTCAGAAAAATCTAAGGAAGAGGGTGAATCAGAAATGTCAAAGGAAGAATCAAGATCTGAGTCTGAAGAAAAAGATGAAAGTAATGAAGATGAAGAAAAAGATGAAGAAGGAGATGAAGAAGATGAAAGTGATGAAGAAGAAAACACAGATGATGATGAAACAGGAAATGACGACACTATACTACCATCACCACCACCATCATCAGTGGGTCAATCCACCACTGAATTCAATGAACTGAAAGACAAATTTGCCAAACTTCAAGAGTTCGTATTGAAAAAACAAGAAGCTGAAGAAGAAGCGCACAAAGCATTTGATTTTAAGCTCACTGAAGTAAAGAAAGTGGCAGACAAGAACGAATTTCACAACAAGAATCTCCAAGATTTTAATCTAGAAAAGACAGCAGGGGAATATCTTCAAACTCATGTCCCACAGGCAGTCAGTTCTCACGTAGCCCAAGAGGTCACTCAATACCTTCAAGAGAATCTTCCTGGAATCTTCAAGGAATATGTCAAGAGAAACCTAGAAAAGACAGTGGCCAACCTCATGCAGACAACACCAATCACTATTCGAACCGTGCGACCTGAACCTTCAAGATCTGATCTCAAAGGGCTATTACTTGAAGATATCATGGATGAACCAGAAGAGGAAGAACTTAAAAAGGCCTTGCTCAAGTCTATTAAAAGGGATGAGAAGAAAGCTGAAGGATGCAAAACAGCCAAGCCAGTCAAGCGATCTCGAGATGAGCATGACAAGGACGAAGGAAAGAAGAAAAGGAAACCGTCCACATCCACTGGCCATGCAACCACAGCACATTCCTCTGGCACTACAGAACAATTAAGCCAAAATATGTTCGTCCCACTTGAAGGCGGGGCATTCGAGGAAACTGAATCATTTGAAGACATGAGTTCTGATCAGGAATTTCCTATAGCACCACCCAAAGTTCAAAATGTCACTGCACCACCTGCAAATGGAAAAGCCGTACCTCTACCAGAATGGGTGAATCCTACTGCACCAAAATTCGATTGGTTCGAGTCAATGGTAGACGCATATCCAGAAGAAGAAAATGCTGCACCTGTTGAAGGATCAATTGTGGACTTCACTAAACGGTTGAAGCGGGCAATGAAAGTTCAGAAGTTAGGATTGCCTGACATCATCCGAGTTCGCAAAGAAGGCTTCACAGAATTCAAGACAGTCACAACTACAGAAATGGAGTTTGAATACTGATGAACTCAAATAAGTACATTTTATTACCATCATTTATCCTATTTATTTGACTTGTTTTATTATATTATCTGTGAGAATTGATACGTTAATGTTTACTTTTGTAATTCTCAGGTAAAAACAAGTATTATGTGAAACTTGGCGATTTTGGACTAATTATGGAGCAAAACAAGCAAGAAGTTAAGAGTCTACTGAAATGTACAAGATCAAGATCATTCTGCTCCAGATACGCCGCATCCTACTTATTACATACGGCGCATCATTATCAAGATTTCACAATCTACGATCCAAGACAGCAAGGACATGCGCCGCATCTAAGAATGGAGTTACGCCGCATCTTCTGGCGGTGTACGAATATTCCTGAATATATTAATCTTGGACCCCACGCGAAGTTAAGTCAATGCACCGCATCTACTTATCCTATGCGCCGCATCTTACCCTCAGACAGAAACTATAAATACCCCAAAGTCAGACGAATTTAGTAGGCTAGTTCGACAATTTTGCTATGTACGAGACAGAAGAAACCCTAAGGCCGAATTCAGTCGAAGTAGCAGCACAAGACACACCTTGAACGAAGATACAAGAGCTGTAAGAAGGTCCTGCATGTATTTAATTCATTAAGTAGTTTTGTTCTATTGTATTAGTACACTTTAATTGGTCAGGATTGATGGGCTTGTGATCATGGATTTAATCATGCACTTCGACTCCCCTTAAAATTGCTTTCCCATTAATTAAAGTTTATATGTTGATGTCTTTGGTGACTTTTATTAGTGCATTGATAACCTCTGTGTCTAGCTGAGCATTGCTTGGGTCGCCATGCCCCTTCCTCGCCTATTTATTTGATCGCCTATGCATTCTATCGTCTGTAGAAAAGTAGGAAGAAAGATAAATAGGATAGTCATAAGTAATCATTAAGGGTTTACTCGCCGATAAGATTAGAACCAATGAGAAAGGACTTAATCTTGGTGCGTTGCATCGAACTATACACTTCATATAAAACTAGCAATAAAACAAGTGACAAGCTACTTAACTATCATGACAGGTCTTCTTATTGTCTCAAGTATTTATCTGTGTACGTGTGTGCTACTCGCTGATTCGTGCTTATTAGTTTAGTTTATTATTTAATCACAACCAAACCGTGCCAGTCTCTCAGGCTGAAACCCCCTTGCGTTAGATTAGGTTGTATAGCTAACTTAAGATATTAAAATACTGATTAGGATAACTAGATAATACGTTCCACTCTTAGTGATCGACACTCTACTTACCATTATATTCATACTGATCGGGTACACTGCTCGTTAAAGTGTGTGTGTTATTGATAAGTCGGCTAAATATAAATTTAAAACTTGAATACTGCTAAAACCACAACGACATACCGTGGGTATAAATTAGAGCATACGCACACGCGCATCAAGTTTTTGGCGCCGTTGCCGGGGAGTGAATTGTTATTATCTGTTAATTTGATTAGTATTTTAATTAGGTTTTTCTTTTTAATTTTTATTCTAACCGCTAACTCTGTTGTATATTAGGTTAATTTGCATTCATTGTATTATTTTGCATATTTTCTGTTTTTGTGTGTTTTTTTTCGTTTGTTTTTATTTTTGTTTTTATTTTTCGTATTTTCTGTATTCTGCTATCGTTGTACTGAGCTAATATAAACGATACGGCGCATCTATTTTCTTAGATACGACGTATTGAGTTTAATTTTTATAAAATACAACGCGTTTAATAAATTCGATACGACGCATCTTTCCCCAAGATACGGCGTATCTGTTTTTAATAAAAAAAATTTCTAAACGATAACGCCATACGACGCATCTGCTTTTGCAGATACGGCGTATCTATTATTTTAATTAAAAACAGTTTTTGAATTATTAAACAGATACGATGCATCGATCTCTGTTGATACGGCGTATCTTCTGAATCAAAAATCTTGTATTTTGAAACGTAACGAAAATACGGCGCATTAACTTTTGTTAATACGACGCATTTAATTTTAAATAAATATCGATTTTTGATAATTTAAAACTGATACGGCGCATTCTAAATTTCTAAGCGGCTGCATTCTAAATTTCTAAGCGGCGTATCTATTTTCTGAATAAAGTCTGATTAAATTCTAACGATTATAAGATACGGCGTATCCAACTTTTTGGATACGGCGCATCGTCTGCAGATATCAGTTATTTTTATTCTTATATCCGTTTCTAAATTCATTAATCTCTCTTCTAGCGAACAAATCCTACTTACGATTTTACCTATGATGACAGGTTTTGCTATAGAAGACATGTCAGTGAACGGATATCTTGCCAAGGAACTCTTGCTTTCGAATTCATTCGAAAGGAAAGTTTTTGATGATGTCAACTTCAATGTGCTCACGATTGATGTCGATTTATTCTCTTGGGAGACCCCTCTTGAAGCTACTTATAAGGAATTCAAGCGCTTATGCAATATTGAAGATGGGATATTCTCTTATGATTTACTAATGAGCTACACTGAAGATGAATTGTTACTCTTATGGCCCATCATTGAATCTAAGGGATTATCTTGGACGACTATTGGGGAAAGAGATGGAAAGATCCAAGTTGAATTCATGAACTCGGAAAAGGCAGTCAACAAATGGAGTGAGGAAAGCTATGGCAAAGGAAATATCCAACCTACACAAGCTTCATATATGCCATATTCCGAACAATATTTGGGAGTTGATATAGATGACGAAAGAATTTATGCTGAAGCAGAAATAGTGTTTCGTAAAAGGTTGGTGAAGTTGATGGATATCTCTTTGAAAGACTGGCTCGAGCTTAAATATGGTAATCCAAAATTTGCCCCTGCGAATGAAGTCAAGCGGATTATGACTTCATGGTTGACACGGAGTTTCAAGGAACAATTTAATGAGTTCATGAAAATAAGGAGGAACATGATTAGTATCGCTAGCTTTGACATTAACTATGATCCTAACAATGATGATTTTTCGGGTTGGTTAGCTAGTAAGTTCAAAAACCATAAGAGCATGGACCAAGCTACTAAAGATGCGTTATGGGTATATTGGACGAGAGGAGAAGATGAGGAAGTAGAGAGTGACGATGGACTATCAAATGAGGATACGCATATTGATCACACTTGTAAACCTTACGTTTTCAAGGATGGATTTAGTGAATGGCCAACCTGTGATTATAAGAGTGACGGAACCTGCAACGGGGGAAGTATAATTGGGATGAAACGAGTTGGAAACAATGTGTACTTTGAAGACGACGATTGGTATGAAAAAGTTGAAGACTGCCCACGTAAAGCTGAGGCTTTGCAAGAAAAAGGTAGAATCAACTACTTAAAAGAACTTAAGGGAGCATCAGGCACTACTTTCTGGGAATGGGTGCATGGACAATTTGATGATTACACTAAGCTTAGTCGACGCTTGCAATGGGAATTGAAAAATGAGTGGGATGAGATTCAAGATTATTACCAATCCTTTAACGTGGTTAATTATGGTCCCTATGATAATAACGATGAGTCACGAGAAGAATTGATTGATGAACTTGATGACTATTTGAATAAGGATCCTTATTTCAAGTTTGTTGATAAAGACGAAGAAGAATTCACCAAGAGAAAATGTCAACTACTTGGGATCCCTTATAATAAGCCACCCATGATTATTTCTGAAAAAGTTAAAGTCATCAAATACTCTTTGGGACCTGATGAAGAATATGTTGCGATAAAGACCAAGAAATTTATTAGATCAAGTCGCACGGAAGAAAATGTTGCGGAGCTATACGGGAACATCTTTCGGATGAAAGAAGAAGGATGGCTCGTAACAAGAACAAAATGAAGAGCTGAACGTGAGTCTAACTTGAAGACTCTGGAATAAAGACAAGTGCTGACCGGGAGACAACCCGGAGAAATTTTTTACTATTCTGTTCTGTGTCTAGCCAGTCAGGCCCGCAGCAGATACGGCGCATCTCAATCCTGAGATGCGACGCATCTCCTGCACTGGTCATATCTTACTTTATTTTCTGCATTTTTATTTTCGACTTTAAAACTTTTTGTCAGTTTATTTTAATGCGGCGCATCCCTGGTTAAGGATGCGACGCATCTTCTATTCTGATTCGTATTTATTTCAGGCTCGATACGGCGTATCTTCTTCCATAAGATACAGCGTATCGACTGACCTGATGATTTTCATTTTAATTTTTATGTTTTATTTTTTTCTAACTACTAATGTATTATGCAAGTTTGAACCTTCTTAACTTAGGTGTGTTAAAGTCTTGATGGTATTATAGATTCCTGCATTTCCTGTGGATACATCAAATATGAAGCTTAAACGTTCTCATCCACAAGAAAGATGATTTTTGCTCTTATACAAATAATGGAGGATCATACCGAGCAAATCTCAGGGGAGTTTTTCTATTCTAATTCTTTTGTTTTCCAGTTTTTAACCTTTGATACAAACAACGAGGACGTTGTTTAACTTAAGTGGGGGGATTGGAGAATTAGAACACTTACTTGTCCTAAACTTTTCAAAATATGCTTAAAATGTGCTTAATATATCAAAATTTAAAATTTTTAGCATGATTTTGTTTAAAGTCTAAATTACATAGCTGCACACACATGACGTTATTTTCAAAAATTGTGAACTTTTCAAAAATTCACAAATCTATGAGTGTGCCGGTGATTTGTAAACTTTAGAACTTGGCTTGTATACTATTCGAGATCACCATAATAAGTATTATTTTCATAATTGGAATGACTTGTCTAAATTGGTAAAATTCTAGGATTACACCCAAATAGCCTTTATATGTTATGTGATATTAGCTAACTACACTGGTTAGTTAACCCCCGTATAAACCCTTTTGTTACTCTCACTTTTAGAGTAAGATACCCCTAGAAAAACACTCAGAGCCATTCCTTTCGTTTCTTACACCTTTGTTATAATGTTTCGTTACACCCTTACACCTTAGCCTACCCTGTAGATTAAAATCCGTGGTTGGTTAATTGCTTTAGGCAAAGTGTGTTTCCTTACATTACCTGTGTTCGCGTGCGTAATTCATTATCTATGGTTAGGTCGGGAAATTGCACAATGCAATTGGAGTGAAAGTAAATATTGTATATCTTTGAGTTTATTTTTCGTGTGTTTACTACTTTCACTATTACCGTTATTTCTGAAAGTATGAAAAGTATGGAAAAATTATCCGGAAAGAAAGTGATAGAAAAGTTGTGAAATTTTACACATCTATGTATATGTTGATGTCAAAAAAAAAAAAAAAAAAAAAAAAAAAAAAAAAAAAAATCGAAAAAATAGAAAAGAAAAAGAAAAATGAAAAGTTGGAAGTTTGTTTTAACCAACTTATGTAAAGTTTTGTATTAAGTGGTCGATATCACCACTATTTGTTGTATATTATATCTATGGATTGAATGGGAGTTGAACGTTATGGGAACGCCAACTAAAGGTTATTCTTTGATTGAGATCTTGTTGAGTATAATTCGTGTCTACCTAAAAGCGTGTGTTTCAAGTGTTAAAGCGTGAGTTATTCTATGATATGAGTCTTATTCATGGAATGGTTGGGATAGAGATTAACCACACTTAGGATTTTAATTTATCTGTTTTGTTTATTTTTCATTTTACACCAATTTGTATCCCAAATATTATCCATACCCTATATTATTCTTTATCCAAACCTTTGATTTATTGAGATTAGGGATTTGAGCAATCTTAAGTATCGTAGTCGTGGATTCGACTATGTATTTATGATTTTGTCGCCCTTTTTGATATAATATTATTGGTGAAGATTACTTGGTCCTATCTTTAGCCTATTCGAGTTAAGGATTTGAGCAATTGCAAGTATCGTGTTCGTGGATTCGATCATGTATTTGTGATTTTGTCGCCTTTTCTGGAATTTGAGATCGATAGAGATTAAGAAGAATGATTAACCCTTAACCTACAAACCCTTTTTACCGTTTTAGACTTGTTATTCCTTGGCTTTAGTGGAGGAGATGTGTATACTTGCCAAGCTTATGATAGAATATTCGTCACGACTGGACAGTTAAACGATTAGATTTGCTTTTATCAAATTATTTTATTTTACTTCTAATTCGTTAAGTGTTTGGTTGTGTGATTATGACAAAATGAATACATGCTTAAATATAAAAATAAATCTTAACATCTTTTAGGATATATTTTCATAAGATTAATTCTAAGGTTTACTTGGGGACAAGTAAAGTTCAAGTGGGGGGATATTTGATGAACTCAAATAAGTACATTTTATTACCATCATTTATCCTATTTATTTGACTTGTTTTATTATATTATCTGTGAGAATTGATACGTTAATGTTTACTTTTGTAATTCTCAGGTAAAAACAAGTATTATGTGAAACTTGGCGATTTTGGACTAATTATGGAGCAAAACAAGCAAAAAGTTAAGAGTCTACTGAAATGTACAAGATCAAGACCATTCTGCTCCAGATACGCCGCATCCTACTTATTACATACGGCGCATCACTATCAAGATTTCACAATCTACGATCCAAGACAGCAAGGACATGCGCCACATCTAAGAATGGAGTTACGCCGCATCTTCTGGCGGTGTACGAATATTCCTGAATATATTAATCTTGGACCCTACGCGAAGTTAAGTCAATGCGCCGCATCTACTTATCCTATGCGCCGCATCTTACCCTCAGACAGAAACTATAAATACCCCAAAGTCAGACGAATTTAGTAGGCTAGTTCGACAATTTTGCTAAGTACGAGACAGAAGAAACCCTAAGGCCGAATTCAGTCGAAGTAGCAGCACAAGACACACCTTGAACGAAGATACAAGAGCTGTAAGAAGGTCCTGCATGTATTTAATTCATTAAGTAGTTTTGTTCTATTGTATTAGTACACTTTAATTGGTCAGGATTGATGGGCTTGTGATCATGGATTTAATCATGCACTTCGACTCCCCTTAAAATTGCTTTCCCATTAATTAAAGTTTATATGTTGATGTCTTTGGTGACTTTTATTAGTGCATTGATAACCTCTGTGTCTAGCTGAGCATTGCTTGGGTCGCCATGCCCCTTCCTCGCCTATTTATTTGATCGCCTATGCATTCTATCGTCTGTAGAAAAGTAGGAAGAAAGATAAATAGGATAGTCATAAGTAATCATTAAGGGTTTACTCGCCGATAAGATTAGAACCAACGAGAAAGGACTTAATCTTGGTGCGTTGCATCGAACTATACACTTCATATAAAACTAGCAATAAAACAAGTGACAAGCTACTTAACTATCATGACAGGTCTTCTTATTGTCTCAAGTATTTATCTGTGTACGTGTGTGCTACTCGCTGATTCGTGCTTATTAGTTTAGTTTATTATTTAATCACAACCAAACCGTGCCAGTCTCTCAGGCTGAAACCCCCTTGCGTTAGATTAGGTTGTATAGCTAACTTAAGATATTAAAATACTGATTAGGATAACTAGATAATACGTTCCACTCTTAGTGATCGACACTCTACTTACCATTATATTCATACTGATCGGGTACACTGCTCGTTAAAGTGTGTGTGTTATTGATAAGTCGGCTAAATATAAATTTAAAACTTGAATACTGCTAAAACCACAACGACATACCGTGGGTATAAATTAGAGCATACGCACACGCGCATCAAATACAACCTTGAACAAGTTGCAAGAGCACTGTTTGAAAACATAGACTGGGATCATGCACGTACCTCTCATCCAAAAGAACGTCTTTACCTCCGTGATTACTCTCATCCCTTACCACTCATTGGTCAACCTCACAACCTAAAGATACCAAAAACATATTTCTTCAATAATGATTTGGCATATCTTGAGTATGGTAACACAGACCCTGAAAAGCGGTATGCAACATCCCTCACCAAGTATCAAGCAGCTTCGTATACGTTAGAAGGTTTTGAAGAACAAATTCGAGATTTATTCGTCCACAAAGTTCGAGAATACAACAAAGATGCTGCTCTTGGGATCTTCCACTGGCCGAATCTGCGAAGATTGTTCTACTAATATATGATTACGAGAAGATCAAAAACCGATGTGTGGAACAAGAACAAGATTCTTTCAATCACCAGTGTCGAAACCGAATCTATGTTTGGGTATAACTTTCTAAAGAAGATTACCGTGAGAAGGTTGGACGATCAAGAATATACCTTTAGTGAAGTAGACTATCCTTATTTACACATCAACGATATAGAAGATATGTATCTATTGAAGGTTCAGGGAAAACTCGAACATCTCCCTGGACGTCTTCAGTATGATATCATTAACTCGATTCTGATATACATTCGCAACATTGTCATCAGAACACGAGTCGAAGATGTGCACCTTGGGGTAGAAAGCTACCAGACACAGTTAAATTTGGTCGAGCCTAATCTTCAACCGCCAGGGATCGGAGATATGACACCTTATACTTTTGGGGACAGACCATTTGGGTTGGTGTATGTACGAGGTCAGCGGACACCAAGGTTCATGGGTTATGAGGAAATCCACAAATTTAGTGATGCGAATTTGGTATGAGTCAAGTCTAAGCTCCAAACAATTCTGGAAAACCGCAGCAAGGGATTGAAAACGGGATTTTTACGGGTTATGAGCTGGAGTAGGAACGATGCAAAGCAGGCAGTGAAGTTCATTGACAGGATTGACAAAAAGCTCAAGTTTCAGAGAACAATGAGACGACTGGAGAGTTACATAGGAGGACGTGCCAGAGTTCCTAATATCCTAACTTTCTGTCGACCTGAGCAGTGATTGTTGGTATAATCTATTGTCATTTATCATATTTCATCATACTTTTCACCATTTTCATTCACTATGGCTTGTGCACAAATAACAGTGCACAACCCGTACTTGTAAAGAAAGGACCCTGAGGTATGCTTTAGTGCCTCAATCCTGATCAAAGGAGCGAAAGCTTCTTACTTATGAGTAGAATTAAACCAGAATTTTTCTAAGTTTTTCAAAATTTTGCTCATAAGGACAAGTATTCCCTCGTTAAGGGGGAGTATTTGAAAAATAATCTTTGTTCCATAAATGAAAAGTTCTTGAAATTCTTCCCACAAAACTCAAATGGCATATTTTTATCAAACGTTTGTCAAAAACATCATAAGTATGCTATTTTTGAGGGGGAGAATAACGATATGATCAAAATATGGTAACTCGCAAGATGAAATCTCATGAGAGCTAGGCTCAGAATTGACCCTCGAATTGACGATAGCAAAAGTCAGTAGTCGAAAAGACATATCCTGGACGGGTAATAATTTCAAGCCAGTTTATCTGGTGATGTAAGCGTGTCTCGCAAAGGATGTGTCTGAGTAGAATGTACCGATTTCGAGCAATTTTTCCTTGAATGTGATCTGGACGGGTAATAATTTCAAGCTAGTTCTACTAGTGATGTAAGCGTGTCTCGCGACGATCATGTTCATTTAAAATCAATCAATTCAAAAAGTGCCAACTCTACCCGACATGTGCAAATTTACCTTAATCACTTATGAGCACATGTTAAGGGGGAGTCTTTCTGAAAATCACAAAACTCTCAAAGTGTTAACAACATATGTTTTCACAATCATAAACACTTTGAGAGATTTTCAAAGGTTTGGTTATGGCAACAATAGGATAGTCATGGAGTTATAAGGTTGACTAAGGTTAGGAATAACCGTCCTATGATCCGCCAAAGCCGGAGGGATCTACCCAAGGACAATACCAATAGTTTAGTACTAGAAAGTCCTAGGTATGATTGAATAAAAGGGAGAAATGAAATGAACGGAGAAATAAGGGGTTGAAGAATGAAAATGAAAAGTAAAGAAAAGGGTGAAAAGAAATAGCTCTCCATTTGTTCAACCTTAGGGCAGACACCGGGTTCAATACATAATCTACTAGTTGATTGGGCATCACCGGTATTGAAGATCAAAGTCGTCATGGACCCAGTGACGCACTGCATTAACCTTCTAGCCACTCAGGTGTCTCTCAAAAGACACTTGTTTCATTTCACACGGAGAACCCTTCATAATCTATCGATCTCTCACTACAAGATGTGTTGATATTGAAAAGGAGACACTCTGCTCCACGCCTCCGACGACCAAACAAATGTGCACTGAATAGAGTCTAGAGCCATGAGATACATCAAAGATCTCTTAGGTACACTTAGTATACACTGGTTGTTCAACAAAAAGAACACCAGTTGTAAATTATAGGAGTGTCCTTCGCAGATCTTAGCAATCTGCCGAGAACATTCATGAGAGAATTCACAAACTGTGATTCTCAGTGATTGAATGGAAATCCTGCCAGGGTCAACATCAAACAGCCCTGACAGCAGGTCACTTCGGTAAACCCTTGTGAAAGCTCCAAAATGGTCTATAGTCGTGGGGTGATCTCCAACGACTCACTGAATCGTGGGTGCACTTCGGTGTGTCCGTGTAAGCCCTTTCGGGGGTATCTGGTTCAGAACGGCATGGGTTTAGATTAGAGAAAGTCTTCACACTATGCTGTTGATGATCTCGAAGTCCAAATCTGTAAGTGCCGGATGATTTATTGCTAACTGTTTACCTGCAGCGAATCATGAATACCTGGAGTTCCACCATCCTTCCATCATGCTCATATCCTGAAGATATGTTCTCACAAAGACTAAGAAATAACAAAAGTTCAAAGATGTTAAAGAATAGTAAAAGTTCAAGCACTACAACCTTTCATAAGTCAAAGATTGAAGAAGTGAGAACCAGATGAAGAACAAAAGTCAAAGAACATATGAGCATGGTGGAAAAGACGTAAAGACACCAGAATTGAAGACCATTGGAGGACGGCAGATCATTACCATACCATATCATATCACAACAAGAACAAAGGAACGAAGATGCAAGAGACGTCTGAAGCCATGAAGCAAAGATGACGTCGAGCAACCTTGATGACCAATACTTAGGGGGAGATTGTTGGGAACACGTTTTGTATTAACAAGTATTGATCATGTTGTAATAAGGTTGCTTAGGCCTTTATGTTTGATTTATGGCCCAGCCTGTGTAGAAGGCCCATGGGCTGTGTCTTGTTATTTATGTTAAGTATGTTTAATTAGGGCTTAAAGCCAATGTCATGTAAAAAAACTATAAATACCCCCTCCCATTCAAGGGAGAGGGTTAGTTGGTTGAATGAGTTAAACATTTTCTTATTATTGTTAATCATCCTTCCGCTCTCGTTCTCTCTCTACTTTCTCTCACTAGATCTAGGATTAGTTTAGGTAGCTTGTGTGATTAATTAATAGATTCATCAAAATCTTTAACATACCCATTTATGTGGCTATAACAAAGGGAGGTTCTGTAGCAACCCCATAAGGCCAAAACTAACCTACTAGCTTAACAACAAACAAAAACACAAAATTTATTATAAAAAAAAAAAAAAACCCCTAAAACTCCTTAATTTAGAAAAAACCCCCTAAATTATGTCAAAAACCCTAATTTAAAATTTCAATTGTTATATATATATATATATATATATATATATAAGTGATAATAATTGTTAAATTTATAATAAAATAAAATTATAGAACGCATAATCATGATAATCACATATATGAAATCCTAATCTATATACTGTTAGACCCGTTTCCCGGATACAAATAGGCCCCACCCTAGATGAAACTGACTAAAACTCAATGTGATTGGTTAGTCAACGGAAGTTACGTGGTGGTCAAACCCGATAGTCAAAGTATGTATAATATGGCTATATAAATATGTTGTGTCTTATTTAGAAAGGAAATAGACTTCAAGGACCTAAGTTGCCAAGGACAAAATGTATTATTATATGTAGTGAGGCCAAAGTAAAAGAACAGAGACTAGAGGGACCAATCTTGCCCAATGGCCAAACTAGTTCAAGTAACTATATAAATATCTTATCTATCCAGGAAATTCTAGACATTTCCATATTATTCTAGGGGTGTGTGGTTTGTCAGCTTAGAGAGGAAAAAGGGAGGGAAGAAGATGAGTTGGATGGCTTAGGGAGGATGGTGATGAAGTCCTTATGATTATAGTCATCCCTAGCAATGATTTCTCAAGTAAGTATTTTCCCTATCTTGATGTTATTGAGGTTAGGGTTTATGATTGAAGTGGGTTTTCATCATATGATCATATGATGATATAGAAAGGACGAGGGGTAAGTTTAGATGGGT
This sequence comes from Artemisia tridentata subsp. tridentata, assembly GCA_021014915.2. Classification (NCBI taxonomy): domain Eukaryota; kingdom Viridiplantae; phylum Streptophyta; class Magnoliopsida; order Asterales; family Asteraceae; genus Artemisia; species Artemisia tridentata. The sequence goes on from CP139505.1 coordinate 200,313,205, forward strand.
TATCTAACCCTTGATCATGATGTGTTGTGTTAATGAGCCTTGATGTTATGGTTATGGTTTAGGAAATAAGAATGATGATGATGATGACTAGTGAGGATGATGATGATGGTGGTGAAATCATGAATGGTAGATGAGCATGGATATGAGGTAAGTAACTCTCACTAAAACATGTATTATATGTGTATTTATCATATATGTATTATGGTTGTATAAGAGTATAAGATTTGGATTTAGAATGGTTGTAAGTTAAGGATGGATGGCTAGTGATTTCGACTAAGAGTATGTTGGCTTGTTGGATTTGGACTAATTAAGGTATGTAGTTGATTATGGTTGTGATGAATAAATGTAGTTATGTTATGAAGTTATATGTGATATGAATTGAATGATGTAGCTTGGAAGCCTTGAAGTGATTATGATGCTTATGTGGAAATATGTGTATGAGATATGTTTTATGTCGGGTTACTTACTAAGCGTAAGCTTACCCTTTTAATTGTTAATGTTTTGTAGGTTAATTGCGATGAAGATAACTTGGCTTGGATTATGGCTTAAAGACTTGATAAGCGGGTTGGAAGATAGTAAGTGTTAGGAGCTTAGGTAGATACCGAGCCCCAGGTCAAAGTTTGTACCCCCGTTGGTCTTTTATTGATTTGTAAAGTAAAGTTAAGTGTCAAAATATATGTTAATGGAGTCGTAATGATTTAGTGGTCTAACGGTGTGTCAAAGTGTGTTTTATGTGTTATAGTCAAAGTTAAAGGGGTGTTTGGCAATAGCGTGAAAATACCCATTTTGGGTTGTAAACGGGTCAAACGATTATGGAAACGTTTCAATATGTTAAAGTAATGATGTTGGTTAAGTTTGGTGGGAAAATGAAGTGGTATAAGTAGTTTGTAGTGTAAATGGGTCAAAACGGGTTTTGATGCAAAACCCGTGATTGTGTAAAGTACGTTTCTGAGAGTCAAACAGTAAATGTTTTTGTATGAAAATGAGCCCAATGGTATACTAAGTAAATCTGGAAAGTTTGGTTAATTATCGAGTTCGAGAGCTCAGACTTTCAAGTCGGGATTTTGAAACTGAAAATGGGGGATAGAAGCCTCCAACCGATCGGTTGGAGGTCCAGCCGATTGGTTGGGGCTTTTTCGGCAGATTTTGGAAATTTTTGAAAAATTATATCTTTTAATCCGTAAGTTGTTACGGGTCGCGCCACCCGGCGTTTCGAAGGTAATTGAGTCTAGTTTCATTTAAAAATAGTCTTAAGGTCTGAATGTTTATATATTTTTGTCAATGGTCAAAAGAGTAACAGGATGTCAGTAAAGTCGAGTCGTTTCCGCTCAAAAAGTTTTAATTTTTGGTCCTAGCGGTCACGGGGTGTAACATATACCAAACATGTAATCCAAACATCAGAAAACCTAATAAAAAAATTAAGGATTCCGCACCTAGTAACAGCGATTATCTGATGAAACTCGCGAAATCCAGATGTTGGGAATGCTTAAAGTGACGATCATTATCGAGTCAATGAGTCTTGTAATATGGTCATGTAATAGCTTTTTAGAATCGTAAAAATATAGTCTACATGTTAGTAGAAATGTGCCATCTAGTTTAGTCTTAGTATTTACGTTAATGTTGAATTAGTGAAATATGTAAAGACGGCACACTTCCCTATTCTCATCATATGGGAGACTATATATATGTAAACCTCTCATTTGAGAGGTGTGGATTTTGAATGAAAAAGAGAAATTCTCTCTTATTTTCTCTCTAGCACCTTCTCTCTCTAAACATAATCTTTCTCTCTCTAACATATTACATAAGTGTGATTTGATCTAAAAAGAATAAACTACAAGTGGTATCAAGAGCCAAACAATGATCTAAGGGTGTGTTTTTTTTAGTTTTGGTTACTGTTCATTGTGTTTCACAACAGTTCCTTAGAGTTAGAAGGCTGTTTTTCCGAGTTAGACATCATTTCCTTCGAGTTAGAAGGTTTTTTACCGAGTAAGACATTAAAAAATTCGAGCAAGAGGTTTTCTTTCGAGTTAGTGGACACTTTTCTTCGAGCAAGAAAATTTTGTCGAGTTAGTTCTATAATCCTTCGAGCAAGAATAGATATTTTGAGTTAGGACTTTATAATCTTCAAGTTAGTAAAGTTATTTCTGAGTTTGAACTAAAGATCCTTCGAGTTAGATTGTTTCCGAGTAAAGGATAAAAGCTTCGAGTTAGAAGTGTAGTTGTGAGTAAGGAATTTTCGAGTTAGATACTAATTCGAGCAAGGAGTCTAAAATCCTTCGAGTTAGAATTTTGGTGAGTAAGGATTCTAATACTTCGAGTTAGCTTTAAAACCTTCGAGTTAGGAAGAAACTTCGAGTAAGCCAAAAATCTCCGAGTAAGGAATGAACTTCGAGTTAGCAGCTAAAAATACTTCGAGTTAGTAAAGTTTTTCCAAGTAAGGAAAATTTTTCGAGTAAGTTTAAAATTTCCGAGTTAGGAAGAAGTTTTCGAGTAAGGTGCAAAAAACCGAGTAAGGAAACACGGAGTAAGGAACTTTTGCCAAGTAAGGGATTGTATTTTCCGAGCAAGGAATTGTTTTTCGAGTAAGAAGTTTTTCTCCGAGTTAGAATCCTTCCACTTAGAAATCCTTCAACTTAGAAATCCTTCTTTAAAAAAAATGCTTTGAAAAGGGATCTGAAGAATTGTCAACTGAACTCTCCACAAATTTAAAAAGAGATTACTAATTGCTTTGAAGATGAGGTACTTCAAATTTATTTTTGAAGAAATTGGCGATGACGTGTTTTCATTGTTAGTTGACGAGTCTAGTGATGTAACTAAAAAAGAACAAATGGCTATTGTTTTGCGATATGTTAATAAAAGTGAACTAGTCAAAGAAAGTTTAGTTGGTGTTGTTCATGTGAAGGAGACATCTTCTTTGTATCTTAAAGCTTCCATTGATTCATTTTTTGCTAAACATAATTTAAGTTTGAAACAATTTAGAGGTCAAGGTTATGACGAAGCTAACAATATGCTAGTGAATTCAATGGTTTGAAAGCTAAAATATCGGAAGAAAATAACTCGGCATATATGTACATTATTTTGCCACCAACTTCAGTTAGTAGTTGTGGTAGTTGCAAGAAAACACTTGGGTGTTGTTGACTTCTTTGACAAGTTAACCCTTGTGACAAATGTTGTTTGTGCTTCTTGCAAACGAAAAGATATATTTATAGATTGTGAAAAAGAGAGTGGAAGAAGCAATTGGTAATGGTGAAGTTAAAATTGGAAGGGGTAAAAACCAAGAGCTTTCTATTATACGAGATGGGGATACAAGATGGTATTCTTACTGCAAAACAATTTTGCGTTTGATAGATTTGCTTCCATCTGTTATTAATGTGCTTGAATTTGTTAAAAACGAAGCAAATGATGGTTCTAGGCAAAATCAAGCAAGTGGTATTCTTGTGTACTTTGAATCATTTGATTTTGTATTTTATTTGCATATTATGAAATACATTTTAGGTCTCACGTATATATTATCACAAGTCTCCAAAAAGAAGACCAAGATATTGTAGAAGCGGGTTCGATGGTCAAATCAACCAAGGAACAATTGAAAGAATTTAGATTGAACGGGTTTGTTCCACTTTTAGATAATAGAATCTCTTATTTTTGCGAAAAACATAATATTCGAGTGGTGAATATGGATGAAGTATATGTTAATCCAAATGGTTGGAGGCAAAGGGTCAATATTACTAATTGACATTTCTTTGAGGTTGAATGTTTTAACACGATTGTAGATATGCAAATTCAAGAGTTTAGTGATCGTTTTAGTGAGGCAAGCGCCGAATTACTTACAAATATGGCTTGTTTTAATCCGTTTAATTCATTTGCTCAATTCGATACATCAAAGTTAGTAAGATTGAGTGAGTTGTACTCAAACGATTTTGATAGCATTGAAAGGATGGAACTTGAGAGTCAGCTAAACTTGTACTATGCCAATGTCACAAAAGATAATAGTTTTGTCGACTTGAATGGTATCACCGACCTTGCTACAATGATGGTCAAGAAAAGGAAACACATTTCTTATCCTTTGGTGTATCGGTTATTAAAGTTAGCTTTGGTTTTGCCTGTTGCAACCGCAAGTGTTGAGAGATGTTTTTCTGCAATGAAGATTATAAAATCATATTTCTGGAATCAAATTAGTCAGAAAAAATTTAAACTCTTGCACAAGGTCGATGATATCATTTAAGTCAACAAAACTATTATCTTTTGTGATATTGGCATAGTACAAGTTTAGTTGACTCTCAAGTACCATCCTTTCAATGCTATCAAAATCGTTTGGGTACTCACTCAACATTACTAACTTTGATGTGTCAAATTGAGCAAATGATCAAACAAATTCAAACAAACCATATTTGCAAGTAATTCGGTGATTGCCTCACTAAAACAATCACTAAACTTTTGAATTTGCATATCTACAACCGTGTTAAAACATTCAACCTCAAAGAAATGTCGATTAGTAATATTGACCCTTCGTCTCCGACCATTTGAACTTATACTTTATCCATGTTCGCCACTCGAATATTATGTTCTTCACAAAAAGAAGAGATTCTATTTAAAAGTGGAACAAACCCATTCAATCTAAATTCTTTCAATTGTTCCTGGTTGATTTGACCATCAAAACCGCTTCCACAATATCTTGGTCTTCTTTTTGGAGAGCTTATAATAATATTTTCGTGAGACCTATAATGTATTTCTTCATATGCAAATAAAATACAAAACCAAATGATTCAAAGTACACAAGAATACCACTTGCTTGATTTTTCCTAGAACCATCATTTGCTTCGTTTTCAACAAATTCAAGCACCTTAATAACAGATGGAGCAAATCTATCAAACGCAAAATTGTTTTGTAGTGAGAATTCTATCTTGTATCCCCAGCTCGTATAAGAGAAAACTCTTGGTTCTTACCCCTTCCAGTTTCAACTTCACCATTACCAATTGCTTTTTCCACTCTTTTTTTTTTCACAATCTATAAGTATCTTTTCGTTTGCAAGAAACACAAACAACATTCATCACAAGGGTTAACTTGTCAAAGAAGTCAACAGCCGAGTGTTTTCTTGCAACTGCCACAACCACTAACTAAAGTTGGTGAGCAAAACAATGTACATAATATGCCGAGTTATTTTTTTCAAATATTTTAGCTTTCAAACCATTGAATTCACCACGCATATTGCTAGCTCCGTCATAATATTGACCTCTAAGTTGTATTAAACTCAAATTATGTTTAGCAAAAAAGGAATCAATGGAAGCTTAAGATATGAAGAAGATGTCTCCTTCACATGAACAACACCAACTAAACTTTCTTTGACTAGTCTACTTTTATTAACATATCACAAAACAATAGCCATTTGTTCTTTTTTAGTTACATCACTAGACTCGTCAACTAACAATAAAAACACGTCATCACTAGTTTCTTTAAAAATAATTTGAAGTACCTCATCTTCAAAGCAATTAACAATCTCTTTTTGAACCTATGGAGAGTTCAGTTGACAATTCTTCAAAGCCCTTCTCAAAACCGCACCAATGTTCGTATCTAAATTTTCAACTAACTTTCTTAATGCCAGAAAATTTCTCATATAAAGAGAAGTCACCTTCTCATCGTGGCCACAAAATTGTAATTCACCATTCAAGCAATATCTAGTAGCAATAACTTAAACATGTAATCGAATACAATAATCTTTCGTTTCCTATTCTGGTTGCTTATTAAATGCAAAGGAAATTGTTGCTTTTGTCTCATTAGATCTTCACATTTTTTTAGTGTTGGATTATGGAAGCTTTTGAAATCAACCACATGACTAATAAGTCTTTCTGTTTTATTCCAACCATTGATCCCTTCTATAACAAATGCTTCGTTACCGCCTTGATGACTAAAATCATCTCTAAATAGGTAACAACATAAGCAAAAGTCTTTTTCTACCTTTACACTATATTCTAACCAGTTACCATATAGATCGAACCAGCTTGGCACAAAACGCCTTGTTTTATTACCTATAATTGTTCTTTTGAAGTCATGACCACACAGTTGACAAGGTCCTCAATTCTAATATTTTCGCCTTATATCATCTCTTTGATTAACGTTATATTGTAAAATTCTTGGTCTATCAAAAGGATCCTAAGGAAGATTATTCAAGTCAATCACATCAATAGGTTGCTTAGGCTTTTCCTTTGTACACTACTACAAAAATGGACATAGAACCCCCTTAATAGAGCCCGGTTTTAGTGAAAAACGGGCTCTAAAGGGATTCCGTGTTGTAAAAAAGGGTATACAGCCATGCTTTCTTTTACAAAACCGGGCTCTATGTTGAAAAACTTTAAAGCCACGTTTTCTTCCTCAAAACCGGGCTCTATTCCTCGTATAGAGCCATGTTTTCAGTTACAAAACCGGGCTTTATCTAAAAAATATTAGAGCCCTGTTTTCTTTGTCAAAACCAGGCTTTATCAAATGTTGTTTTGTAAGACTATAACATAGGCGGTTCTTCAAAATCAAACGAAAATACTCAAAAGTTTTGGGCGCCTTATTTCCCTCCACTATTTTCATTACCTTCACAAAACCCTCTTCACTTACCCAGATTCACTTTCACTTTCACAACAATATCCCTTAACCAAGGTCACACACCATTGCCGTCACATGCCACCTTCGTGACGCAACCAAGCCAGCAATAGACTAATGGAATTAGAAGGTACCAAATTGCTTAATTGCTACAATTGATGATGGTGTTTAATTAACCTTTTTAATATCTTATTAATGTCGTTCGTAAGTTGTGTTGTTTACACGTTTTTTGTCGTTGGTAATAAAGTCTTTGATTTTGGAATGTAATTATTGAAATTTATTGTTTTTTTAAGCTCAGTATGTGAATTAAAATTATATGACACTAAAACAAATGGGCGTTTGTGCTTGTGCTTATGTCTTGGTTGGCTGTCATAAATAGGGTGTTTGGCTTGGTGTTTGCTGTTACAAATGGGCGTCTGTGCTTGTGCTTATGTCTTGGTTGGCTGGTCCAATGATATTGGCAAAGCAAGGTGACACTATTACTGTTATAGTTAACAACAGTTTGTTTACTGAAAGTGTCTCCATTCATTGGCATGGAGTCAAACAGATAATATAATAAGTTACAGATTTATTAAAGATTATTTAATTAGTGGTTAAAATGATCGATTTGCCAATTAACTTGCAGTTTGAAAGTCCAGCGGCTGATGGAATAGCAAGATTTACTCAATGTCCTATACGTTTACTGTTAACAGTGTAAGATAATACTAACTCTTGTGCCGTTCCAAAAACAAAAAAAAGAAAAATACCAATATACTTTATTGATATTATTTTCTTGTTCACCTCATGTAAACACAATGATATTTAAGAAATTGATGGAATGTGCAGGCAGGGACATTCATGTACCATGCTCATTATGAGATGCAACAAGAGTATGAATTATATGGAATGATTAGAGTGTCGCTTCCGGATGGTGAAACTGAACCGTTCTCTTACGACTATGATAGAAGAATCCTTCTAAATGACTGGTATCACAAAAGCACCAATGAACACGCTACTGGTCTTTCATCTATCCCCTATGTTTGGGTTGGTGATCCTCAGGTATTTAGATACTATAGATAATTTTGATTCAATAATAGAAGAATCCAATGATATGTTTATGTTTCATTATGAGTTTATGACTAATATTTTATGACTTTGGTTTCAGTCATTGTTGATCGACAGAAGAGGAAAATTCGATTGCAGGGGATTGCCAATGTTGACTCCAATGGAACACTCGAAATCAAATTCGACAATAAAGGCATTAGATTGGTGAAATTTGGCGCTTGGCATCACAATCAGTTGCACCTGCCCATTTTTATTTTGTATACCTTGATCATCATTTAAATATGTTTCCATACTAGATATTGTCTCTTAACAAGATCCTTTTTAATAAAGTTTTTTTAGTAGTATTGTGTAATAAGGAGCTGCCGGGAAGACAAATTATACCGGAGGTTCATTCTACACAACAGTAAGTCTTGACTCTTGACACCTTTTTGTTGTTTCTTCATAGTATTTATGAACGTTATAACTAGTGTGTATCATGTTAGCTCGACAAATGTCAATTTAATTTTTTACATGAATATACCTGGGCCACTACATTATGGCCAATTCATACTCGTGTGGTTCGTGCATCATAAAATTTATCCATTTATTTACCTGTTTGACTTTTTACTTGCGTTCATTCTTCTTCATTTTTTGTGGTACATGCAATGATGTTTTTATATAGTTTGTCGTCATACATACATCTGATAGTTGCGTGATATTGACTTGTTTTTCAGAATGTTCCTGCTGCTACAAACTCTATCACCTCTTCCTCATGAACCTGCAGATTTTATGACAAGAGTGCCCCAATTGATATTCCTCTTGATTCAGCTTCAGTAAGTTCAGCTGTTGAATCTTACTTATTTCAATCTAAAACTTTAAAATGAGCTAGGCAATTGAGTGACCTGTAATTGGAGCTAACATGATGTGTAAGCGGTTCATTGTAACTTGTGGAATATAATTAGATAATGCTAACAGGTGATAATTGAAATTTTGAAATGTTAAAGTGCAGGTGGTTATAATTGTATTTTGGATTGCATGTTTTGGAGAGGAAAAGATATAATATCTTATTTGCTCATTCATACTCAAGTAATTTATCTATATCTGCTACTAATTAACTCTAATATATGCAGGATTTTAACTACTGTTGCAAGACCTTTTCTCTATATTTGATGGGTCATCTGGCGTGCTTCTCAAATATAAAGACGGATTTGAGATGTCATCAACTTCATCAACCCCATATCTTTCGGTCAGGTTACTCAAAGGCAATGCAAAATAACAAGACTTCACAGTAACGCAACAGTGTATTTTCACTTCCATTTTTGTTCAAGTAGTCAATTATGTTAGCTTGTAGCTTTTTTAAATGTGTTGTTTGCTCGCAAGATTAATCTCAATGTATCAATAGAAAGTAAGTTGTAATATGAGTCGATCTTCTTTATCAATCAATACAATGTTCATTAGCCTAAAGGAATTTGATTTTATGTCTGGAGCGATTTTTTTTTTTTTTTTTTTAATTATTTTTGTTCACATAGAGCCATGTTCTTTGATATAAAACCGGGCTCTATCATACATAATAGAGCCTGTTTTCAAAACCGGGCTCTATTTTTTTTCGAATAGAGTCCCTCCCCCTTTGTGCCCTCATGCAAAACCGGGCTCTTTGAACCTTTTCAACCGGGCTCTATGCCCTTTTTTGTAGTAGTGGTAGCTTGTTCACTAACGTGATCTGATGTTGATGAAGATGGTGTTTTTCTTTTATAGTAATTTTCCATATTTCTAGACAAAAGGTAGCAAAATTATATTAGATATTTACACTCCCTTGTAAGTCCCTATCAAAAGCTACTATGATTAGGGGTGTCAAATGGGTTGAGCCGACCCAACCTGAACCCGAACCTGATAACACCTTATAGGGTCGGATTAATTCGGGTCCAACTTAGCTTATCGGGTTTATCGGGTCAACCCGATAGACCCGATAAGCTAATAGGGTCGGGTTAAGGTCTTAGTTAATTCCTTATCGAGTTATTGGGTCAACCTGATAAACCCAATAATATATAATGACATGTTAACAAACCTTTAATTTTTGAACAAAAACCTTTCTCTATTAACATACGACACTTTTTTGTCTAGGATACAACACTTTCAATTGCTTGTCGCACTTTGTTTGATAGACATGGTGCACAAAAGTATGAACTGTGTTTATAAACACATGCTACGAACTTTGTCTTAGCATGTCATCCCTCGTTAAAAATGGAACATAAGACTAGAATATGCATGGCACTATGCCAACTTTGATTTAGTAACATTTGCATTTATATTCACCTGTGACTTTTGCTAACCTTTGTTTAATTATATTGTTCAGCTTCAAATAATAACATAGTGCAATGTCTAGTGTTGTTATTTGTAAAGCTAAGGAGCTAAACGTATAATAATGATAACGTGTTTATTAACATACGCAATGTTGTCTAGGAAATCGTATACTGATGATAACTTGTTTAAAGATGCTAAGATTGTTTTTTAACATGTTTCTGTTACGGATTTACGTGGTTGTTATTGATAGCATAAGGAATTTTTGATTATTGGTATTATTATTTTTTTCCTTGACAAGCAACTGGACAACGTGATAGATCTAACCCGATAACCCGCAACCCGATAGACCCGATTCCTAATAGGGTCGGGTTGCGGGTTAGTTTTTATTTTTTCAAAAACCCGATAAGCCCCAAACCCGACCCGATAACCCGATTGAAACACCTAAGTGCGATAGTGCCATTTACATACAATACAAAAGGTAATTTTCCATGGTGTTTTTGTATTTACATACTGTACAATACAAAAGCTACTGTCATTTTTTCAAACAAATGACAAGACCAAAAAATCAATTCTCTTATAAGTCTCAATCACAAAATTCAACAATTGTGAATAACACAATTTTAAATATCTCTAAGCAAATTTAGTTTAGAGTAAATTGCAAAGATCGTCCTTGTGGTTTGGCCAAATTGCATGTTTGGTCCGTACTGTTCATTAAGTGCAAAATGGTCCTTATTTTCCATTGTTTCATTCACTTTTGGTCCTTCGTCCTCCGAACCACAAGGACGAAAAATGCAATTTGGCCAAACCACACGGACGATTTTTGCAATGCCGAAGGACCAAAAGTGAATGAAACAGTGAAAAATAAGGACCATTTTTGCACTTAATGAACAGTACGGACCAAACATGCAATTTGGCCAAACCACAAGGACGATTTTTGCAATTTACTCTTTAGTTTATAAAAGTAAAAGATGAAGTTACGGTTTTCACTTACCAATTTACCATATTCAAAATTGAGTCTCAAGAGATGCAAATGTTGATCAATGTGTTGGAATTTGGTGAAACAAAAGGTGGATGGATTGTTGTTGATGATGGTTTTACAGTGTATCTTTCCCTCCTCTTTGTTAAAGAACGTGTCGATTGGTTTTATCATTTTTTTGATGATACATTTTAACAAAAAAAAAGTGATAGCATGCTGGGCTTAGTTTTGTTGAGGGCAAGTTTAAGTGCGACCAAAGAGGGATTAAATCAACAATATCATGTACAAAGTAGCCGTCTTTAGTATAGGTGTACTTGATTTGAGGTCGGTAAACTTATAATTAGTTAATTATGAACATCGTGAAATATGATCACGATATTGTTAAGTTAGACAAGATGTTTGGGATTACTTATTAGACTCATAAAACATTATGTTTGAACTAAAACACTAAAATTTACAAGTAATAGTTGAATGAATTTATACAGTTCAAAACATCAATTTCACGGTCAAACAGACTTCTCATTATGGCTTATAAGTGAACTGTTAACCAAACATGTAAGCATCTTCTTGAGGTGCTAAGCTTTCCCTGCTTTTGTTGGTTGGCACTTTTAATCAATGTTTTAAAACCCGGTTTTTTTATCGACTCGGTTTAGTTGCCGGTTCACCGGGTCACCGGTTCAACCGCCGAGTCGAACCGGTTCTATACTTATGTATACCTTTTTCTATATTTAATATGTAGTGTTGCATGATCTCATGATTTATCCGACTTTATTCTCACATTTGATTGAATCGATGAAAATCTTTTGAGACTTCACCGATAAGTCTTTGTTTTTAAGTTCTATATTTATTATAACATAGTAAAGATTTGCAATAACAATCAACTTATGCTTTTAAGTTATTACGGTCTATATTAAAACAATATTAGTTTGGTGTTTCTAAGATAGTATATGAGTCTAATTTATTGTTTTACAAAATTCTAACTAATACTGGTACTCACCACTTCAATTTGTCAATTAAACTTAGAAATTTTGATTAAAAAAAAAAAAAAGTTTTGTTAGATTTTTTGATAAAAAATCATGACCCGGCCGGGTTTATCAAACCGGGTCAACAAAAAACCGGCGGTTCAATCCGGTTCTTAAACAAGCAAAAACTCGGTCACATCCGGCCCGGTCTCCGAGCCGGTTCACGGTTCAACCGGTTGAACCGGACGGGTCAACCCGGGTTTTAAAACATTGCTTTTAATCCATTTACGGAAGAACGAAATAGGATGTTTCACATCTCTAACGGGCCAATATGGTGTCAGAGTCACCTAAAGTGTATTTTCTTAGCATAAAAGTAATTATTACAATAATAATTTCAAATTTAAACTATTCATCAACCCTTTTAGCACTTCTTCAAATTACTATCAAACACAAATTCGAACCAACGTCAACACATAATTATGAGTAGTGCAAGGAGGAGGTTGCTAAATAGACGTGGGTAGATAAGAAAGTCATAAGACGGCCGTTTTAATAAGTTGTCGAAGTATACTCCTCTTTACATACACATTGAAACACACTCTGAAAACCATTTACTGGATTGACATAAGAGCTTACTGTTGAGGGACACAAATCTTGTAACTCTTGAAGTCATATGCTGATATATCAACTGTTTTCCCATGCTTCAACATCTCATTAGCTGTTAACACCTTTTCAGTGTTGAAAGCATCTAGAAAGGTGCCCCGTGCACGAGTCGTACAAGTTATAATCAAATGAAAGTAAAAAAGTAGTAAAAAGAAAATGAACTACATTCTAGTGAGCAATATAGAAGGATAAGGATGAACACTGTCGGGATGATCAAAATTGTACTTCTGAAACTCGAACAGTTCCTTTAAAGTCAAATTATGATAGAATGATTGCTGCCAACACAAAGGTAATTATATAACTATTTGAATTGCAACTACTCAAAGGTAGTCATATAACTATTTGAATTCTAACTACTCTCTTCTCTGATAGATGTTGCGCATTTCTTCCATTGGCGGATCTACTTCGTGACAAAACCGAAACATATTTGTAGGAATTAAAAGAAAACAACAATGGATACGAGGGTGTTTGGGAAAACTATATTGTAAAACAAAAAGCCATTTTAAGCAGTTTAATAAGCAACCTCAAACATCCATTAAAAGTAGTTATTCAAATAAGCAATCCCATATATAGCCCCTATATGAAGTTTCATAAGAAATCCCAAATAGTCAAAACGTAATTAACCTGATACGCAACCCCAAACAACCATCTAAGTGTACAAATTGGTATAATAAAAAATACTACATCAATTATTCTCATTACGTTGTTGGACTTGGACAGTCAAGTTTAACCACATTCTTACTCTTATTTTACTGGGTTAAAAGCCTTTACCCAAAAAAACCACATTCTTACTCCGAGAGGCAATGACATTTACACTAAGAAATTTCAGTTTTCACTTCCATTATCTAGTTTGTGAAAGTAAAACACGACCAAAAGGTATCAAAACATACGTTGATGTCGATTACCAAAGTATTTCTATCTTTTACATTAGAGACGCGTATGTAAAATTCCTACTTCATGATGTCAGCTCGAAGTGCGTTTTAATAGTATGTATAGATTCCTCCAAGCTCTGACCACATTCTTCAAACGCAAAGTAGTCAAATTCGCCATCACTCTCCCAACCAAGAAACGCGCAGACGTTAGGATGGTAGGAAGACAACCGAAGCTTCTGAATAGTCTTCTCTACATCAAGCCTCCTTCTAACCTTCTTAATAACAGCATTGACACCGTCATACTTTCCCTTAAAAATAAATGTCCCATCATTCTCCTTAACAGCTAGATCATCTCTCAAAGGCAGGTCAATTCTTTTGTTATTGGTAATCATTTCGCTCATTTTGCTAATGTTCAAAGTTAAATCACTTGGAAGTGGATGCAGGTTGTACTCCTTGCAAACTTTGATAAAGCTTCGAGTATCGAGAGCATGATACACCACGCATGGAACACGAACACACTCTTCATGAGAGGAACTGGGAAACCAAGCTTGGATACTCGCGAATCTTAAGGACCACATGGGCGAGGACCTGCGTAGATAATATTCTACTCGTTTAATTTTGAAGAAGTTCCAACTAGCGTTGCTCTCGACAACCCCTCTCTCACAGTCAACAGGACCATTGACAACCCCACTTCCATATTCTATAAAATAACATGTTCCCTTTACAGAAACCTCCGTACCTTCTTCTCCATAATGCTGATCAAAATGACTTTTAAGTAGTTCTGCGGTGTCATAGGGAATAAGCTGCAGAAATAAAAATAATCAATAACGCGCATAGAGACAATGATGTATAATAAGTCAAACTGATCAATGCAAGTAATCAAATTGTTCAAAAGTTGCCTTCTTATTTGTGATTTTTGGTTAATTCCTTTGCTTTTAATCGGTTCAAGCATCATGTTTCTGCTGATTATGCTGTATGCTATTGCTTTAATGGTGTTAGTGTGAATTGTATTGTACTTGGGGGTCGTTGTAGATTAGTTTTAGGTATATAGAATTGTTGACTACTGATAATCACGATGTTGTCTCGAAAAGTGGAATGGTATCCAAAGAGGGAGAAAATGATGGTCTATGACTTTGAGTGTAGAGCATAGAAACATGTACTCTTTTGTTCTAGTCTAACGATTAATTTTTAAGAGACTTCACGCAAATTTTAGAGCCTTTTTTTCTCATAACAATAATTTTAACCCATTACACAATTATCTGCTGGAAACAACTTGTTCAGGATGGTAATGTTTTTGAATTGGAATAAAAATTCAAACTTGTAAAATGAGTTTATAAAGTTCAAATAGGTATATCTAAAGACATAATTGAGTAGATCTTGTTAGTACTTATGTGTGAGATCTAAACCCCACTTTATAGTTGCTTATATAGTGCAGGCTACATTCAACTATAAGGAACAGAGAGGTCATACTGTATAGCTTGCAGACTTGCAGTTTTACAGTATGACCTCTCTGTTCTTGTTTTAGTTTCATCAATTGCCATATTTGGTAGTTTAGTCTATATATATGAGGCTACATTCCACTTAGTCGAGTCTACATATAGTCATTATTCTATAATATATATTGTTACGTCTTGTTACCATTAAAGTGTGGTCTAAAATTAGGATCCCAAGAAACTAAAACAGGAGAAAAAATGATGGCAAAACAAGGAAGGTCGTGTAGCCTATCTGTTTAATATTATGAAGATATTTGCTTATCACGTATCAAGGTCATCACTCTCTAGTTATATAGAGTAACTTTCTTTTATGGAATGAGGCTTAATCTCCTCATGCTCTGTCTACAGATTTAAAGGACACGGGAAGGTCGGCACTCTAAAAGGGGCAAACGATTATACGACTTTTTAAGATAATCTGTTATGAGCACTACTACAATCTCTTATAGCTATACATTAGGTGATGTTACTCACTCTACAGGAGTTGTTGCTGCAGTCCTCTTGATGAACATTCAAACCTATTCACTGGTAACATTCGATATCATCTAACATTCGATATTTGCTTATCACGTATCAAGGTCATCACTCTCTAGTTATATAGAGTAACTTTCTTTTATGTAATGAGGCAAGGGGGTGTTTCTTTTTTCTAAATGGGGAGGATAGATGTGGGTCCTACGTCTGATTTAGCCTCTTAATGGGGAGGAGGATCATTTTTTTGCCTTGTGGATTTAGATGAAGTAAGAGAATATGTGGGCCCAAGCACAAAATAAATATTATTATATACCCTTCTCTCCCCATATAGAAAAAAAGAAACACCCCCTTAGTCTCCTCATGCTCTGCCTACAGATTTAAAGGACACGGGAAGGTCGGCACTCTAAAAGGGGCAAACGATTATATGACTTTTTAAGATAACAAGATGTCTATATGTTCCTCTGTTATGAGCACTACTACAATCTCTTATAGCTATACATTAGGTGATGTTACTCACTCTACAGGAGTTGTTGCTGCAGTCCTCTTGATGAACATTCAAACCTATTCACTGGTAACATTCGATATCATCTAAATATCACATTTGCTAATCAATGATGTATGAGGGGAGAGATACAAGATCACTGAAAAACGTAGCTCAAAGGTTTTCCATCTAACAACAAATGTATATTTGCTATGCAGACGAAGAAGATTTTACCAACTGGATTTGGTGTCGTCTTAAGGTAACATCTTATTAAATAGTCATCATATTATTCACGTGGCTCATTTTTAAATTGTGTGTTCTCCGGTAAGTCTAGTCAAATTGGCCAGGTAAGGTCAGTGTGGCTGACTCGTGAACAATTTTGTTCAGTATCTTACATTTTCTCTAATAGTTAATTCACTAATTATGATCACCAGAGACAACGTATTACACTATTATCCTGAACCTTTGCCTAAAAATGATTATAAGGTAAATGATTTAGATTAGTATTCATGAATATTAGACATTGGGCGAAATTAAACATGTTTCACCCATTTGACCATCCACCTTTGAATAACCTCCTTGGAGCTGGTATTCATGAAAATTAGACATTGGGTGTATTTGAACATGTTTGACCCATTTGACCATCCACCTTTGAATGAGCTTGGAGTTGAATAAAAAAACCCCAACGTATGCGGTGATTTTTAAATTCGTCAATTTTTACCTGTTACTAAACCTATTTATTATTCCTTCTAAGTCAACATATGATTCATATTTATGTCTACAGTTGTCATTTCAGATGTGTAGTGAAGTGAAAAACATTCATCATTGTAGTCTTCATTACAATCTGCGATATATTTGTAGCGTCAAATTTTACAAGTCGCAAAAATCTGCGACTCGTTTACAGCGACCTGTCATTTAGAGGTGCTGCTATCATTAAATAAGTCGCTAAAGAAGGGGGTGTTTGTTTCGGCTTATATAGGTGGCTTATGGCTTATTTGGTTTTGGGCATATGTTCCATAAGCTCACTTTTTGCGGCTTATTTTGAGAATTATGGGATTATATAAGTTTATTATGTCATAATAAACTTATAAAAGTTGGAAAGTTTTAAAATAAGCCACAAAAAGTGAGCTTATGAAACATAAGCCCGAAACGAAATAAACCATAAGCTGTCCATATAAGCCGAAACAAACAACCCTGAAGTCTTAAAAAGGCCATAATCGGGCAGAAATTATACAGCAGCATTAAATGTAGCCTACTGTAAACCCACCCACTTAAATGAAAGCATCCCATCTACCTTAAAAGACTCTTTTAGACACCCTCCCCTTTAGCTTAGCAATAAACCGTAAACAACAATAAACATCCCTATAGGGTGTTTGGATTAGCTTATGTAGCTGGCTTATGGGCTTATTTGATTTTGGAAAAGGTGATAAGCTCACTTTTTAGAGCTTATTAAGTTCAGATTATTGGCTTAAGCCAATAATGTGAAGTTGATAAGGTCATAAGCTTGAATAAGTGAGCGTATCGGCTTTTCCAAAGTCAAATAAGCCCATAAGCCAGCTAAATAAGCTGATCCAAACAGTCTCGTAGAAATTATACACAATCATTAAAAAAACACGCATAAAAACCAATACAGCTAATCAACATGTATTTAGAAGTGAAAATATTAGTTAAAGGAAGATCAACCAGTGGTTTGGAGCGGTGGGGTTGGAAGTGGTACATACGAATCTTGTAATCATCTTGAAGGTCTAAATAGTCATTGACATTTTCTCCTCGAAAAGCTACGCGTAATAAACGATTGGTTTTAACAGACCAGTAAATGTTGCCTGATTGCTTATTAACCAAATAACATATCCCATCAGGAGAGGCAACCATGAATAATTGATGTCCATCACTACGAGAGTAAATAAAATAATAGAATTAGGGTTTAGAATTATTAAATATTAAACAAACTGAAAGTGCAAAATTAGAAGAATTAGGGTAATTACCGATCAATGTCTCCTCTAGGAACTTCAATTTGAGATTCGTCCATTAGGTTAAACTTGAATCAGGGATAAATTTTTTTCTTTGAACGAATTGGTGGTGATATTAGGTTAAAGTTGAACGAATGTCCGTAGGGTATATGCACAACTTTTAGTAGAAAAATACGAGTAATAAATTTGGTATTTGGTTCAATCGGGTCGGGTTTTTTCCGGTTTGGTTGGTTCAGGTCGGGTTTTTCCGCCATTATGCTTATAACAGGTCTATAAGATAGACATTTAATACGGGGTTATAATGCAACGACCTATAATATAGCCGATTAACATGCCAATTTACGACGTATTTGACAAATAAACATGGAATATTGAAAACTAATTAAACATAAAAATATAATTAATAATCTGAATTCTTGATTGTAAATAAAATCCTTTTTTTGTTTTTTCGGAGTTTAATATAAATATAAACTAGTTTAAAAATAATCAATGAAAAAAAATTGTAATATAACCTAATGAAAAGAAAAACATTAAATACTCGAATCATAAGTTATATTTTGTAGTAGGTTGGGCTCTTGGATTAGAAAATAGCTGGGGCTAAAAGTTGTGTAAAAAAAACTTACATGATATGAAGGCCTAGCATATATGTCTAAATTCATGCCTAATTTATTACTAGTATTAATAATTTGACACATTACTCATACATTTTCTCTCTCTAAATATTTAATTTTGAATTTTGCATTTGTCATCATCTTGTTCTTATACATACTTTTAGCCATGCATTTTAGGCAGGACAATCGTTTTCCGGTGAATTTATTGCCTCTTTCATCTTCCTCGCCGCTGCCTTGCTTAAAATTACCAGAAAAGTGCATTTTTTACATTCTTTTGTTTTTCCATCAAAGGTTTGTTAGATTGGGTATGCATTGAAAATTTTCATCCATTTTAAAGGGTGTGTACTCGTAATTTTCAACTGTATATTATTGTTACTTCTAAGAAAAAAATAAAAAAAATTTACACTACTCAAAATTTACACAGGGTATGTACGTGCATACCCTGTGTTAAAGGTAGATCCGCCCCTGTTTGTGTCATATAGTATTTGTGAATTATCTGCTACTCCATTTGTCTTAAAATAAGTACTCACTTTAAAATTTAAATAAAGTATTAAGAAATCTTAATAACTGCACTCTTCATTCAGCAATCAAATATCATCTTTGTCATTCAAAAAAAAAAAAAAAAAAAAAATATATATATATATATATATATATATACCCACTAAAATCTCTTCTCATTGGTTAAAATACAAAATAGACACTTACTTAGGGTCATCCCAAAATTACATTATGGACACTTATTTTGAGACGGAATATTACGTTTTAAAATTTCAAACTCTTCTGCTTGCTAGTATTCTAGATTCATATGTAGCTAAGTTTATTTGTATTGGTAGATGATGACATTATTCATCGTTCGGTGCATCCACTGTATTGTTCAGAACAACTGTTACTAGCTTTTACCCAAAAAAATAACAGCTGTTACTAGCTAAAATTGTCATCAAAGCGGCGCGCATGTTTGCCAAACGCTAGACGCGGATTGGTGGTGCATTTAACCCTTAGAAACTCCCTATATATCTGATGACATGGTTCTAAAAGGCGCGTAAAGGCCCCGCAAAGGTCTCGCAAAGGAGTGAGGCTTGGTCATGTCGCCACGTCATACCTTATGACACGTCTTTTTTTAAACTCGATATATATGAAATATGATATAAATATATAAATATTTTCATATTTTGTGTCGCCTTATGCTACGCCTTATAAACGCAAAAACTTCGCCTTGACCGCTAAGGTGTGAGGCTTGGTCATGCTGCCACGCCTCGCGCTATTTATAACCTTGTCTGATGATGTGCTGTTTACACCTCTAGTACTAAAGTTTATAAAATTATTAGGACAGATTCATTGAGAGATCTTTTGAGTATATGTGTTCAAAGTTCAATCTATTCTATTCCGGATACAAATTATGTTTGATTGCTAATCACTTCAAAATGTACCTAACGTCCATTCTTTTCAGATTTTCTTCTGCTTCTGTTACTTTATAAATTTTAAGACATGAACCACTTGAGTCTCCGAATTGCTAAGCTAATAAAGTAATAAACCTTCGGTTCCAACGTGTTTTTACATGGAAAATGTTCGATGTTAGCATTGTTGTTTATCTATGTTTCAGGGTCGCTTAGAACTAACCGAATTTGAAAATTTGGGTATTATGGACCCCGTCAATTCGAGTGACAACCAAAGGTCATTTGTGCCTACAACTAATTACTTATACTCTTTAATAAAGTGTGTGTGCCCAATTGCCCATTCTTTGTTTTTCCACATGTTTTTTTTTTTTTTTTTTTTTTTTGCCCATTCTTTGTTTTTCCACAGGTTGTTAACTCAGGGCAGATATTATTTGTATTTAAGGGGCATGGGCCTCATGTTTGTATTATCCTCGCAGTTCATAAAGTTGTTAATGACTAAAGCACTGAAGCTGATTGAAATTGCTGTTATGCTGTTTGTTGTCAACTTCTTTCTTGCATGGTTAGCTTTACAACCAACCACCCATCATTTCGTGGTTGAAACTTGAAACATGTCCCAGGGCTTCTCATATAGCTTTCTATACCACCCTAATATCGGCTCCGGGTGTTCTTGTTTATTCTGGGTTGCTTGATCTGTATGTCGATCGTACTGATCATAACAACTCCTCTTGATCTGTTAAGAGGAAAATTACTTGTTTTAAAATTATTGACATTCGAGAAACTATCTTGGATACCTGCTTATGTTCTGTATTCCTGGTTCAATTCTATGGAAACTTGTAAATTGAAGTTACCACTTTTGCATTTTATTTGAACTTCTACTTGTGCATCAAGAATGATTTACTTCTGGATGATGACTCGCACACAAGAGGGCTGTCAACATGATTCGGTCACTAATTCAAAACATTCTTTGGTTCATGATGAATGGGCATTTCTTATAAACTTTTTATTACAACTTTTACTTGCAAATTTTGTGCCCCACACTGTCAAATTTTCGGGTTAACAACTGATGCTATCGGTATTAATTATGTAACTGACACAACTGTATAATCATATGGATTCACATTATGTTTGTTTGGATATCGCTGTATTTATCCTACAAACACGCAGATGGTAATACTACAAACAGAAACACATTGCTCCCTTGAAAATGAAACTCCATCTATTTCACTGCATTTCATTTCATTGGGTAAAGCATGAAATGTCTTGTATTACATCAAAATAGAAGAGGCAATGTACCATGTATTTACACCATGCAATTATTATTGTATTAAGTTTCACCAGGGAGCCGAAGTTTTCTATTGTGTAAAACATACTTGACAACTTCGTAAAAGGATACCACTATACCAACTGACGGACCTGCACGTCCAACACGAGGCCCAACTCCCATGAATAGTCCCTTCAGTCCTCCATCCCTGTACCAACAAATTTATCATGGACTTTAAAGAGCAATACTTGTAGGATATATTCAACATTGCAGCAAACTAACCAAGTTCATGATGATGCTAAAATAACCTTTCTAAATTCTCAAGAACCAATTAAACCCTGCTATACTTGTTTAATACTTTATTTTGAAATCTAACAAGTCATGGATGCACAACTCCTACTTATGAATATGTTATGAGTGTGTTGTTGTAGAATGGAAACTGAGAGATGATAGTGGGAAGCTGCTTACCTCCATATTTCGATCAATGTTTGTCTGGTGGTCATATTTAGTGCGCGTACTTGATCTTTCTGAAAAGGTTGTAATAAAAACATATTACCATCATAACCAGCCAGTAATTGCAGATACATCATACATGCAACCATCTAATTCGTAGTATTATGTTATGGGTTATTTTAGTTATTAATGCATATTTGTGTCTATGATTCCGTTACATAACTACAGGGTATCAGACAAGCCCATTTGTGTTTTATTTAGCAAACAGCCCATTTGAAGTAGTATGTATATTTGTAATAGTATCCTTTGGTGAACAAGCAAGGGCATGTGTTACAATAACCAGTTGGCATGTATATTTTTGTAGGCAAGTGGAGATTTTGATTATGATTAGAGATAGAGAAATGGATTATGGAGACAAGACCTTGGATCAGATCTCTTAACTCAGTCATTATGGGGTTTTATGTAAACCCAAGTATGTGGGTTTCATTTCTATATTTTAATCCCATTTCCTAATAACCAAACAAATTTGTATGGGAGTGATACACATTTCTATTCCTATTCCTGGTAACCACACACACCCAGAGTTTTACACAGCAGAAAGTATTATTCCTAAGATTAAGTAACAATATTAGTCTGATGGGCCATGAAGCTCCTATACTTGTGATGGCAATTTTCATGGGACAGGGCAGTTACAAAATGGCAGTAACACGAAGCTTTACAAGCCTAAATTTTAACATAATATAATGATGCTTCCCTATACAGTGTGACTTGATAAATTAAGTGCCAGAAGCTGACTCAACAGTAAAAAGTACCTCTATTTGACGCCGGGTCTTTGCAACGTCCAAAGGACATGTAGATGCAGCAGCAAGGCATCCTGCAACAAAACCAGCAGAAAAGTTGGCACCAAGAACAGTTACAGGGCTAGTTTCATCACTTGACATAGCCAATAGTTGTCTCCTGACCTGCAAAACGATCAGGAAGATTATTTAATTCACTTTAAACTGACATGTATGATAGATAATCATGTTTGAGGTTGCAGCTCTCACTGGCTCAAGGGTAGCCCAGCAAATTGCAGAGAACGGAACATCACGAGCTAGTTGTGCCCCAAGTCCAGTCCATAAAAACCGAGAGCTATGTAAGGCTGCATAAGAATATGACAGTTACTTGCTGAAGAACAAGCACTTCTGTATCGACAAAATTATTGCAACATGTACTAGGAGCAACTTACAGCTTTTAAGGCTATTTGTGCTTCTGTTTGTGGAGATAATCTCAAAAAGCGTCTTCCAAACTCCTGGAGATCTTTTACCACTATGGGTATCTTTGAACGCCTATTATCACAAAAGTTTATCAGCCTTATATAACAATGGGAAACGAGGTTATAACACGAGTAGACTTATACAAATGAAATGTCAATACAAGTATAATCACCTGCATACGGGTTCTTGCAAGTTCAACAGGGTAACAAGAAATGCAAGCTAGTGAACGGGCAAAAGAACCTGCAACTAGTGGGACATAAGGAGTCATGCTTGGTGCATTTTGGGATGAATATTCTTCCATAAAATTGCGGAAAATGTCATAACAGGGCAAGTAGATGCCCACCTGGTAACATTAAGTATCGTAAATCATAAACCATCAACTTCAATAAATAAACAAAATCTTCTCCACCTTCTCACAGATAAACAAACTATTACATGCCGAGAAAAAACTGATATAAACTTACTGTGGGTACAGCCAATGCTAGACTTGCACCTGTTCCTCTCCAGAGTCTGCCAAATCCTTCCTGCACAAGTCAAGTAACTTTCAGCCCAAAAAGGTGCATTCAACTTTATACTACAAACACAATGCCACATTTATGGTAAAAAGTACAAACAAATGGTGATGAAATCACTCTAACCTGGCGCGTAACTTTGTAAAAGACATCTAGAGTGCCCTTATATTGAGAAGACTCTGGAGCACATGCTGGTTCACCAAGAACTGAACGATAGCATGATGGAAAACATCTTGTATCTGGTAACATCTGAATAACAAATCAATATCCCATCACATTGTATATCAGAATCCCAACCATTTTGTGTGTCTTTACTTTTAGAAACCTTAGTATAAATCATAAGTGAAGCGACTTCATCCTAAAACGAAAATTGTAATCAATTCGTAACCTCCACTCCTTTATATTTCGAAGCGACTAATGTTCCTATGTTTGGGATTGCATTTTGAAACTGCTTATTAGGTTATTGCATAATTTGCAAATTAGTACAATAGATAAGTGGTTTTGGGTGTTTGGAGAGAAGCAAACCGTTATGGTTAATTGCTTATCTAAGATGAAATAAGCAGGGGTTGCTTATCCAAACTGCTATTCTGATTCTAGATATTTATACCAAACTTTAAAAAATCATAATTTTCAAACTCGAACACCTTTTTCCTGATAATTATGTTTCACTGTAAGCATATCCAAACACTATCTTAAGCATTGTATTTTGTTACGGTTGATTTAAAATCACCTTTTACATATTACCAAAAAATGAAAGCTATTTTGATAAGCAATCTCAAACAACCCTTAGTAAACTTCCATAGGATCATCCAAGAATACACAGATTGGCAAGCGATAATATTCATATCAGAGTCAGACAGATAACATATATTATTTGTCAAACTAAAAAGAGGAATAAATGGTAAGTATAACATAGTTGTCAAAAGCGACGGCGAATTCAAGGCGCAAAGACCCAAAATGTGGCCTAGGCGAGAGGCGCAAAAAAAGCGCAGGCCCGAAAAAAAAAAAAGCGTACTTAGGTAAAAAAACACCAAATGCCATTCAAATTACCAAATACCATTTAAATAACCCATAATGCATTTAACCAAAAAGTTCAATACATAATGCATTCAACTAAAATGTTCAAAACCATTGACCAAATACCAAATTACCATAATGCATTCAACTAAAATGTTCAAATTACCAAATACCAAATGCCATCTGGTCAATTGTTTATATTGAAAAATGGAATATGTCGCTTAATATTTATGTGGGCCTGGGCCTAGGGTTTTGGGCGGTGAAGGTGGGCCTCGCCCTCGCATGTTGCCTAGGCGCACAAGGCGAGCGCCTTTAACAACTATGAAGTATAATATAAACCATGTTAGTTTCAAAGGAGTAAGTGTGCCTTAAATTATGGTGCTATGAAAAAAGAAAAGTTTACCCTTATTGTTAACCCTAAGGGCTGAGGATACGTTCAAATACACTTAACATATCCTTTTTGGTCATTTTACCATCATAAGCTAATGCAAACACTTAAACTTATTATCTTACTATAATCAGCTAATAAAAACACTCAACACCTTATGAGTTTATCTTATGAAACATAAGCTAAAGCCCAAAAGATAAGCTTAGACAAACACCCCCTTAGTTAGAAGAAAACGGAAAAATTTGAGTTTAATAGGTGCATTTTTTCTCCAGAAGTGTATGCCACCATGTTTAAAATCAAGCATATCTTAAAGTCTTCAAACAACATAAGCTTTGTTACAGGTTAATTTTCCCTGAAAAGCAAAGATATACACACAACCACACACCTATCCACCTAGTGTCCAGATTGGGACTTGACCTCGCAACCATTAGGTTGGACTTTGGAGGGCCACCTAGGTACCACTGGGCTACAAACCCATTGGTAGAAAGTCTGTTAGAATTGATTAGTCAGCTTCATCTATTAAAAAAACACAGAAGCAGATTTACTAAAGAATCCCTGAATTACTTCCATTTGAGCGAACAAGATTATGCACAGTGGTATTATAATAATCCACATCAGGAAGATAGACAACCGCCACCAAGTAGCTTAGGGTATGTTTGGCGAAATGGGCTAGAGTTGGGGCTGGAGCTAGAGCTAGGGTTAGAGCTGGAGCTTATAGTTTTATAAAGTTGTTTGACGAATTAGTTGGAGCTGAAGCTTATTAATGTAAAATCACATAAAAATACATCAAATTAGATTCAGATGTATTTCTAGCTTTTGCGTGATAATCCACTATATTTTAAGGGTATTTAGCAATTTGACTAATTATAAGCCCTCATAAGCCCGTTTCAACTGGCTTTGGCTTATGGGGGCTTATGGCTTATAAAAGCTTCCATAAGCTTGTGTTACACAAAACTTATTTTATAAGCTAACTTATTTCAACAGTTCAAGCCCCTATTAGCCCGTCTAAGCCCCACGCCAAACACAGCCTTTAGTGGTTAGGCACCTGATGTCCTCACAAGAGGTCTCAAGTTATAGACACATATTACAAAAACCAGAAGCAATTTCAATAAGCAATCCCAAACAACCCGCGAGTTTATGCAAATTGGTAATGTGATGTTATTCATATATCAGACAGATAACACATAACAAGTACAATTATACAATATCATTTGCCGCAACAAAAACGTCTTATCGGAAAACAAAAAGAGAAATGAATAATAATACCGTGTTAGTTTCGAAGGAACACGTGTGGGTTAAATTATGATAAGGAACACCAGCAGCCTGTGCTTGTAACCTTGTCTGCATATTAATATACATTAAGGTGGTGTTTGCTTAAGCTAATATGTGGGCTCACCAGCTTATTTGATTTTGGCTTATATTTCATAAGCTCAATTTTCCGGCTTATTTTGAGACTCGTGGGCTTATATAAGTTTATTACGATGTAATAAACTTATATAAGCCCAAAGGTCTCAAAATAAGCCAAAAAATTGAGGCTTATGAAATATAAGCGGAAATCAAAAAAGCTCGTGAACCCACATATAAGCTTAAACAAACACCCCATAAACCAAAAAGCAAGCCTACCTTGGCGACATCGAGGGGGTTAACGATGATAGCGGATAAAAACGCGGCTCCAGCAGCCGATAACGCCCTTTCTGAAACACCTAAACTTGAATTATTTGAAGATGATGATGATGCATCTGACGTCACCATGTTTTTGGTATTTATTATTTTAAACAGTTGTTCTTGAAATTTTAATGATTTGGTTATGCAGGTTATGTGTTCGATGAAATGCGTTAATGAAAAAAATAAATAAATAAATAAAAATTGTTTGTTTTGTTTTTCAGGAAGTGCATGGAAGAGGGGGGATGGATTCGTGGCGTTAAACTAAAGCAGTCGACATCAGCATTTCGTTTTGACTTTTAACTGGTTTCTTCTACTACATAACATTTTTTCATCTAGCTACATTTTGACTTTTCACTTGTTTTGGTTTTTAAAATGGTTTTTCTATTGTTATGCGCATTCAAGAGTCTCATGGGAAAAGTCCAATATTGATTAAAACCGGTCATAAGGCTGGATAGCAAGGCAAGATTTTTTTCACCATACACCTCAGCGTCACATCAGCTTTCTCTCTCCTATCACTTCCCTTCACCTCACTTTACCTTTTAGTGGGCAAGGCATCATTCACTTCACCTTTCATTAAAATACTCACTTTATACAAATATACCCCACTAAATACCTCACACACACTCACACACAAAATAAAAAATAATAAAACATCAAGTATTTCGTATGGTGATCTGACCACCAAGTTTATTCTTGGTTTTTGTGTTTGCCGCGTGAGTCTAGGTGGGAGGCAAAGAGGTTCATGCGTGACTTTGGCAAATGGTGATGGCTTTACCATGCCATGTCATCCGGTCTAATTGAAAGATTATACTCCCTCTGTCTCAAATTAATTGTCAGGAGACAAGAATCACATATTTTAATAAAAGTGAGGCCACTTTTGTTTTCAACCACTCAAAGAGAATATTCCCCTACTATATTCTCGAGTTTTTACTTAAAAATGAAAGTGGACAATTATTTTGAGACATCCCAAAATGGAAATATGGACAATATTTTTGAGACGGAGGGAGTAGTATGTTTATCATGACATTGCAATGTTATTACTCCCTCCGTCCAAAAATTATTGTCCCATTTTGATTTTTTCAGTCTTTTAAGTATTTTTATTTATATTACATAATAATACTTGATGCAAAATATATGAACGGATTGAGTTTTAAATATATTTTCATTGGTATAATTTTCATCAAGTATTATATACCACAAACAAAAATATTTATAATTAAAGTTGAGAAAAAAATACCAAAAAAGTCAAAGTATGACAATAATTTTAGGACGGGGGAAGTATTATGTTAGGGTCCGTTTGGTACAGGGGTGTGAGAATCAAGGTATGAGTTTGATATCATTTGTGTTTATTTGGTTGAGGGGGTTTTGTCAAACCATTTTTGTGTGCCTTAAAGACAAAACCCATTGATCCATACCACCTAGACTTGGTGGATTTTGACAAACCATTCATATGAGCCCTATTCAACTAATAATTTCATTCACCATACTCTTTTTCTTAATATTTATCAAACAATATTCTAACCCAAATATATAAAACAAACAAAATTTTTTGAACTATCAAACTCATTCCCATACCACCATATTATCATACTAATATCCATTGTGATTTCTATAAGCAAACCAAACGGACCCTTAGTTGTTCTAAATCGGTTTGTAAATATCTTAAGATTCCAAAAGGTTTTTTCTGTACTACATATTGGGTTTGTTTGGTGAAATGGGTTGAAGCTAGGACTGGGTTGAGGCTTATATAATAAGCCGAAACTGGTTTTGCATTTTCATTAACTTTTTTGGCAAATTATGTTAGGCTCGATCTTATTATTGTTAAATTACTAACAAGGACATAATCAAATAAACATATAGTATATGCTTGATATTTTTGTGGATAAATAAGTAATTAAGTGTCCATTTAATGGGTTTTGGATTTAGAAAGAGAAAATATTTGTTTGGTTAAAATTTTGCCATCCAGATTTGGATTTCAAATACAAAATAAGAGGGTTTTATAAAAGTAGAAGGGGGGGGTAGGTTTTTAAAATAGTAAAGGACTCACTATTTTTTATTCTCTTTCTTTAATTTATAAATAAAATAATAACTTATATTTTAAAATACTTCTTTTAACGATAATTTTAGGGTAAATTACATTGTTGGTCCCTAAAGTTAACCCTGTTTTGCCGTTTAGCCTCCCGTTTGGACTTACTAGCGAATGGGGTACTCCAAGTTGCAAAACGGTGCGCATTTGATCCCTGGAGCCCCGTTATGGATAATGCTCGTTATCTCCCCTCGTTAGCTGATGTGGCATGGTTGGTTTTTTTTTGTCATTTCACCACTTTCTTTTTAGCACGTTTGGTCCCTAACACCTTTTTTGTATACTGTAGCACAATCTTCTTCGCATGTTTAGTCCCTAACACATTGTGTATACTGTAGCGCATTGAAACCACAATATCCGACCGTTGTTCATAATAAAACCATGTGATGCATAGATGTTACGGAAGCGATCAAATGGCTCAAAAGCTTAATGATTATTCAAACTCTCAAAACGAACCAAAAGGTTCAAGAACAATGTTCTTCCATTTAATAAAAAAACTAAAACTAACTAAAACAATAAACCCTCGACCCTAATTTATAACCTTGACTCATAATAATAATAGGAAACTAAATAAGATAATTTAGGAAATTCAAATTTTAGACAAATAAAAGATAATATTGATGTTCCTGCATCATACTCCTCATCTTCGAAAAAAACTCGTCCTCGAGTTTTGCCTTCGAACCAAAACCACCTGGGTCATAAGGAACATCAACCCGATTCTTATGCACTATCATCAAGACCCGCCTAAATAGTCCAACTTCACGAGTCATCTCTCTCGAGTCAAAACCTGTACCACCCGGATCAAATGGATTATTTAACTGTATCTTATTCGCTAGCCATTCAAGAACCAATTGACCCATTTTCTGCCCAGCAATTAAAGTCTTTGGCCCAATCGCTTGTTTCACTTCTACACATGTTTGAGCTGCAAGCTTTGAATAAAGTGGATACGTAGAATGTTTTGAACGATTTAATTTGCAATGTGCATTTATAAGCCCACCATCCACAATGCTCCATGGCATTTTTTGTGTGCTGCTCCCCCTTCGAAACCTTGCATGGGCCACCATATGCATTACTTAAATATAAAGGACCAATAGGACTATATGGAAGTGGACTTTTACAGTTTTTAATGAATGAGATTCGCTCCCCGTTAGCTATGTCACGTGATCCTGTTTGACTAGCTTGTAGACGTGTATTGGCCTCATCTTTTTCAAAGATATTATCCCCATGCACATGATCGCACATTCCAACAATATCACCCATATAACTGGCAACATTAATCTTTTGAATATTTGAATTAACTCCTCCCATTTGAAATCCCGTAATCTTTGCGTCAACATTCAATCCCAACATTTCTTTAGGCATGAAAGGAGGACTTACCATGCTAGCAGATCGAGTCCCCAAGTAGTCGTCGGACCTCCCGTAATTACCGTAGTACCACCACCTTTGTTACATTCAACATTGAAAAACTTGAAAACTGGTTCATCATCATGGTTCCCGTTCATAATATCTGCACTCATCTTTGGATAATCAGCCACTTCTTTAGCCCGAGACTCCCCTTGAACGGTAACTCCGCTAAGAACCATTTGCACAAACGAATATTCTTCCTCACCGGGTTCAATCCCGTCTTCATCGAATATGGGTTTATCTTTATATAAACATTCTTGATAGATCGGCTCATCGAACCGAGGGTGGGTATGGTCGAAAGGATGCTCCTCTTCCTCGTTCACATCGTCCCAGATGATTGTTCCCGATTCAGTTTCCTTATCGTGCCTCTCCCGTTGTAACTCAAGATCTTGGACTCGATGTCGGAGCCGTCTAATCTCTTCAAGATCTCGGACTCGTTGACATAGTCGTCGGATCTCTTTAAGATCCCGTGGGGCGGAATCAACTTTGTCGTTGCCTCGGTCGGCGGTTCTATGAACAAGGCGTCGATCCTCTCCACAAGCACGTGAAACGAACATACTTCTGTTGTTGCCTCTGTCGGCGAATCTACGATCGAGCAAGCATCTTCCTTCACGCAGAGCCATTTGAAAACCAAAATCTCTGATACCAAATGATGCAGTTACGGAAGCGATCAAATGGCTCAAAAGCTTAATGATTATTCAAACTCTCAAAACGAACCAAAAGGTTCAAGAACAATGTTCTTCCATTTAATAATAAAAAAAACTAACTAAAACAATAAACCCTCGACCCTAATTTATAACCTTGACTCATAATAATAATAGGAAACTAAATAAGATAATTTAGGAAATTCAAATTTTAAACAAATAAAAGATAATATTGATGTTCATGCATCACCATGTAAAACATAGATATTCCCAAAATCGTCTAACATAGTAACGATGGTGGTCTACACATGTGGTAAACCATCTGTTGTCAAGACTTCCTGGACAAACAGGAATCCAGGTCGCCGTTTCTTTAGCTGTCCAACTATTGTAAGTTTGGTTATTGGTGAAATGTATATCAAGTTTACACAATGTGTTGTTTATTTGCAGAATGTATTGTTTATGTAAATTATGTTTTGTTTCAAGGCTCAAACTGTCCTTTTCTGGGCTGGTTTGATCCTCCGATGTGCCCAAGGTCAGTAGTGATTATCCCTGGTTTGTTGAGGAGGATTAATGCTCTTCAAGGTGTTGTTGAAGAGCTTGAAGAACATCGGTCCAAGTACAAGAAGTATATCATCATTAGTTGGGTTTTGTTTGCGTTGTATGTTTATTTTAATGCTTGACATGTCTTCATCCATCCACCATCAAGTCTCTTTTGGGTAGTAGTTGTTAGTTTGTGATGGTGGTGGATGAATGTTTTTAGTATTTTGGAGTAGATGATAGTAGTTGGGTTGTGTAGCAGTCGTTTGTAATGGTTGTCAATTTGGGATAATGATGAATGAAAATTCTTGTTTGTAATAATGGCTAAATCGTAATGGTTTGTGATCAAGTGAATGTGGCTTGTTATTATGAAGTATGTTGTTTGCTTGTTCAATGCATAATATGATTGACTTAGGGCAGTCAACAAACCAAAAGGTTGTAGTTTGACTTAATAAAGTCAACAATCTGATCCATTTTGATTGTTCACTTGTAAATCTTTGTGATTCGTACCCATTTTAGCCAAATTGCTGTTTGGAAATGTACCTCTAAAGTGCATTTATGTTTGAATAAAAAGTGATGACTTTCATTCAAGGGTACATTGTTGAGCATGGTGCCATAAAATTTGTTTGACAAAATTAAGTCAAACATTAGATGAGATTGTACATATGCAGTTCAGTTTGTATCCAAGAGTATGGAATGTACACAGCAGTTCATAT
This sequence comes from Artemisia tridentata subsp. tridentata, assembly GCA_021014915.2. Lineage (NCBI taxonomy): Eukaryota > Viridiplantae > Streptophyta > Magnoliopsida > Asterales > Asteraceae > Artemisia > Artemisia tridentata. The sequence goes on from CP139505.1 coordinate 200,344,937, forward strand.
CAGTGAACATATGGAGATTCATTACCAAAAAAAAAAAAAAAAAAAAAAAAAAAAAAATGAAAACTGATGCATTGCAACTGATCCATTACCAATCAAAACACATTATCATCATTACAAAAGATAAAGAGATCTTGGTTATACTATCATCATGAACTACCATAATTAACAGTTACAAGTTTCCTTTTCATTCACTGGCTTCAAGGCATTTTTGCAGGAGTGGAGCTTGAACCTTTTTGAGCTTGAAGCTTTAAATATTGGCCATAATCAGAATCAGTAGCACCAATGATATACTGAGAGCTTGTAGGAGTGGAGCTTGAAGCTTTAAATACTAGGCATAATCAGGATCAGTAGCACCAATGATATAATGAGAGCTTGTAGGAGTGGTGCTTGAACCTTTTTCACCTTGAAGCTTTAAATATTTGGCATAATCAGGATCAATAGGACCAATGATATACTCAGAGCTTGTAGGAGTGGTGCTTGAACCTTTTTGAGTTTGAAGCTTTAAATATTGGGCATAATCAGAATCAATAGCACCAATGATATACTTAGAGCTTGTAGATTTGATTTCTGCAAATAAGAAAAAGAGAGCATAAAAAAAAAATATAAAAAAAAAATAAAAAAAAATAAAGAAAGAAAGAAAAAAAAAAGAGAGAGCTTCACAAATAGTCAAATGTTAACACAAAACAACCCTATTTTTGACCTTTTTAATTAAATACACCCAATGATAGATCTAAACAGAAATAACAAAACCTTTTTTGTTTGTGGGCTTCATTGTGTGTGAAGTAAGGTTATAGGAATTTGAGAGTTTAAGAGAAATTTAGGTTACAAGGTTGATTATGTGTGTTTGTGTGTGTGTTTGTGCGGTTGGGTGGGTATTTAATGGGGTGGGATTAAATGAGGTGGAAATATGTTGGAGTATATTGTATGTGTTCAAGTATAAGCAACCTGATGGAATCCAAACACATAAAAACCCCTGCATCAGTTTAAGGGACTAGTATGACTACCAAGTCAAACAAGTCACAAACACCTAAAGTGTAATTGTAATAGCTTAGTGTAGTATAGCAGTTTGTCTTTTGGTAGATTAGATTGTATTTGACTTTTCTAGTTTGACTTGTAAAGTTTATAAATAGACTTTTCCCGCCTTAATGCCATTCTCTCATTCTCTTTATGGCTTGTTATTATTAGTAAGATTGCTTGTTTGTTGAATGCTAATTGTATTTGGTTTTACTTATAAAGTCTTCTAACAATGCTATCTACATACTTGTAGGCAAACAAAGTATTCTAACAATGCTATCTACATACCACAGTAATAGTGTTTGGCATAGCAGCTGTAGTAGGTCATTCTTAGGAGTGTTTGACATAGCACTTGTGAGAAGTTAATACTCCTTTACCTACCTCACACAATGAAAGTCAAACGGTTGTATTTGAAAGACACAAAAGGTGTCATGAGTTAATTCTCATAACAACTAGTATAGTGAAGTAAATACTCCTTCCAACTTGTCTTACAACTCAGTTATGGCACACCTTTTAAGTAAGAATTTAAAGAGAAATTATATGACTGGTAGTGATACACAGGTCTCAATGTTGGATGACAGCAGCGATTCAACTGAAATGAGATGCATTGGCTATTATATGGACGTTAAAAATATGGCTGGTTTAACTTTTGAAGCAAGGCTACCTAAAGGAGAAAGTATGTGGTATTCCTGTTGGAGGCATGCTTATAGAGGCAGAGGTGTTGTTGCAGCTGGTGGTGCAGTACCTATAAGTGGTGGTGTTATAGGCTTAGGTGTCAGAAGTGGAAACATATCTAGCGGGGGTGGTGCAGTGGGTACTGGAGATGGAAGTGGGACAAGAACACCACCTAAGGAGAGTAATTAAGAAGAAGAAAGTGCCGGAGCAAGTCAACCAAAAAAGAAGCCAAAAAAGTGCAGGAGCAAGCCAACCAAGAACAAAAAGTGAATGAGTGTGCTCTATTACATATGTGTCTTGTTCAGAGTTGTCATAGTATAGTTGTATCATGGTTTAGGGCATGTCCAAGCCAAGAAACTCTGTTTTTCCATATTCCCATTTTCATGTGTTGGTCTGTGTTTTATGGTTTCATTAATGTGATTTTCATGTTTATGTTTGTGATACTAATCAAAGACACTAAAACAGTAACAACAATATTTGAACTTCATTATACAATGAAAATCTGAATCAAAAGATCCATTTCATTCATTAACCATAACCATAATTTTACAAAAGAAACCCACCCTAACTTACATCAACCAACCCCCTTCACGTATACCTCTCCCTCACAGCAAACTCTATCTTCTTAAGAATCTTGTCACGCATTTGCCTGGCCATCCTCATCAACGCCCTCGCCCTACGCAAATCAATAGTCTGGAGTCGCCTAAGCTTCTTCGTATTGTCCCTTGCATTTCTCGAACGTGAAAAGTTTCGAAGTTCAGCAATAAGCTCCCCTCTACGACCGACCCTATCAGTAATCTTTTTTGAATAGTTCTCCAAATCGTGTGCCCTCTTCATGTCTTGAAGAATCTCTGTCTCGTAATGGCCAAGCATAATTTATGTTAGAACAAACGAGTTACAGAGGGTTCTAAGGTCAATATGACAATCAGGCATGTTCATGGTTAAGGAAATGGGGAATTTGAGCTTGTATTAAGAGTGAGTGTTTTGAGGGATGATTGAATGTGATAAACAGGAAGTGCGTACTAACACCGTTTGACTTTCATTGACAAAGGTAGGTAAAGGCGTATTAAGTACTCACAATTGTGTGAGGTAGGGACCAGATTTGCAATTTACCCTTTTGATTATCAAGGACTTCACAGCTCAGGTTATATCAGTCAATGTAGTGTAGCATTCATATGGTTGATGCATTTGACTATACCAAGTCAAGCACCATTATAGATATCCAGGTTCATGAACATTGTGATTCTCGCCTATTTTGTCCAAAATATGTATACGAAACAAGCTTGTTTATACTTAATGAAACCACCTGTATGTCTTGTACCTTAGTAATTCATGTTGACAAAATGTAGTCAAACAAGTCACAAAACAACTAAAATAAGTGAAATAAGTCACACACATATAATCCAACCCATAACATAAAACCATTAGAAAATTGCCACACAAGTGGACATTATAAGTTTGCCTTTACAAGGACTTAGAAAATTGCCACATATGTGGACTTTGATGTCTGCCTTTACAAGGACTTAGAGAAGTGCCACAGCTGTAGACTTTGATGTTTGCCACTTATGTGGACTTGCATTACAGACTTGGATAACAGGCATTGTACTTAAACACATAGTTGTCCTAAATTTAAAACATGCTTATAGGAAAGCCCATTGACTGTCATTAGCTTGGCTGGATTGAGTTGGTATATCAGCAGGTATTCCATCTTGCACACTTGAACTACCACCAGCTTGAGAGGCTACATTTCCACCTTGGACACTTGAAGTAGGCACAGCTTCAGCAGCCACATTACCACTAACTTTTCCAGTTTCACTACCACTAGCTTCTGCATTGTTCAAACCTACATTATAAAAACAAGTTCAAAACAATCCCTGATATTTAAATCAATCGAAGAGTTAACTCTGAAAATCTAATAACTACCTGTCCTTGCAGGTTGACCTTGTCCTTTGCATGTAGACTTGTTGTGTCCAACGTGTCCGCACTTTTGCCAAGTAATGCTTCTCTCTCTTGCTCAGTTTACCATCTTTTACAAATGGTTCATCCTCAAATCTAGACCTTCTTCTCTTCTTCCTTGGTCTGCCTATCTGGACATGATGCTTTGGTGGCAACAGGTGTGTTGCACATTCCTTCTTCTCCCAGTAGTTGTACATCAACAACACACTGATCACCCCATGCCCCTGTTACCTGATATTTAACTCCTCCATTCCATATCACATTCAACAAATGAGCCTCTTTCTTAATGGCTTCAAAGATTTTTGTTGCAGTAGGGGTTAGAGGACCATCACATTTGGCAATTACACCTTGTACACATACTATTCTCTTCATGCAGTATTCCCTAATGTACTCTAAAAGTGTAATGACTGGCTTGTCCCTAGCTCCAACTATTTTACCATTAAACACCTCACAAATTTTGTTGAGCAATAAATCTGTAACTGCTCTACCTGTCACACCCCCAAAATCTGTGTTTGCAGCGGAATGGAATTCCGGAGGCGTGATGCTCATGGTCAACAAAGTACAAGGAATAAAGAACGACCTCTAAGTGAGTCGTTTTAAGACAAGCGTTTGATTTAAAATTAACGTTTTACAAAACATACATATCAGAGTTCACCATCAAAATGTAAGATTTAAATACATAACCAAACGCTAAATAATGCAAGAAAATATGCATCATGATGTGCTCCAAAATGTGACTCAAAAGTGCTCCATACAAAGGGGTGTATCATCACCTAATTACCTGAGAATACACGCTAAAAGGGTCAACAATAATGTTGGTGAGAATCATAGGTTTAAGTAAACAGTAATGTGGACCACAAGATTTCAATAGCAAGACAATACAACAAATATAATGTCACAGCCAAAAATAATATATACAGTGCCTAAGCTCATGACCCCGAAGCTCGACGTACTGGTATGCAATCAAGCATAATAATAATAATGCCCCAAATAAGTGTTTGCCAGACACTCGGAAATAATCTGAATGATATGCGTCCGTTTGACAGGTTGGCGCGACCAACTCGGACGGGGTGTCAACCCAAATAGATCTATTCATAACATCCGCGCTTACAAGTAATTAACGGTTCATGATTCAAAAGGAGACTTTAATGGCAATGCGGTAACTTAGGCAAAGTAACGGTTTTTAGTACTTGTGTCTGAAAAATAAGCATTGTATTCCCACCCCGATGGTTTAGAAATCATGTATAAACAATGTAAAAATCGGGGCTATGAAACTCACCTTAGCAAAAGCAAATCCCGATTGGTAAATTTGTAAACGGCAAATTAAGTCTGATAACTCTAATCGCGACCTAAATAATATATATGTCTTAGGTTCGAAAATGAGTTCATGCACGCAAGTTCATACTCTACTTTATCACCTGTACATGTTTGTTGTAATGTTTATCGTCAAAAATGTAGTTGCATCAATTTGATCGTTTATTTAGAAAATCACCCTTTTTAGAAAACGTAACTTGTTAATCTCGTGATCAAATTTTAGTCGTCATGTTAATAGGTATTTCAAAAATCCTTAACGCGCCTAATAAGTGTATTTAATGTTCTACCATTTTCGTTTACGTCATTTTAGCCAAAATACACCCTAAAGTGTCCAAAATCCACTTCAAATAATTCTAACAGCTTTTCTAATAGCAAAAATATAAGCTGTCAACGTATATGTCGTCGTAAACTTTTGTTAGGCCATAACTTTTTCGTCGTAGCTCCGTTTCTTAAGTTTTACCTATCTCCGCGAAGGTATTTAAGTATACTATCGTATTTCTAAGTTCTCGGCTAGTCTAGTTACCATTTATCATCAGTTTTCATTACTCAAATTTTCTAACAGCTTCAACAATTTTTCTGAAAATTTAGTTTTCGTCGTATAAATTGAAACTAGCGTATCTTTTTCGTTATAAGCCCGTTTTAACTCATTCAAGCGGCTACGTTTTCGTTATTGAGTCTATTTTCTATATTTTTAGCCTAAACTTGTCACCACACTACTGATTTTTCTGTGTTAATCAAAATGGGACAGATTCGTTATCAAGAGTGTTAATCTATTTTTCCTAATCTTCTAGTTATTATAACCACTTAACAACAACTCCAAATCTAGTCCTAGTTCATCCATCAACTTCTCAACATAACAATAGTGATCTAACACTAACTTAGCAATATTCAAGAGTTCATGTAAATGATCATCAAGAATATTTAAAATTACAAGTTTACTAACATGCATATATATATGATGTTTTCATCACTTTCTTGTGGAGATTTTTATTAACTAGTTTACTTGTAATAAAAACTTTTTTAAAACATAACCTTTTGTTAAAAGATCATTGTGAATATAAAACTTTATCAACATGTACAAAGTGATAACTAAGTATATATACTTGAACTAGCATTATGACATGAAAAACATGAAGTTTTGCAATGTAAGATTACTTACAAAAGAGATTAGTGAGATGAGAATGTAAGACACTTGCTTAACCCCAAGATTAGTGTTCCAAACCCTTGCCAAAGTACCCTAATTATGCTTGATCTTAACCACAATCAATATATTTCCTTCCTTACTCCTAGAGTGTGTCGACTTGGTGTATAAAATGGGAGGTGATTATATATATTTTTTTTTCACATGAACTAGTTGGTGCAAGAATGGATATTTGTGGTCTATTTATACTAAAAGAGTTTCAAATGTGTGAGAAACTTAATAGACTCTAGGTTGTTTAGACCTTGATCTAGGATAAACATGATAAGAATGATGATAATATTGGCGGAATATTCAATTGACAGAATCAATATTATCACAACAAGGTTTTGTCAAACTTCTCTTTGTTATTAAACTAGCCCCAATGTTATGTGATCAAGTATAACACTATTACAATCTAATCAGGGATCAAAGATCCTTGAGGCTAAAACAAAACTAACAACATCAGACGGTTTCTTCCCAAACCCTCGTTTGATGTTCCCACACACACACTTTTGATGTTTTACATATTGACACACTTCTGTGTTTAAATTCTAAGCACACTCAAACACTACATAAAACATACTTAGTATCTAAGCTAAGATCTCCCTTTTATAGAACAAAGGAGATCTTTACAATATGGATAAGTCTTGTCAACTACTTGCTTGTTATGTGTGTCAGTCATTAAGATACAACTTGTTCTCGTGTATACAACATGTTGACTGATCACATATCTAAGATATTATCTACCGTATATATTTGACTTTTATACAGAAAATATCTTTTTCATTCTTATCCATTCAGCAGTAGTATGACTCACTCTGATCAGCAGTAGCTTCTTTGCACTAGCAGTAGAATAAAATACACTAGCAGTAGAATCTTTTATGCCTAGCAGTAGTATCTACTTGGTGTATTTTCCATATCTTCTCAGCAATCCTTATGTTTCATTCTTCTTGTTTTGTATCATCAAATCTATAAAACCCAACAATCTTCCCCTATTTGATGATGACAAAACAAACACATTCTTGTACGAACTTCCATAGACGAAGTAGAGAAGTTGAGATAATTAAATCTCACCAGGAATGAAACAATCTTCTTTTTCTTAATCCATGTCATGCCACCACATCTCTTCCCCTTTTTGTTATCAACAAATAGGAAATTTAAGCAGTAGAAACTTCCCTTCAAGTAGTGCATAAACATCAAATGATTAAACACATCATAAGAATAAACTTCCCCTGAAATCAATGTGTTAACCATTTTCATGATTCTTCAAATCTGTAGGCTTTATGTAATGCTGAAGAAAACTAATCATTACCAATTCGATGCTGAAGTAGAATAAACCAACCTTGTGTCTTATGTCTTGTACTAAAACTGACTTTGAACATATACCCATGTATAGAGAGACCGCAATCTCTTGACAATAAACTCATCTCCAATGAGACACTGAGCACTACAATGTAACTCCTTTAAGTGTTTGTCAATTCGTAGTCACTTGAACGAACGAACAAGTTATCTTTAAAGTGTAACACCCACCTTAAGATATAATAAAACACAATCTTGAAAAATTCCACTTCATCTTCAAATAAGTAACAAATAACCTTCTTCGCCAATAATAAATAATAACTAACCTTTAAAACCTTTAAGAACATAATCCAACTTCTCTGTGTGTGTATTCTTCCCCTGTGTGTGTGTTCCTTGAAAGAAAACCAAAAATTCAATCATACCTCAACTGTTTCTGCAGCACTTTTCAATGATGTATATCTTTCAATCTAAAGCTCATATTGAAGATCCTTCCAGTGAAAATCTTCCTTGATATGCCAAGAACCTTCAACAAAAATTTTAGCCCGATCTAACGATTAACGAATGAGCTATAGCCATTGCAAAATTGCTCTGCAGAAAGTTGCGAAAAATAAACCAAAATTGAATTTTTCTTCCTTTCTTCAACAAAAACTTGGTAGAATCCTAGATCGAGAGCCCCCCCCCCCCCCCCGCGCGCTCTGATACCATTTGTGAGAAACTTAATAGACTCTAGGTTGTTTAGACCTTGATCTAGGATAAACATGATAAGCATGATGATAATATTGGCGGAATATTCAATTGACAGAATCAATATTATCACAACAAGGTTTTGTCAAACTTCTTGTTGTTATTAAACTAGCCCCAATGCTATGTGATCAAGTATAGCACTATTACAATCTAATCAGGGATCAAAGATCCTTGAGGCTAAAACAAAACTAACAACATCAGACGGTTTCTACCTAAACCCTCGTATGATGTTCCCACACACACTTTTGATGTTTTACATATTGACACACTTCTGTGTTTAAATTCTAAGCACACTCAAACACTACATAAAACATACTTAGTATCTAAGCTAAGATCTCCCTTTTATAGAACAAAGGAGATCTTTACAATATGGATAAGTCTTGTCAACTACTTGCTTGTTATGTGTGTCAGTAGCAAAGAAACAACTTGTTCTGTGTTTACAACTTGTTGACTGATCACATATCTAAGATATTATCTACCGTATATATTTGACTTTTATACAAATAATATCTTCTTCATTCTTATCCATTCAGCAGTAGTATGACTCACTCTGATCAGCAGTAGCTTCTTTGCACTAGCAGTAGAATAAAATACACTAGCAGTAGAATCTTTTATGCCTAGCAGTAGTATCTACTTGGTGTATTTTCCATATCTTTTCAGCAATCCTTATGTTTCATTCTTCTTGTTTTGTATCATCAAATCTATAAAACCCAATAAACGGTTTAATAGTTGGGTCAAGATCATCATTGGCTAGTTGGAGGGGCGGTTGGCCGATTAGGGGGCTGGGGGGACAATTTGAGGTCAAGCCTCCAATTGAAGATTAGGCTCCATGTTTTGTGGATTCTTGTGTGCTAATTAATTACCATGTGTATTTTTTCTAACAATTATTTATAAGACAAGGAGGGGGCGGCAATATACATAAAATGGGATTAGGTGAGTTGTTTTGATACAAGAGTGTATATGTTGTATGTATTGGGTATTAAAAATAGGTATTGGTTGTTGATTTGGTGATTAACGAAAGTTATACGTAATTAAACGTGAGATATAAAGAATTTACCTTAGGCATAAGTAAATATTTTTGAAACTTTGGTAATCTTTTTGGAAGTATAAAAATACGTTAGAAATAATCGTTGGGATAATTGGGTATATCGGGTGTTAAATTTTGAATTACGAATAGCGTTTGTTGAATTGACAACCGTAAGTAATTTAAAAAAAGGAAATTGTTTTATGGTTTAAAATTGTGAACTGGAGTAGGAGCAAGATACTGGAGCGTTGTAGACTAAATATAGCATAAGTCCTAGTGTACTTGAAATATATTCTAGGTTTCACGTTGGTTCAAGTAAAAAGTTATATATAAATTGTTTTCAAATAAATGTCAAGAAAAATAAATTCGAGTTCGTTGAGTAGTATTGACCTGTAAATTAGCGGGTTGTGATATCTACCTATAACATGTAAATATGAAAGCATTAAATGATATACATGTCTAACTATTGTACCTATTTTCAGTCAAATAATAACAAAAATAAATAAATCAACAAAAATTACCAGAAAAATGAGATCTTGCCCAATGTTCAGTTGGTATCTTGTTCAACCATTCATGTGCTTTAGGATTGCATACACCTTTGAAATTCACTAACAGTTGTAACAGATGAACATCTCCACAAAGCATCCTTATATAATTGTCCACGCCAAGACTGCTTCATATTTTCATGAATGTGCCTCAAGCAAAATCTGTGTTCTGCATTTGGGAACACAGATTTTATTGCTGGAATGAGTCCCTGCATAAACCAATTCACTAAGCAAATAATAACTCATATTATGTTGTATTTAAGAATTCAACTAGCGAAGCATGTTACTAACCTTTTGTCTATCACTGATGAATGTGAAATTTGAACTATAGAGTTTAGATCTATGTCATCACCCAATCACATTAAGAACCAAGCCCATGAACTCTTACTTTCAGCTTCTACCAAGGCATAAGCCAATGGGTAAATTCCATTGTTTGGATCAAGTCCAACAGCCACCAACACTTGGCCTGGAAATGGACCTTTCATGAAAGCACCATCTAGCCCCAAAAATTCTCTTTTGCAAGCCCTGTACCCAGCCTTTAACGCTCCCAAACAAACATATACTCTTTTAAACACCCTTGTAGACAACTCAGGATCAGTATCCCTATCTTCACAGTGGTATTAGGGTTTGTAGACTGCAATTCACCAATATAGTCTCTAAGCATTGCATACTGCAGTGTGTGATCACCTGCAACCTCTCTTTCAGCTTTAGCTTTCGCTCTGAATGCTTTGCTCATTGATACCTGAAGCTCTAAATCACGTTGGAGCTGGTCTTGAACTGCCTTTGCTGGGATCTGTGGATTACCCTTAACTTGGTCAAATATCTTATCTGCCAAATATTTGTAAGTGCACTGTTTTACATCCCTTGATTGAAGGCATGTGTGTGTGTCTTTGTATGTGTCTTCACAATCCAATTTTTTGTTACTCTGTCTTTGCTAGCATACATGACCCATGGGCATTGATTGCTTTCAATTTCATCACCAGTTCCTACACTCTTCCTCTTCCTTTTAGTACGTCTACCAACTGGGCCACTTGATCCACTAGGCCCAACACCTCTTGCTTCACTTTGGCCACTTGATCCACTAGGCCCAACACCTCTTGCTTCACTTGGGCCAGTTGGTCCACTACACTCTGACTCTATAAAGACTGGTAATTAGTTATCACATTTAACTCTTATCCTAACAGCATCATTCTTTATCAACTTCAAGTTTCTCCTGGTCTCAATGGCATGCAAATGTACTCTTTCCTTCACCTCTTCTGGAGTAGAAAATTTTTGGCCATTGAAAAAAAAGTACTTCTCCCCAACAGGCTTCTTTGACAAACTGTTTTCCATACCTCTTCTTATTGCCCTTAACTCCTTGCTTCTACTATAACCTGCTTCATCCTCAAAACATGTTTGACTATCAAAACCTTCTACACTTACAGGTGCTATTCCTTCTACATCATCTCCAATTTGACTGTAGTTGCCAATGCTTCCAAAAGCTTTATTCCCAGTTAGATGAAACAGATTTACTTGAACCTCAGGCTCGGCTGCACGGTGTCCTTCATCATCCATAACAGCCTCTTCTTCATTATCTGCATCTGCATTGTCACTGGAGTCTCCTTCATATTCACTATCATGAACACTATCAATGTCATCCTGCACATCATGTTGTGCCTGTTCACGATTACCCTGCACACCAACTTCCTCACCTCTACGCTCTACGAATGCAGCTTGTACATGAACATGTGGACCCCTATCCAATTCATTCTCCTCAAACTCCATTAACCTAACGACATCAGCTATTCTTTCACCTACCACATCATTAACAGTTGGTTCCACTGGGGTGAAACTCAGGTTTAAACTGCCAAACTGTGAATCTATGTGTGGAAGGTCATTGTTTTGGTTTTCACCACATTCATTGTCAGTCAATTGTGTAAATGTCAGACCTTGAGGTGACTTAGCTGAAGGTGCACAATTATCAGTATTCTCATGCCATGTCAAGTACAACATTTTACCAGGTTTTTTTCCCTTACAGGCACTAGTACAAGGTTCACTAGACACATCTTCCTCTATTCTTGCCCTAGTTTGTCCAGTAAGCCTAGTAGAACCATGCTCTATGTACAACTCAATCAACTTGAAACTAACCAGTAGGGAACTCAAACATCAAACATCCTCATCACATGACAGTGCAAACAACCCATCATCTAGACTACTCATTGGATTTAAATAGTGATAAAACAGATGCTCATTCTTACCTGTGTAGCCTAGTTGTGTAACCATCTGGTCTAGGTCAAACACTAAGAAAACATCAGCATCAACCCTATCGAAGATGTATTCATCACCACCAACGTATTGTCTATCAGGAAAACACATGAATGACCCACCATGGTGTATTCGTATGCTGAATAAATGTCGTGCATATTCTGCAATAAAAAGTCTGTTACTTACTAAATCAACATATATTAACACAAATTCGTATTGTTGATGCAAATAATGTCCAAAACATTATTTATATCTTTCGATACCTCTACGTTTTGATGATAACAAAATGTAAAAACACTTTACGTCAAAATTAACGTAAACAAGTTTTTAGTCGAAATATCCCGTTTCTACGTAAATCACTCTAGGTAAGAACAAACAAATTTACAACTTGACAAATGATCAAAGAAGTGAATTTGTGTTTCAAACTTCACATTTTTAATGTGACAAAACATTTTTTTCAAAAATACATTTTACAAATTATTTTTGAATTATAAAGAAATGTTTATTTGGAAAAATAAGTTTAAAATTCCCAACAGCTATTTTCCCCCCAAATCAGCTCCAAACTTCCACAAATAAACTTTCACCACTAAAAACAAAAATTAGAGCGTCCTTGTCTGGGACGGTACCACGGTACCACTAAATTTAGTGGTACCGGCGGGTATTTAGTGGTACCTGTAACACCCCGAAATCGGATCAGCGGAAGCATACAAGTTGTGGGGTATTATTCGATAGTTGTCACAATCACAAGGTATAAAGAACGGTTTTGTTCAAACCGTTTTGGAAGAAATTTCATAATAATAAATATTTAAATTACATCATGTAAAAAAAATAGTGCGGAAGATATAGATTTAAAAAGGATTTTAACCGGTCCCAAACAAGTTTAGAGTCTTCTATGACCATGCCATGCCCTTCACCAAGCTCCTCCAAAAGTAAGATATGCAGCGGAAAAGATCTAACACCTGAGAATAACATGCTAAAAGTCAACACAAAGGTTGAGTGAATTCATAGGTTTATAATTAAAGCAGTTGATCACAATATTTCAAGTTTCCAAGAAAGCGGGCTACGTTGTTATACGCCCGTAAGTTATTACCACTGCACTAAGCTCATGACACACAAAGCGTTAACCGGCACCAGTAACTCTGGCGTAAGTCGACAGTAACCGCGGAATTTCATAATCATAATAGTTGCCCCCAAAGCCAGGTATCTTGCCAAATACCTAGTTAACTCAATTATAGCACACCCATATTGCCTACCTGGTCAACAGGGGTGGGATGGTCAAATCCTATAGGCCTATAAACTATAATCGCGCTCACCCGCAGGTGATTAATGGTTCATGATCGAGGGACTTGCTGTTGGCAAGGAAGGTACTTAGTGCTCATCAGGTGGTCAGCAAAGTTTCCATTTCAAATAACAGTTCGTAAACAATTGTGATCATAGTAAAAACAGTAGCATGTATCTCACCCCAAGTAGTTTATAAAACAGTTAAGCAAGTAGAAAGTGGGGCTATGAACTCACCTTAGCAACAGAAATGCAAGATCACAACTGACACGACTGGCATCTAGAGTGTATCACAACGGTTTCAAAACATGCGGCACGACGGTACATGGAGGTACAAGCACGGCGGTACACAACGGTCGAGGATCGGCACAACCTAATACGCATACGATTATCTCAAAACACGTCTCGCAAAATAATAAAGTCTATAAAAGACAGCGTGTCGTAGTTTTCGTGGATTACTCAGTTTTCAAAACTCATCAAAAGTTTAGTATAAACGTTTCGTGTGGTGTGGTAAGAAGACATAGACTCGACAGATAACTCACACTAAAGAGAAGAGACATCGACATAGTCGAGAGAGTACTAACGAGAACTCAACTCAAACCAAGGAAGACAACCTAGAAGTTAAAGACAAACAAGCACCACAAATCAAATAAATCAGTTTGTACGTTTCGATATTTACCCCGTTATCCCCAAATAATTTGTATAAAACATAAACGTTTTATAATAAAAATAAGTTTAACTAATAAAATTAGTTTTTCTCAAATCGTTGAGACTTAGATTAACCAAAACTGAAATTACAATATTTAATAAGTTTATGTTTCACTATTTTTCTCGTATATATTAGTTTTGGTTTTATTGAAGATTTTGTGTCCGTTTCGTGTTTAATATATTAAGTTCATTTTGAATCTAATATATTATACCGTCTCGGGTCAAAATGTTCAATAAGTCCGCTATCTAATATCGTAAGTCCGGTAACGATTCATAATTGTCCAAACGTCCAAGTTTAATAATTCAAATCCGTTTTCAAATCCAATTCACATTCCCAAGTGTAATCCGAAACGTACCAAAGACATCGAAGTTAAAATAACCACACACATTAGTCAAATATAAATAGTGACACAACAAATTTATAACTAGCAAACTCCTTGTTATTTTTGTTGGGCTTAATCCCATGATTAACCCAAAACACACCCTAGTCGCTTATGGGCTTCGGCCCTTTTACTTAATCAGTGAGTTTACTGAACTCAAAACTAACACAATTTCCTACATCAACACAAATCATTAAACTCAGCATGTGATTCTAAAACCAAAATACTAAAACCATTAGAAGATGCAAAATAAAGTATCACACCATTTTCGACACCCCTTGGTGTCTTGCTAGACCAAGACCACAAGCGACCCTATGTATACACGGCTCAACCCATAAACACAACTAGAACCATTTTGGTAAATAAAAATCAAAATCCCAGTTTTTTACCAAGACCATGGATGGTCTCGGCTCAACCCTTGTTGACACAAAATGACACAAACATTCCATCAAATCTGCGACACACCAACGACACAACAAGTCTAACTCCAGGATCAAAATCGAGAGTCAAGGCTGCCAAATCCAAGTTAGTCACCATACCTAGTCTTGACCCAAGACACGCTAACCAACACGACAACCCTATCGTGACCACTAAACAACAATCCAAACACCATCTTCAGTCGAATCTTACCACAACCACATATTTTGTACCACACGATTATATATATCAAAATGTTTTAAATCCTCATTTTATAGTCCATAGTTAAGCCAAAATGATTTTTGCTTGTTTTGAATCCACGAACACAAAGACAAAACCAAAAGTAAATCGGTAATAAAAATAAAAATATAATGACGGGCTTCTCGGTTTTACCATGACGAGAAAGAGATAAGGAGGAGGAGGAAGATAGCGGCTGTGGTGGCTGTGGTGGTAACTTGAACCCAAACGAACCAAACAAACACCCGAAAAGTACATACACATTCGATCTATACTCGTTACAGCAACAACTTGGGTCACCGGAAATTTCGCCGGAAAAACCATGGTTACCGAGAGAGAGGGATTCTAGGCGCGTGGGGTATATGGAAATGATGAGGATGATGAGATAAACAAGGTGGTGGTGGCGGTGAGAGGTGGTGATTGGCGGTGGAGCGCCGGTGACTGGTTTTAGTTGCCGGAAAAATAAGAGAGGAGAGAGGTGAGGGAGATGATGTTGTCGGCTGGGAATATGAAGGAATGAAATATACCCTAAATTTTATTATGTCAAGGTTTATATAGTGGTTAGTTAGGGAAAAATACTCCAGGGACCAAAGGGTAAATATCAAAAGCATAGGGTGGAGATGGAACTTTAGTCCAAGGACCATAGTTGTAGTTTTTACAATCTTTCATTAAATGAGGCTCGGGGCTCGTTTAAGGTAGCAAACGATCGGTTCAAAACGCGAGAATTTCACCATTGCTCTCAGAATAATTTTTCCAATAAAAACGGCTATTCATACGTCTCGTTTCTCACGAATAATAAAATAATCAAAACAAATCGTTGGTTGTGCCAGTACGCGTTGTGTACGAATTTCACGTTTCGCGAGAAATCTTCCACGTTTTCGAACCAAATAAGTTCAGAAAAGATCCGTTTATGAGAAACAAGAAAAGTCTCGTATAAAAATATATTCGGAAAATTACGGGTGGTTACAGTACCGTCCATGCATAACGGACATATTTCTTTTGCCTATAAATACCAGTCTATTTCACAGCTTTTAGGCATCCTTTCTCACACAAAACTTTCTGAGTTTAGTTCCCCATTCACACTTACATCTCCTTGATCATTTAGATAGTTTTCTTTTGTTTAAAGAGTGATTCTTTCATCCAACCAAAGATCATCTTCATTCCTCTATTAGTCCAAGAGAAGAACACAAAGTATCAAGAAGATTCAAGGTGTTAGAGTCATTGTGTAGTGCACTTGCATTACTAGTAGTTTACTTGTTGTATCTTGACATACATCAAGTTGTCATTGTCTTGTTTAGTCATCTTGTGTGGATCATTGTGATCGTGTAGAGATCGTGTGGATCTTGTGTTGATTGTGTAGAGAGTGTTTAGATCAAGTGGATCTAAAGTAGAGTGTGTGGATCGTGTGACTAGTAAGGATCGTGTGGATCGTGAGTGAGATTGGTACTAGCTAGATTAGTACTTGACATTTAGCTTAGTGTCGGAAATTGTGATAAGCGACGTTGTACGGTTTTCTCCGCCTGAAGGGAACTTGTTGACATAGTGCTTAGAACTCTCGAATTTGGTACTCGGGGAATGGAGTAGGGCGAAGAAGAGCTTCGTTACCGAACCACTATAAATCTTGTTGTTTCGGTTTGATCTTTCCATCTCTACTCTTTATATTTATTGTTTAGACTTGATAGTATAGATAAGTGTTCATATTGGTGTTGGTTGATTTCACAAAAGAATTGAATATAAGTTTTCCACAAAGAAACTTTTATAACTAACGAAATAAATCGGTAAAACTATTCAACCCCTTCTAGTTTTCCACACATATCAAAATATATCTCAAAGCAACAGGATTTCAAGTCATTACCATATTCCTTTTCGCACTCCATTTTCAACTGTTCAGTTGTAACCCTTGCTCTTTTTTTTCCGCATCTTCCATGTTGGTAACGACATTTTTGACACAGATTTGTTTCACCTTTTATTCAGATTGCAATTTTAGGGACGATACTCGAGAGTATTGAGATGTGATGGGTGATGTGATTGGGCAGGAAAGTGGAAAGGAAATATTGGAACTATAAATGTGAGGTACAATGGAAAGGGGTTTTGTGGTACTTATGGAAAGGCGACAAAGTGGTGAAATGACCAAAAAACCAGCCATGCCACATCAGCTAACGAGGGGAGATAACGAGTGTTATCCATAACGGGGCTCCAGGGACCAAATGCACACCGTTTTGCAACTTGGAGTACTCCGTTCGCCAATAAACCCAAACGGGGGACTAAACGGCAAAACGGGGTTAACTTTAGGAACCAACGGTGTAATTTACCCATAATTTTATTATAAAATTTATTAAATAAATATATTTCTCTCTCTTAATCCTACACCAAATCCAAATCCAAATCCTAAACCCGTCTACAAACCAGACAGACCCTAATAGTTTAAAAGCCTCGGCCTAAAAATTTTAGCCCCTGCTAGGGCTTATAGTTTTAAAAACCTCCATAAGCCTAGACGCCAAACGAGACTTATTATACAAGCCGACTGATTTTAAACGTGTCAATTATAGTCCAAGGAATTGCACAAGAAATATGCAAAACCCGAGTCGTTTGTCCCGACGAAGATCGAATGGAATTTGTGTTCCCGGGACGTGATTCGTGTAGTGAATGAGAAAAAGAGTGATTGATTTGTGATTTTATACTATGAACAATAAAATAATAAAAGTAAACAACTAATTAAGCTAATGGAACAATTAAACTAAGCATTTATCCTAAAAACGAAATTTTAATTTAAAAACTGAACGCGACGAAATTTAAAAATGCGAATAAAAGTGATTTACTAAATTTTAAACTCTAAAAATGCAAAATAATTTTTCCTATATTAATAATGATAAAAGAAAATTTTTGGAAAAAGAAAAATTTTTTTTGACTTTTTAATAATTTTTTTATGAATTAAAAACTAATTAAAACTATTTAAAAGATTTAAAAATAGTAAAACAAGTTGGAAAAATCTGGAAATTTTTGAGTAATTTTAATTTTAAATAAGAAATTTAATAAAAATGATTTCAGAAACTGATTATGTCTAAATAAGCTAAAACAGATAATAAGCTATTGCAAAATAAGCTAGAAATAAGCTAGAATAAGCCAAAAATTACAAAAAGCTCAGGAAGACTAAGAAGAACTAATTTAAGTCTAAGGAAACTCAGAAAACATCAATAAGCCCAAGGGATAATCCAAAAAGCTGCTGAACAGCTTATTCACACCACAGAAACAAACAGCCTCTGACCCTACTTTTCAGCCCTGAATAAGCCTTCAAATAAGCTGTTAAGTTGAAACTTAAGGGGGCAAAAGCTGCACACACCAGCTAAGAACTCAAAAAGCACAAAAGCCCTCTATCTAGCAACTCAATTGAACCTCAATTTGGCCCTAGAAAAACTGCTATTGGCCATAATTATATGAAACTCAGGTCTGCATAGATTTTTTTGAAACTTGCAGAACTGAATAAGCAGTCAAATAAGCCAACAAGCTGAAATCCCAGATGATATACTATTAGCCTACTATGTGATCTACTATAAAATCCAAAATTCAAGACTAGAGCTTAAATGAATAAGCCACAACTTGAGCTAAAAGAACAGCTATTGGGGCTGCTCTGCACAGAAATTGGTCTGCACAGCAGACCTGGAACTTTTTGGCGCAAAAGCTTGTGAGATTCTAAACCACAGCAAACCAACTTTTTCAAACTTACTTTAGCACCTAAAAACACCTCAGAAATACCAAAGTGAGGTTCTAAAATAATCTAAGCATATGCTGAACTTATTAAAGCAGATTTTGCTTTCAAGGCAAATAATGGACTACTCACTCTCATTAAGCTATAAACCTCAAATTTCTTCCTGAACTTAAACTTATATCACCTTGTATTGATTGAATCAATTCTGATCTATTTGCAAGTACACAGTAATTAGCTAGGCTAAAGCTATGCCAAACACTACTTTATCTCAACTGATTCTGCAATTTACTCTATACCTAACTAATTTAAGCAATGATCTATACTATATTATAATCTAAGCTAAAAATTAATCTGAAAATCAGAACTAAGTAACAAATAAGCTAGAAAAAACAAGCTGAAGGCTAATACTAAGAATAACAAGCTTGAAAAGAAATGTGGTGCTTACAAATGGTCCTGCTGATTTTTGAATGATCTCAATTACTAATCCTTAACCCAGGCTTACCAATAAGCCAAAATATACCCAACAAGCTCTTCCACAGTAGCTTGTTCTTCAGAAGCTAGTGATATTGACTTTTTGTTGACTTTGATGGAATTTGAGACTAAAAGCTGATTTGAACCAAGCTAAGACTTACACTAAGCTAATGAGCTTGTATAAGCTTGTATAATTCTGAAATACAGCTTATTGAAGCTGTGGTTTTGAATTATTTTTGTATTTTTTTAATATTTTTAGAATATTTTTGATTTTCACAAGAAAGTTTAACAAAAGTTGGAATTAAAAACAGAAATAATGCACGAGATGATTGAAAACAGCTAACAACAACTTTAATAAACTTAATTCAGAAGAACAAATAAAATTTAAACAGGATCAAAAATAGGAGCTTAAAACAGAAATTTCATTAATAATTCAAAGTTACAATAAGAAATTTAAAGACTACAATTAAAAACTAATTTAAGCAGCATAACATTACAAAAAAAAAAAAAAAAAAAAAAAAAAAAAAAAAAAAAAAAAAAACTAACTCTCGAATACAAGAAATTACATCTCTATTTATAGGCTACCACTGAAGCTTCCAGGCCTTCCAGCTCATCAATCCGTGTGCTCCTCAGCTGCTATCTACCCTTAGATCGCCCTTGCTCCATACGTTTCAATCTTGGCCCTAGGATCAAGATAGTGATGTGTCTTGACCAATCCTTAGCTGCCACGCGTCATTCTCTCTGTCAGGATCTTCTAGAATAGCCAATCATTGCCCAATCTACCCTTAATTGTGGTAAATTTTCGTACGGTAAGATTAGGGTTCTAGGATGAATAGTAAAAATTGGGATTGGGGGTGAATTTTGGGAGGCGGGTTAGTGTGAGTGCGTTTGTTTTATTTTTATTTTTATATGTTTTTATGTGTTGACCGGGTGAAATGGATGGATCGGGTTTAGAATTTTTGGATTGGGCTGGTGGATGGTTTATTAAGATAGGTGGGCTGGAATTTGAGTTGGGTAGGGATTGGATTAGGTTTATTTAATATCCGGGTTTAAGGGTTAGAAAGGTTTAAGGGTTTTAATTCTAGGGACTTAAATATGTATCATGCTGAATTTATAGGGACCGTGGCTGCCATTATTCAAAAGATGATCTAAGGGCTGAATTTGACGAGCTTTGATACTTGGAGGACCTGGGTTGACTTTTTGACCATATTTTCTTCCCGGTTCCGGTTCTTAGCCTATTCCGTATCTCGTGCTCGTCTTTCCGGTTTTCTTGTCTTTTTGTCAGTTTTTTCGCGATATCCGTCCCTGCATAGACAAAACACAAAAACACTAAATCTTTTGGCATTATGGTCGGGTTTTTGGTCGTTTTGGTCCGGTTTTGGTCAAGAAAAGGTATGTGTTTAAGCACATACCAAATTCCCCCAGACTAAGCTATTGCAATGTCCTCATGCAATGTTATAAAAACACGTTTTTGAAACCGAAAATTTCCAATCTCTTTTTACTAACTTTGAGAAGTAGCAAAATTTTCAAAAGAGATTAAGAAATCTTAAGTTCTATAAACTCCCTGATTTTCCTTTTTATTCTATTTTTGTATTTTTCTCATTATTCATGTGACGGCTTTTGTTGACAATCATTATCTCACGATAACTTTTAGGGTCTTCGAGTAGGAAACACGACACAAGAGGAAGTGACCATACAGATAAAATTCGTCGTCCCTGATTTTTCACGAGTCCCCAAACTAAGCTTAAAAACGAAATCATTGTTATTTACAAGTTAGATTGCCAACACTACTCAGAAAGCTAATTGTGGACTTCTCATTCCCAAATTCCTATTTTCCTCTATTTATTTTATTTTTGGTGAGAAATGAATTTCTTCAAGTTCTCGTTTCGATAATTTTTAATCCGATAAAGATACCTAGTTTAGACGCTAAGTAGTTTTCAAATCTTCCCTTGAAAACCGTTGCATACAAAAATGAGGTCCACATCAAGGTCTCTGATTTAACACGATTTTGAGGATATCCCTTTTATTTGCGACCGAAACAACTCATCTACGAGTCCAGAGACAGAAGCCTTTATTAGGATACCTCGGAGTCGAAATTTGGCATTTTTAACATTATTAAGCACATATTATTATTGATCCTTGGCCCTTTATAACAATCACAACATCGGCTGCGAACCGGCAAGATGTGATAGTCTATTATGACCTTGGAATTTTTCCTCTGCCTTTATTAGAAGTCTACAACATCGGCTGCGAACCGGCAAGATGCAGAAAACTTTTTATGGCTTTGGATTATTATTATACATTATTATATTCATTAATTATTTGCCAAACCCCAAGTCCTACAGCTTTTATAACAATCCCAACATCGGTTGTGAGCCGGCAAGATGGAATAGTCTATTACACCGTAACACTGACAGTACCTTGATGTGTACCCAACTTTCATAAGCAAGGATTCTCTAAGGAAGAAATAAAAACTAATTATCGCCAAAACTAAAATAGCTTTAATTATTCCTAGATTACTATTTTTTTTTTTTTTTTTTTTTTGGTGAAACAAGCTTATGGGAACAAAAAGCCACAAGTAACTTCGATGAGCTCTAAAGAGATCCAACTACTCCACGTTTAGCAATCTAACTTATAAACAACTCTATCATTTCTCGTTCTTCGCAAATTTAAAATCCTAAATAATAAGATCCGCGAATGCTTAGCCAAATAATCAAGCCATGCATATATAAAGTCAAATACGGGAACTTGCAAACTCTTGAAAAGAATTCGCGTTTTATAGCTCCTTGTGTAAAAGACTAGCACAAGCTTATAGATTATAAAAGGTTAAGGTGACAAGCTAGGGCTCAACACGCCCGGTCAAGTCAGAATTTTATTCCTACTCTCTCCAGCGGAAAATCAACAAAAATGTCAAAACTTATTATATTTTTGCAAAATTTTTTAAATTTTTCTCATTTTTTTGGATTTTTCAATTTTTGGAGGAAAAACGGGGTTGCATGAGAAAACGGCAAAAATGCAAGGCAAAAATCAAATCGACAGATTACCCCCCCAGACTAAAACGAGACATTGTCCTCAATGTCTTAAAGGTAAGGGTTCTCCTACATAAATCTAAGGCCGTTTATGAATTATGCCAAAAGATAGATGTAAACGATAAGATTTTAGGATATCGATAAGCAGCGAATGATGAAACTCGAGTAGCGTGAAGGAAACTACGAGCACGAGAGTCTTCATCATCGGGCATTCCTGGACATACCACAGAAAACACGAAACACAAGATATGGAAGAGGGAGACCTCTTCATGTTTTATTAGAAATAAGATAAGAGGATAGATAGATAAGCATGGGGTGCCTCCCACGAAGCGCTTGTTTTTGGTAACCGAGTCACATGAGCTTGACTCGTCCCCGAATTTATTTTTCCTTGGGGGAGCATGTGGAAGAGATAATCTCCATCGGACTTTCGTTCAAAATGTTTGGATAAACACTGAAGCACATGAAAGTTCCACTCCGATGAGATACCCACGGTATTTTTAGAAAGAAGAACTAGAAGTGGTAATACCGGGGTCAAAGATAGTATCCTCACTCCCGAAGGAGTGAAGGATGGGAGAAGCCACAGTATAGGTGATGAAGAGCATAAAGATGTTGATGATAATCATAATAAGCTCTTCATCATCAGCAGAAATTTTGTCAAAAGTCTTGGGCGGGAGAGTCGGGATTAAATCTTCATGAGAAGGTATACCTCCCCCAGACTAGAATCTTCCTCCAGATCAAAATAGAATTTATCATATTCTGGAGGAGATAGAAAGAAAGAAAGTTCATCGGAGAACTTGTTGGGATAAAGATCATTCATATCAAAATGAAATGATTCATATTCGGGAGGAGAGATATGAGCATGAGAAGTAGTACTGCCACTACTCGTCTCCTCCGAATGATCAATATCGAAGAAGAAGGTTTCAAAAGATGGGATAGAAAGATTGAGATCAGAAGTGGGATTGCCACTAGCCGTGTCAAACGTAAAACTCTCATAATCGGTACAAGCATCCTCGAGCTCGAGCTCTAAAGGATCAAACGGCTTTTCTTCAAGAATATCTTCTTTAACTTCTTCCGGGGGAAGGGAAAGGAATGGTTCATCAATTATTTTTAATGAATCATCTTCCCCCGGATCACTGTCAGTCTCAACAATTTCCGGAGAAATTGAAGTTTTATCAAAGAACACCTCGACTTCTTCCCTAGAGATAAAATTTTCTTCCATCGTAGGAGAAAGATGGGAAGAGTCGGAATTAAGAATCTCGATGTGATAAACTTGTTCTGGAGGTGGGACAAGAGGTGTGCTCTTAAAGCTAGCAATTTCCACCGCTTCCGTTGTAGTCTCCGATTCGTCTTCATCATCGTCGTCAAGAACACTCTTAGTATTTGCAGCACAACACTCAAACCATTTGCTCGATCCAGGATTGATTTTCATGGCCTTGAGCTCAGCACGTTTTTCTGACATGCTCTTGACCGTGAATCTTGAAAGGTTTGGATCAACTCTTTTAGGAGCAATTACGGGATCGGACTTTTGATCAACCGTAGCGACATTGCATTTGTCGGATTGAGGTTTCGAGTTCGGATTAATATTGAACGTAACTTTTTCCTTATCGACCCGCAAAGTAATTTCTTCACCATATACATCGATCAAAGCACGCCCGGTCCTCAAGAATGATCTTCCGAGAATAAGAGGAACCCGGGGGTCGGCGTCGAAATCAACTACCACAAAATCTGCTGGAAAATGGAACTGCCCCACCTTTACAAGGACATCCTCGGCTACACCCTTAGGAAGGGTTATGGACCGATCCGCAAGCTCGAGGGTCATGCAAGTGGGGGTAAGTTCGGGCAAAGAAAGTTTCTTCCAGATGGATAACGGCATTAGGTTGATGCTCGCACCAAGATCGGCCAAGGCGTGACATTCAACCATTCCCGGAAATTCACATGGGATGAGAAATTTTCCGGGATCTCCAAGCTTTTCCGGAAGCTTTTTGAGAATTGCCGCGGAGCAGTTTTCGTTCACTGGAGTTTTTGTCATTTCAAATAATTTTTCTTTATTGCTCAACAAACTTTTGAGTGTGGAAGTGAATTTAGGCATTAAGAGCAAAGCATCCGCGAAGCTTATATCAAAATGTAATTCTTGGAATATTTGAAAGAATTTTTCCATTTGACTCGAAGCTTTGTCGCGGAGCTTTTGATCACTCAATCTTGAAGGGTAAGGAAGTGTGGTCTTAACGGGAGCTTTTTCGGGCTCAATCACAACTTCTGGTTCAGATGGATGGACGACCGGAGGTTGGACGTCTTTGGTTCCTCCGTTGTTAGTAGGAGGTTCCATGTCCTTTGTCACCTCGGTCTCACGGATGACTACCTTGGGAGGTAGAGAAGAATCGGTAGTCGGAGCCGTGGGTCCATCATATGAAACACCGCTCCTAGTCGTGATCGCCTTAGCATCGCCCCTCGGGTTGGCGATCGTGTTGCTTGGAAGAGTAGTAGTACCCGAACCCGAGGGTCGATCATTTAAACGTTTGTTCAATTCGGTTATTTGATTAATCATCATTCTATTCATTTCCTCTTGTTTCTTTTGTTGTTGTTGGTTTTGAAGAATGAATTGTTTTAATAACTCATCCGAGGGCGATGGGTTTGGCACAAATCCTTGATTTTGATTGTTTGGAAGATTTGGCCCTCGGTTGTTTTGAACAAAACCTTGGTTGTTTTGAAAATTTCCCTGATTAAAATTTCATGGGTTTTGAAAATTTCCTTGATTCGGGGCTTGGTTATAATTCCCTTGGTTTTGATAACCTTGATTGCCCCGATTTTGATTTTGATTATTTGGAACATTACGGTTTTGCACTTGCTGATTTTGATTTGGTGGGAAACCGGGTGGTCCGAGGAAGTTGTTAGAACGGTAGCTGAGCAAATTACGGTCACCTTGGGGTTGGTAACCGTTACCACCCGTGTTGTAGGTTCCCGTAGCAGCATAAACATTCTCTTGAGTGTAGCCACCGGCGGCTGGGCACTCGAAATACTGATGAGGACCACCACATGTCTCACAACTATGGTTAACAACATTCACTTGATTGTTGTTGTTTTGATTCATAGTCTGATTTTGATGAATTCTCAAGATAGCCGTAGACAAATCATTCATTTGTTTAGAAAGAGCGGCTATCTCGGAGTTAGAAGAATCAGTGCTAGATCTTGTTGACTCATTCCTCTCGGCAGAGGAATCCCATAAATTATGGTGGGTGGTCATATTTTCAATGAGATCATAGCACTCTTCGGGTCGACGTTTCATAAACGTACCACTGGTAGCAGCATTAATCGTATCACGGTGTCGTAATGTCAAACCGTTATAGAAGGTATCTATAATAGTGACCAATAACATATTGTGGTTCGGACACCGATCAACCGATAACTTGTAGCGTTCCCATGCCTCAAACAATGATTCATCGGGAAGCTGACGGAAATTGCTAATCTCATTCCTTAATTTCGTCACCATCGACGGTGGGAAATATTTCGCCAAGAACTTCGTAACCATTTCATCGAAACTACAAATGGAGTTCTTGGGAAGACGATCAAACCAAGCGGTGGCATGATGCGTCAAAGAATAAGGAAAGAGATATAGACGGAGGGCGTCATCGGAGACCCCATTTTGTTTCATACTTTGGGTGACGGTGATAAATTTATCAAGATGCTTGTTCGCATCATCACCCGGCAAGCCATGGAATTGGCACGAATTTTGGACTTGTTGAATCATATGGTGCTTAAGTCCAAAATCGGCGGCTTGAATATTGACGGGGGCAATCGGGCCACCACGTCCGTGCATTGTGGGTTGGCACAACTCCTCCATCGTTCGGAGATCGGGAGCTGGCATGTGATTATCACCACCCACCGGCGGGTGTTGATTGTTTGGTTCGTCGGCCATTTCCTCAACGGTTGAGAAATGAACACGGTGATTATGACGAATAATCCTCTCGGGATTTGATAGTGGTGAAAGAAGAGGGTGAGAAGTAGAAGATCGGGTGTGCATACACCAAAAACAAACACAAAATCAAAAAGGAAAACCAAATTTGAAAAGAAAATATTTTTGGATTTTTATATTTAATGAAAAATTAGATTTATTTTATTTTTGGTGATCGTTAATCAACCGTACTCGTTTCTTTCAAAACTACGCGCAGCGTGGCGGAGAAGCAAAGGTCCACTCGAAAGTGATTAAAAACCCGCCTCTTTCGGTCTGCAATTTAATGTCTAGACCATCCTTAAACCCCGTGTATAGGTTGTAGTAAAGAAATAATCCAAGAAACGTTTAATTTTCCGATCTCTTTTGTTGTTTATTCGGAATGGTTTACAACGCCCTCTCGAGAGCGAGGATTTATTATTAATGGTGAAAACACTTTAGGAAAAGTGTTTTTTAATTATTTTCTTTTTGTATTTTTATTTTTATGAAAACGAAAACTTCCGAGGAAGGGTCTTCAAAACACGATTCTTATGGCGAAACTCCAACTCTTTTCAAGCCTTCCCCGGCAGCGGCGCCAAAAATTGATTCGTGTCAATTATAGATCAAGGAATTGCACAGGAAATATGCAAAACCCGAGTCGTTTGTCCCGACGAAGATCGAATGGAATTTGTGTTCCCGGGACGTGATTCGTGTAGTGAATGAGAAAAAGAGTGATTGATTTGTGATTTTATACTACGAACAATAAAATAATAAAAGTAAACAACTAATTAAGCTAATGGAACAATTAAACTAAGCATTTATCCTAAAAACGAAAATTTAATTTAAAAACGGAACGCGACAAAATTTAAAAATGCGAATAAAAGTGATTTACTAAATTTTAAACTCTAAAAATGCAAAATAATTTTTCCTATATTAATAATGATAAAATAAAATTTTTGGAAAAAGAAAAATATTTTTTTGACTTTTTAATAATTTTTTTATGAATTAAAAACTAATTAAAACTATTTAAAAGATTTAAAAATAGTAAAACAAGTTGGAAAAATCTGGAAATTTTTGAGTAATTTTAATTTTAAATAAGAAATTTAATAAAAATGATTTCAGAAACTGATTATGTCTAAATAAGCTAAAACAGATAATAAGCTATTGCAAAATAAGCTAGAAATAAGCTAGAATAAGCCAAAAATTACAAAAAGCTCAGGAAGACTGAGAAGAACTAATTTAAGTCTAAGGGAACTCAGAAAACATCAATAAGCCCAAGGGATAATCCAAAAAGCTGCTGAACAGCTTATTCACACCACAGAAACAAACAGCCTCTGACCCTACTTTTCAGCCCTGAATAAGCCTTCAAATAAGCTGTTAAGTTGAAACTTAAGGGGGCAAAAGCTGCACACACCAGCTGAGAACTCAAAAAGCACAAAAGCCCTCTATCTAGCAACTCAATTGAACCTCAATTTGGCCCTAGAAAAACTGCTATTGGCCATAATTATATGAAACTCAGGTCTGCATAGATTTTTTTGAAACTTGCAGAACTGAATAAGCAGTCAAATAAGCCAACAAGCTGAAATCCCAGATGATATACTATTAGCCTACTATGTGATCTACTATAAAATCCAAAATTCAAGACTAGAGCTTAAATGAATAAGCCACAACTTGAGCTAAAAGAACAGCTATTGGGGCTGCTCTGCACAGAAATTGGTCTGCACAGCAGACCTGGAACTTTTTGGCGCAAAAGCTTGTGAGATTCTAAACCACAGCAAACCAACTTTTTCAAACTTACTTTAGCACCTAAAAACACCTCAGAAATACCAAAGTGAGGTTCTAAAATAATCTAAGCATATGCTGAACTTATTAAAGCAGATTTTGCTTTCAAGGCAAATAATGGACTACTCACTCTCATTAAGCTATAAACCTCAAATTTCTTCCTGAACTTAAACTTATATCACCTTGTATTGATTGAATCAATTCTGATCTATTTGCAAGTACACAGTAATTAGCTAGGCTAAAGCTATGCCAAACACTACTTTATCTCAACTGATTCTGCAATTTACTCTATACCTAACTAATTTAAGCAATGATCTATACTATATTATAATCTAAGCTAAAAATTAATCTGAAAATCAGAACTAAGTAACAAATAAGCTAGAAAAAACAAGCTGAAGGCTAATACTAAGAATAACAAGCTTGAAAAGAAATGTGGTGCTCACAAATGGTCCTGCTGATTTTTGAATGATCTCAATTACTAATCCTTAACCCAGGCTTACCAATAAGCCAAAATATACCCAACAAGCTCTTCCACAGTAGCTTGTTCTTCAGAAGCTAGTGATATTGACTTTTTGTTGACTTTGATGGAATTTGAGACTAAAAGCTGATTTGAACCAAGCTAAGACTTACACTAAGCTAATGAGCTTGTATAAGCTTGTATAATTCTGAAATACAGCTTATTGAAGCTGTGGTTTTGAATTATTTTTGTATTTTTTTAATATTTTTAGAATATTTTTGATTTTCACAAGAAAGTTTAACAAAAGTTGGAATTAAAAACAGAAATAATGCACGAGATGATTGAAAACAGCTAACAACAACTTTAATAAACTTAATTCAGAAGAACAAATAAAATTTAAACAGGATCAAAAATAGGAGCTTAAAACAGAAATTTCATTAATAATTCAAAGTTACAATAAGAAATTTAAAGACTACAATTAAAAACTAATTTAAGCAGCATAACATTACAAAAAAAAAAAAAAAAAAAAAAAAAAAAAAAAAAAAAAAAAAAAAAAAAAACTAACTCTCGAATACAAGAAATTACATCTCTATTTATAGGCTACCACTGAAGCTTCCAGGCCTTCCAGCTCATCAATCCGTGTGCTCCTCAGCTGCTATCTACCCTTAGATCGCCCTTGCTCCATACGTTTCAATCTTGGCCCTAGGATCAAGATAGTGATGTGTCTTGACCAATCCTTAGCTGCCACGCGTCATTCTCTCTGTCAGGATCTTCTAGAATAGCCAATCATTGCCCAATCTACCCTTAATTGTGGTAAATTTTCGTACGGTAAGATTAGGGTTCTAGGATGAATAGTAAAAATTGGGATTAGGGGTGAATTTTGGGAGGCGGGTTAGTGTGAGTGCGTTTGTTTTATTTTTATTTTTATATGTTTTTATGTGTTGACCGGGTGAAATGGATGGATCGGGTTTAGAATTTTTGGATTGGGCTGGTGGATGGTTTATTAAGATAGGTGGGCTGGAATTTGAGTTGGGTAGGGATTGGATTAGGTTTATTTAATATCCGGGTTTAAGGGTTAGAAAGGTTTAAGGGTTTTAATTCTAGGGACTTAAATATGTATCATGCTGAATTTCTAGGGACCGTGGCTGCCATTATTCAAAAGATGATCTAAGGGCTGAATTTGACGAGCTTTGATACTTGGAGGACCTGGGTTGACTTTTTGACCATATTTTCTTCCCGGTTCCGGTTCTTAGCCTATTCCGTATCTTGTGCTCGTCTTTCTGGTTTTCTTGTCTTTTTGTCGGTTTTTTTCGCGATATCCGTCCCTGCATAGACAAAACACAAAAACACTAAATCTTTTGGCATTATGGTCGGGTTTTTGGTCGTTTTGGTCCGGTTTTGGTCAAGAAAAGGTATGTGTTTAAGCACATACCACCGACTTATTTTAAAAGTTTAAGCCCCTGTAAGCCCCAATAAGCCCTTTTCCCAAACATACCATTAAGGCTGGTTTTAATGGTAAAAATTATCATCATTTTCACGTCAGCACAACATCACCATTCAACATATCATCGCTATCGTCACATTTTACTTTTTATGGTCGTCACCGCTAAAAATACTTATTTTATATAAACATGCCTCACAAAATATCTCACACACACTCACAATAAATAGAAGAGAAAAAAAAAAATGTGTTGAGGGTGATCACCATTATGTGCAGTTTTTAAATGTGAGGGATGATGTTGATGGAAGTCATGCGTGGCCATGGAGATATGTGTGAGGGTTCACCTTCCATTGTAACTAGTTTATGAGAAAACAAATTTGCTTAAAACTTAAAAACATAAAAATAAGTAATGTTATTATACTAAAATGCTTTACTTATAAAAGGTAATACAATCTATTAAATATTTAAATACTTAATTACAATTTAATCTACTGACATTTTTCACTCTCATTTACCTTACAACCATATATACATAAAAAGCTACACATACAAATTGATGCTACCATAAACCATCGCCTCTATGCGCGGATAATCGTCTAGTCATTCGTAATTCATATATAGTATGTCAACAAAAATGTTGACCTATACGGTTTTTGCTGTTAAGCTAATTTATGGCGTGTTTGTATTTACAAAAGAAAGTCTTAATAGCTTCTTACATCTTATTAAGTAAAACGCGATCATACATTGAGTGTTTTTTTTTTTTTTTTTCAGATGCGGAAACATTGAACATCTTACTCAATAAGAAATGATGCACATTTCTTATTATCTCTTAACCCTAAATACATCCATTCGTTCACTGCTTCACACCCTCGATACCCTTCATCTCATCAACACCCTCAAACCCTTCGCTAGCCTTCGCCGGCCACCTTGTGTCGCTGACTTCTCCACCTCCAACTGTCGTTGTCTCCGTCTCCAGTCCCAGTTTTTTTTTTTTTCTTTTTTTTTCTTTTTCTTTTTTTTTTGTTACCTTCTATGTTTTATTTGTATCAATTTTAAGTTTATAATAAAAATGATTTGTTTCATTTTTACACACATTTGTAACATTGTGACGGTTTAATATATAAAATGCAAAAACGAATGGTCAAATGCATTCCTTTATATAAAAACAAACAACATTATTTCATTCAAATTTTTACTTTTTAGTCACCTGTTAACAGTAAGATGTCGATCACCTGTTAACAGTAAGATGGCGTAGTCACTCGAAACATCTTAATAAAACAAACAAGTCTTGAGTGTTATATAAAGTTGATTCACATAAATTGAACACTGAATTAAATATGGATTGGAATCCTTTAAAATTGATTTAAAGATTAGGGCAAATGGTACAAAAAGACACTAAACTTATGGTCCGTTTTCAATCAGCGTACTCTTCTTTTTTTCTTGCATAAAAAGGCGCCCAACAAAAATTTTCAGCCAATTTAGGTTTTTTACTAACTTTCGTTAACGCATTTCGTTAGTGAATTACATGTTTGGTCCTTGAATTCGTATAATCATTACATGAACGGTCATTGAATTTTTTTTCAAAATTTTTTTTTTTGAATCGAATTTTTTTTTTCTAATTTTTTTTTCGAAAAAAAAATTTAGAAAAAAAAAATTTGAAAAAAATTGTTTTTGAAAAAAAATAAATCAATTTTTTTTTTAAATTTTGAAAAAAAAAAATATTTTTGAAAAAAAAAATCAAAAATTTTTTTTTAAAAGTTTCTGAAATTTTTTTTCAAAAACTATTTTTTTCAAAATTTTTTTTTCTAACAGTTTTTTTTTTTTGAAAATATTTTTTCGAAAAAAAAATCAAAAAAAAGCTTTAGAAAAAAAATTCAAAAAAAAAAGAATCAATGACCAAACATGTAATGATTATACGAATTTAAATACCAAACATGTAATTCACTAACGAAGTGGGTTAACGAAAGTTAGTAAAAAACTAAATCGGCTGAAAATTTTTGTTGGACGACTTTTTATGCAAGAAAAAAGAATAGTATCCTGATTGGAAATGGACCCTAAATTTAGTGACTTTTTTCTGTCATTTGCCCTAAACATTAGTGGTAATGTTATCTCACAATTAAAAATAAAATTGGTCCCTCAATAGGCCTCACTTTTTTGTTTATGAGAGAAACTCATCGGTCATGTTCATATCAACTTGAGGGGATCGGATCCCAATCTATTAAATATTTGTTTCATCAAAGCATAACAAAAGGTAGGTTATAGCAAGCAATGTAATTTTTGGTTTGCAAAAGATTGTCGTATTTTGTTTAGAAGTTAACAGTAGGTAGCAAGGTAGATTCTGATTATTTTAAGTTAAAACAAACATAAGTAAAGTTTTACAGATTTAAGTCACATTTGCATAATTGATCAGAGTATACTATATACATGTTAGTATTCTATACGTTAACATACTTTATACATAAAATTAGCATTTTGATCGAAGTTTATCAAACATTTACCACGTGAATTCGTATCACACAAACCAGAGGTGATCAAAAACCATACTATGAGTGACATGTTTCAAGGTGGCCTCCGAAATGCAATACTCGTTTCAGATTTGCCACTGGAAATCTTAAACCACAGAATCAGCCCAACCTCTTAAAATCCTGAATTCAGATCTTTTTTGCACCCTATTTACAACTACCAAAAATATTGTCTTCAATGTTGCACTAAACTTAACTACCAAAACCAAGCCAAAAAATGTACATGTTTGATATACGATTATGAGTTACGACTAACCCTTGGGAGAAGGTTAGCTGTACTGACATACGAACCCTTGGGATCTTCTGTAGCTTGTTCTTTGTGTGTGTTCAATCTTTCCTGTAACCGGATGGTAATGTGATAAGAAAAGGAGATAATACTGTCAATAAGGGGTATGTATGTGTATCGAAGTTTTGGTACCAAGTCTTACCATTAAATTGGCATTTTGAAGCTTCAGTTTTTCTGAGTTAATGGTTAGCCAATTAATCTCAGACTTGAGGCTCAAATTTTCAGTATTGAGGGCTTCAACTTGTGCAGCAAGTTGGTCTTCTACAGCCTTGATTGTCAAAATTTGAAACCAAATATTATTAGAATATTTTAGAAATTAATCATGCAGGTCTATTAATGTGGGATGGAGAACATTTGATACCTGTTCCTTCAATGTCGACCTTACGGCAGCTTCTCGATTGAACTATTTTCTCCACTCCCTTTTCAGTTCTCGCTCATCCTGTATCAACGTTCTCGACCTAGTAGCAGCTTCTCTAATAAACTGCTTTCTCCTCTCCCTTCTGAGTTTCCGGTCATTGTGATCATAATCACTCACATTAAACAAACTGTGAGGCATCTTTAAAGAAACAATTTCCATGTAACATTTACCAAATTCTAATACTTTGACCTGTCTGTTTAGTTAAACAATATCTTAGGACAATACAGATGTCCTCATGCCCAGAATGTAAAAGAGAACCTGCAGAAGCAATCTGTGAGGTGTCGAATTGAGAATAGGTGATGTCATGTTGGCAGCTGCATAAGGAAAGTCCTTATGATTCAATTTGATGAATGGGTTGGGAGAAATAGCTTCTTCTACTTTAGGCGAAACTTTGGCAGAAGCAACAGTGACACCAGTTATTTTACTAGAAGCTCCATCTGTTGGTACAAAGGTTCATTGACCATATAAGCATAAGTAAGTTTGTTTACACTTGCATGCACTTGTACTAAACTTATTATGTGATGCTAATAGTAATAATATTAATGCTGCTAGGAGAATAGATCTATTAATGGGACTTACAAGTAATAGGTGGCTCTTCACTGCTTTTCGGACCATTTTGACCCACCTGAAATAACAGCAAGAAATTTAGCATCACGTCGGGTAAGAATACATAAACATGAAAGTTACTGCGTAGGAGAAGTTGAAATTCTTACCTCAGTTGTATTCCCGTCACTTCCTTCACTATTTAAAACATTAAGTTAGTTATATCAAATATACATCTTTGATATGGAAACATACTTGGATCCTAATTAAGGAATTCTCAGGTGCACTCAGAGCAACATGTACATTGATCAGTTTAGGCATGTGATTTATCGTACCTGTGAGAGATCCCACTGTCTTTTCCACTATCACGATTGCCATTCCTTATTGATGTTGACAATCCATTCGATCTTTTCAACTTCTTGATCAAACCTTTATCATCCCCAGACGACATAGCAGGAGAATCAATGTCCCCTGGACTACTTTCCTGCATTACCATTTACCACAAAGATGATTTTGGTATTAAAAGTTCTAAAACTGTAAGCTTGATGTTTAGGTTGATAGACATAGTGATCTTGAGATAGTATGATAACTTACAGCATAAAGACCTCCATGTGGATAGAACGAAGCATAGGCTGGCATCACATGCTGATTTTGCAATTACAGAAAATGTCAGTACCTGATATATAATATATCTTGATACATCTAAAGAAACTGTAGATATTTATTTACATGTAAAGATACATGCGGAGGTCCCAACATATGAGGGGGAAGGCAATGAGGAGATGAAGCGGACGGGTTGGAGTATGTAGGCATAGCCAATGCAGGGCCATAATATGCCTACGCAAATCTATCTAAGTAAGACTTGATTCAATAGCTCAATGACGGAATTTTAAAAAGGTGCATAATCAAAATAACCTGCAAGGCTGCCCAATCAGCATATACATGATCACTGGTCTGCTGCAGGGGATCCTGCTTCTGCAAGAGTTGAGTTATAAATAAACACGTAAAAACGCAATATTTATGTCTGTAGCAACTGAAAAATACAGATTCATACTGAAAAATACAGATTCTTTGGAGTTTTAAGTTGCATTTTGAACAAACACGGAGAAGATATGAAGAACACTTTGGAGGTTACCGGTGGAGGTGAAGAGGATTCTTCACGCTTACAAGCTTGTGTCTCGTCGTAGGTTCCCATAGGAGAGCACCTTAAAATGTGTTAATGAAGATGTGTAAAATCTTTTATGCGGGGGTCACTCAGCTGCAAAAGTACATAAAGAACAAGCTTTAAATAATACACTCAGCACAAATACTCTTCCATCTAATAACTATAGCCATTTTTTGATATAGTAATAATAAAGGGTCATGTTATCAAATTTACACAAGCAAATAACTTGTTGAGTCTGCACAATCCAATGGCTAGTTATATATTACTGTAATCTGTTTTTCATTTTTTCCCTTCTTTCCAAAATGGGTCCTTGCGCCATCACAAGCACTCCATCACTAGAGTACAAATAATCCTAATATTTTGATGATAATAATAAGTAATTAGTTAATATAAACTCATCAACATTACAGGTCGTATCAACATGTTGCAGAATAACCGAATCATATTTCATTAATAATTATATGGTAACAATAACATCAAGTAAACACTCGAAAATAATTGCTAATGGTTTCCGACCTTTTGGCCGACTAATCCACGGGGTTTGAACCCATCGCCATACATACTCAACTCAAACCAGGTAAAGCCCTCCCTTTTCAGGAGGTTGGCGGTTTGGGGAGAAGTCAGGTATCACTATGGGCATGGACATGAAAAGAGGGTGGAACTGGAATGGGTATGATTGTGTGAAAACTTCTGTTTGGTTTATAATGGGTTTGGGTTTGAAAGCCATTGTTAAAACATTCTTTGTTTACTACCATTTTTGTATTTAGATTGAGTCACCTCTACGTTAGCGTCACATCATCCCCTTCTCATCACCTTCCCACCACCATTGCCCCCGTAACGGTTGTCACCTTAATTTCCATTTATCTATACCCCACAACATACTCATACGCGCAAACTGTCAAACACGCAAAATTTTGTTTTAGGGATGCCTTAACATACTATATGATCAAACATAAAAATACAAATGGATATTTCATACAAGTACTTATTATGTAACAAACATCTAAAGACAACCATCTAAAACAGAAGTCGCAAACAATCACCATAAATAAAATTCTACAATATCAAAATAACATGAGATGTACAAAACTAAAACATTAACAAACTAGAAATCATCAACAACAAAAAAAAGGTTTAAAAAAACTCACCCTGCGTCTGGATATTGAGAAATGCCGCCAATATTTCATTAATTTTGAGAGAAACCCGGGAACTATTTTTATAAAACCTGTTTTTGTCAAGCCCATAAACACTTTTAAACCCAACAACTAAGGGCCCATTTGGTAAATGGGATTTAGCAGGTTTGGATTCAATAATTCATGAAATTAAGTGTGTGAGTGTTGAAAAAAAAGTTTACAAGGCTGATTAATCGTCGATTAGGTGCTACAAGGCCACTGACCTTGCCGATTTATGTAACTCGGTCAAACAAATAGGTCAACCGTGGTCAACGGCGATCAACGGCGGTCAATGGTAGTCAAACTTGCCGGAAACCTATAAATCTTGCCAGAAGTACCCAAAACTCACTGTAAACTTATTTTAATCAATTATAGTAACTGTTTAAATCTATTACAAGTTGTTTTTTAGAAAATATCTTGCTGAAAATACCTAAAACTCACCGTAAATACACAAAACTTGCCGGAAATAACTAAAATTTGTCAGTAATGTCAATCCGATTAATCACCGATTAATCCCGCCTAGACCGATTACAAGCTACAAGGTTGTCGACCGCCCGACTACCAATTCACGATTTTTGCAACCTTGATTCTTTTCAAATGAGACAAGGGTATTGAATCATAGATTTTAATCTACCCTATGTCAACTAATCAAAAAATTCTTTTTATTTGATAGAATTTTTTCAACAACATATAATTCATTCTTTTTTTTATTTTATATTTTTTTTATTTCAAACAAATAAATAAAACTTATTAAACATATATATAATTTAAATATTAATTAATTTTATCTCTCTTTATTTTCTTTCAAAAATTTCTCAAATCCGAATCCAATGTCAATTCCATTTACAAACCAAACGCACCCTAATTGTACAATCTACAAAATTGTATTCATTTTGTTCACCGATATAACATGTAAAAAACAAATTTTACCTATAGTTTTGACATTTTTAGCCGACCAATTTACGAATTTTACACCCAGCGTCACATAGACTTAAACTTGATTTCCTATCAGATAAAGTTAGCGCGGTCACTCCCCTGCTCTCCACCTTAAAATTACCATATACATTTTAGTTCAGATTCTCATTTTGATATGCTGTAAAATAATTGTACACTTCAAATTTTGACAAATTTAAACTTAAAAGTTTTATATTCTCTATAGATAAAATGTTCATGAGAGAATATAACTTTGTTAAACTCGCAAGAAAAGAGACTTGTCAAATTCCAATTTTGTCATAGATTCTTTTGTCAAACCAGGAATTCAACATACATACATTTACCAGTTGTTCTTCAATAGTACTCCGTATTAAACAAATAGTAATAAAGCAGGAAATATAAAACTTATAACTAAAAAGTTTGCTTCACTAGCAAGAAGAGAATATATACTGTTCCAAAATCATATCATTACACATCAACAAGAAGATCATTTCTAAGTTCTAAAAACAAGAAGATCATTTCCCTTTTTTTTTCTTTTAAAAGTAAAAAACAACCAACATTCCAAAAAAACAAAAATATCTGTTACCATAACATCATACGCTATTACAAACTACTACAGGCAGTACAACAAAAACCAATAAATATAAAAAAAAACTTGTACACAACATCTAAAATCATCAATCAGTCATATTCGTCGTCTTTTCTAACCAACAAAAAATAACCCAAAACAGCACAAACAAAAGCAACTAAATTCCCTTCTTTGATCAATATCTTAGCAACAGTTTTCGTAATCTCGATAGTTAATTTCTTCCCTTCAACAACCAACGACTTTCTCGGTTTTCCAAAAAAAGTCAACAACACAAGTACCGAAATCCACGTGACGACTGTGGCTGGGATGGCGACTGCTAAAGCAGCCGCCATCGAAACCAGCCCGAAAATCCCGCCTAAAGCGATCGAGGCGTAGATCGCGGGCCACCCGGATGACGTGTCGGGTGACCTGTCAACAGAACTGTCGTACCACGACAGTACTGATTTTAACATGTTCCAAGAACATGATAAAATAATAGTATAGACAAACAAAAATAGAAACACCCATGTTCTTCTTTTACTCATGATGGTTAGTACTAGTACATATGTTTTGTTGAGTTGTTCTAGTTTGTTGTTGTTAGTATTATTTGACATGATTGTGTTAAGGTAAAGTTGTATTGGGATTTTGGTTTAATGGTGGGTAGGGTGAGTAAAGATGTTGTTGTATTGGGTTGAATGAAGGTAAAGGAGAGGATGAGAAATTGGGAAAGGACGAATGGAGCACCAAAGAAACACACAAACACACTTGTGAGTGTGTGTGTACATTTCTAGGAACTTTGTATTGTAATGACTTTTTTAGATTTACGTCGATCGATAAAAAACAAGTACTAGTACAGTAGTTTAAAAAAATAATTATTAAAGTGGTAGCGACCGGCGACGTTTATATGAAAGTCACTTGTGGCATCAATAAAAATGGTGCTCAATCATTAAAGTGGTACTTGTGTCATAGCCCATTATGTGTACTTTTTAAGCGACTTTTTTACAGCTATTTTTCATATATTAAGCGACTTTCTATTTTGTTTTTTTCCAGCCAAAAATTCAAACTTCGAAAAATTTTATTTTATTCTTTTTGCCTCTTCCCAATGTTAAGCGACTTTTTTTACTTTGAGCGACTGACGACTTGTACTTTGAGCGACTTTTTTTACCTTCCACCTTGTGAAAAACTAGAAGGGGGGTTGAATAGTTTTTACCGTTTTAAAATTATTTCGCTTTGAATACTTAACGTGATTTCAACTTAAAGCAAATAATCAAACAATATAAGTAAAGCAAGTAAGGAAAGAAACATTCAAACCACAACACAAATGTTCATAGTGGTTCGGTCTACAAGGATTCTCTTCCTTGCCCTACTCCACTCCTCGAGCCTCTAACTCGAGAGTTTTTCTTCACTAAGAAACAAGCTCCCTTCTAGGCGGAGAAAACCTTTACACGTTGCTTACTCTTTATCCGGTACAAAGCTATATACCGAGTTCTAGTTCGAGGTAGAACCAACCTAACGTCGCTTACACTTTTTTCGGTACTAAGCTAAATACCGAGTTCTTTACAAGGGTACAACCACTCCCGACACTCTATGTGTTTTGAGGACTAAAACACTAACCGATCACTACTGAATGTTTGGTATAACAATGATGTGTGATAAACTACAAATCACACAATATCTAACTAACAAAACTTGCAACAGTGTGTTGAAGCTTGTGATGCTCGATCTTTTTGCCACAAAAGAAAGATCTCTACAAATGAAATGAATGAATGAATGGGTTAGTAATATATGAAAGAATGTATAATGTAGTTTATGATATATGAGTGATGAGTGAACTTGAATGATCAGCTTGCTATTTATAGGCAAACTGATCAAATAGTCAACGGATTTGGCGGAACCAATTTCAGGGGTCCGCCCTTTATGTTGTTTGGTTCCGCCGGGATCTGACAGCTAAATCTTCACATATCTTTTCAAATCTTGCCAAGATCTTACGCAATCCAATTCTTTGCTTGAAGATCTTTCCAAGATATTTACTAAATCTTCAAGATATCCTAAAGATATCCAAATGATGTATGCAATGATGTCATGAACATATTTCCATTTTAAGAATTAAAATGTAAATAATGTAAATGTATATATGTATGTAATATGTATCCTAGTGATCATGTAGCATGTATATGATGAGTTTTAAAAGCTTATTACTATAAATGTAAAAGACTTTAACTTATATTTATGCTTTGCTAAAGATAAACTTTATAATTGTCATTAACAAAATATAGCAAAGATCGTAAAATATAAATAACATTTTTAGGACGATATTTGTATTAACAATCTCCCCCTTTTTGTTGATGACAAAACATAAAATTTATTTTTAAGCAATGGAATAAGTAAAGTGTAAGTCTTTTAAAAATATAGATTAAACTAGTTTTATGCAAGTTTTGAAATCTATTTTAGGCATAAAACATGTACTGACTGTAATGTATGAGCTTAATCTAATCTCTCCCTTTTTGTCGAAACAAAAAGAAGAAATGCATAGCGAAATGTGATGAATGGCTCTTGGTGATTACTCCCCCTAAATTGGAGTACAAAGTATGGTGCATGGATTTTGAGAACTTTAATAGCTCCACATTGGATAATACTTCCCCTAATTGGAGTGCCAAGGTTATGATGCATGTATGATCCTACAAAAACAATAGTTAGTGTATGATAATGTTCCCTCTTGATCAATACTCCCCTTTGCTAGGGTGCCAATGTATATGATGCAAGGATTATGAATGCTACAAAACAAGGATTAGTACATGATATGCTCTCCCTTGATCAATACTCCCCGTTGCTAGGGTACCAACGTATATGTTTCAAGGATGAGAAATGCTACAAAACAAAGGTTAGTTGTAGATAATTCAATCCAACCAAGTGATATGAGTTCAACCAAACATTGTAGTTCAACCCGGTTGACTAAAAAAGTCAACTAAGTAAAATTGTTCAAACCAGGCTAATAGTTCAAACCAACCATCTAATAATGCAAATGTTAGTAATTCAATCCAACCAAATGTAATGCACAATTATTAATCACACATAAGCATTAACATAACATCCTTCCATTGAAAATTATTTATGACCGAAGTCATAAATTGAGGTGTTACAAAAGAAAATAAAAAATAACCTAAACTAGTGATCCTAAAAGTCCTATAAAAGGAAAAACAATAGAGAGGATCCTAGCATCTATTGTGGAGGATGTGAAAGAGCATTTAGGCGCTCTAGGATGTGGTTCAAAATGAACCGCATTTCGTTTTGTAACTCATGAACCAAGATGTTGGTCCGTTGAGTCAAGTGGACGGTCCTCTCACACATGGAACATCCATGTCTAGGGTAGTTTGGAGGAAGGTTTGGTTCATTAGTTGGTGGTGGTGGTGGTTGGTTGTTTGTTGGTGGAGGTGGTGGAATATAAGTTGGAGATATGATTGAAGCTAGTAGAGTGGATTGTAAATCCATGGCTTCACTAAGGTGGGAATCCACCATATTGGAGAAGGCATAAAGACGATCAAGTTCTTCATTGATCTCGCCTTGGGTGTTGGGTTGGTTAATCCACATTCCCTTATCAATGGCATATTGAGGGTGGACCTTGGTGAAAGGGGTTGAGGTTGCGGTTGTGGTGGTGCTTGATCACAGCAGAGAGGACCGTGAATATCCTGATAGATGGGATGGAAAATGAGTGGTTCTCGAGCCTCAAAAGGCATAGGTGGTGGATTTGTGGTCCTAGGAGGTAGGTCTTCAAGGGTTTCTAAGTATGGGTGTGGTGATGTTGGTAGAGTAGCAAATAGCTCCATTGGATGGAGTTTGGGTGAATGTGGAGGTGATGGTGATCTAGTTGGTTGAGATGGAGCGGGTGGTGGTGTGGTAGCCACTGGAGTTATGGTTGGTGGTGGAGTGTTGATGATGATATGAGGTGGTGTTGGAGTTGAGAGAGTGAGAAAATTCTCATTTGCTATTGGTGATGAAATGTTCAATGGGGATGACTCTTCTGATGAAGAATTGAGGTTCACAAAACAATAAGGTCTGACACTCATTCGAGCTGTCCTTCTTGGTGGTCTGCTTGTTGATGAGTTGTTGGACTTAGTCATTTTTGAGATGAGAAGGGTTGCTTAGAAATGCAGGAATAATGCTTAGAGATGATGGGAATGTGTGAATTGTGATCAACTAAAGCTTCTAATTTATAGGCAGTAAGGTTTATGGAACTTTGTGTTTGGATTTGATGTTGATCCATAGAGAAATGTTGGTTCCTAATGATTTGGAGGAAAAAAATGAACTTGTCATATCACCAAAGTCAATCCATAGATATGGAGTTGAGTGAGTTTGGGAAGATATGCAGTAAATGAAAAAGGTGAGTGGGAAATCTATTGATTTGACTGATCCACGGATTGTAAGGAACCAATTTGAGGGTTCCTTGCTTGTTACAGAAAGGTAACTTGAATGAAAATTTGAATTTTCAAATTTTGGGTGGGAAATGAATTTCTTATAGTTCTAAGTGTGCCTAAATGATTCTAATGTGCTTAAATATCAGTAGTAGAATCCTAAGAACTAGAATCAATAATCTAAGGTGCGGGATTAGATGGGAAATTTGAAAAAAGTTACTGTTGAATGGCGGAGCCAATCGATAACAAATACGGACCCAAAATTTTGGTTCCGCAGAATCCGCTGGGCTTAATTTGGGGGAGCCAAAAATTTCAACAGACGGAACCCGGATTTTGGTTCCGTCATTTCCGCCGATCCAAAAAAGTTAACAGAGGGCATGTCAAAAGACCCGAAACCCGTTCAATTCCCGAAAATTATCCTAAATCATATGTAATTAATTAGTTGTGATTGTTTAAAAGCAAAAACACAGGTTCTAACATATGATAACACATAGATCAAACGGACGATTTTGAACTTACCATATATGGATGTTAAGCCAAATAGTGGCTTAAACACGAAAAATCGATAACATCAAGTGTTATCATCCTGCATTGTCAAGTTAGTTCACATAGATGTTTAGTACCAACATAATATCCTAAAAAACATAACAAATCACCACATCATTGTTTGAAATTGTTTATACCAAACACTCCCTAATTCCTCACTACTTGTTAATTTTCTTGCTGAGCTTCATTATCCAACGCCCAATATTCTTCATCATTCCTCTTGTTTGTCGGAATTTCTCAGATTGGTTCTCGATAGGTGGAAGTTGGCTCATGTATTCGGGAGGAGGAATCCTAGAATTGGGCAAACCATCATCCTCACTTACGGATGATGATGATGATGATGAGGTTAGAGGATGAGCACGTTTACCTTTTGACACGGCTACTCTATGGTCACTAAGAGGTACGAAGGTATGTGGAATGTCAGAGTAGTCGGGAAGGAAACCTCTAGCATTTGGAGGAATGGGTGAAAAAGCTCTAAAGAGACGGGTAAGAAGCATCCCGTAAGGCATGGCGGTGGTACCCAACACCGAAATGTCGGCCATTCTCTTGGCGACATAGTAAGCTAAGTTGAAGGGTTGATGGGTGGACACACAATAGAGCATGTAGCAAAGGCTTGCATTTAGATGATCCCTATTTCCTATGGTGCATATAACATTAGCTCGAAGAATCTCTTCCAACTTTTGAATTGAGGCCTAAGCTCGTTTAGCTCTATGTCAAACGGGTCTCTATCTACTTGACGACCTTGTCGGTTGGTCCTAGTTTGGTTGTTCCTAGGGACAAAGACAAGATCACGAATAGTCTATTTGGGAGTCAATGGAGTGTCGTATGGAGGCATATGATCATGGAGAGAATCTAGGATTGACAATGACCACTTGTCGAAATAAAGGCAAGTGCCTTGACCCAGAATTTCTAAGACTTCCGCGAATTGGTTTAAAGGGATGGTGAATTCGTGTTGGTTGACTTTGAAATGGATGCTCATGAGACCATAGTCGTTTGAACTAAGAACAACGCTAGCATAGAATTCTAGCACGAATCTAGGAACTATAGGTTCATCTATGTCTAGAAGACAATCAAATTAGAAGGCGGCTAGTTGTTCTCGGATGTTGGTTCCTTCTAAGAATGAGGGGTCTACGGTTCTACCCTCGTGAACGTATCATTTTTCTAAAGCCTTAAAAATTTTGACTTGGTCGTCTGTGAGTCCTTTTGTCTTATGGTGTTTGGGTAGGTAATTGAGGGCGTCTTTGTGATCATAGTATGTTGCGGGAGGCATGATTTTATCCTAGACACGAAAATTACATAGTTTAGTTAAAACTATCGAAAATACATATATAAATTTCTAATGTGTGCCTACATGGGGACAATGTGGAGGTGCGGTTATCTCGACTCCTTTTGATGCATGAAAATTTCGTTTATGCAAGTTTTATAACAAAACGAGAGATAACCCAAACGCTCCTATTTCAATGTAGCTTCGATTGAATGTACCCAAAAATACATATTAGTTATTGTGACATTTCGTAATTTCATGTCACTAATTTTTATATTTTAATTACCTAACTATTTTATTTTTATTATTTTTTTTTTATAATTAACTTCGTCGGAAGTTATCCGCGTACGACATAACACGTTCAATTATTCAACCGACACTAGACTATGTCCAGTC
This sequence comes from Artemisia tridentata subsp. tridentata, assembly GCA_021014915.2. Classification (NCBI taxonomy): domain Eukaryota; kingdom Viridiplantae; phylum Streptophyta; class Magnoliopsida; order Asterales; family Asteraceae; genus Artemisia; species Artemisia tridentata. The sequence continues at coordinate 200,388,985 of CP139505.1, forward strand.
TACACTTTTTATACACTTTTGGTTCCTTACAATTCTATTTTAAAAAGTCACTTTTCACTTTTTCCATTTTTACGTAAACCTTGCACCTTTTACGTTTTACGTGATTTAAACCTTCATTTTTATGTTCTAACCACATTTAAATCTTCCGATGATCTCACCACTAATCTAAATTACTAAAATATGTTATGAAAACAAATTTTAATATTTTTGAAAGTTCTTAGATTTTTACATTACCCGATTTTACGTTTCGCGTCTTAAAAACTCCATGTTTTAAATTACCGGGAGCAAACTACACACTAATAACTAAATTTAAACTTTACAAACCCACTAACTAGTGGGATGGATGGTTTTTGAGTCTCACCAAAGCTACATGGCTTGGTGATAAATCTTAGTTCATAATATGATAACATGTGTACACACTTGTCTTCCACTAACCACATTTGCACATCATTTGATCATTTTTACATGCAAAGTCTCCCATTTCTTGTTTTCTCCACCATATGAACGAACCAAAACAGATCCAAATCACCCATTTCATCCAAATTTTCACTAATATATTGATCTTGGATTAAATATCTTGAAGGCCTAGTCTTAATCTTGGTTTATTTCACTCAAACAACACTCAATCTCATCAAATCTTGGTGTTTTCTTGAAGTCTTCATCAAGGTTGTTAAGGGTTCTTTTCTCCAGCCCACAAGCCTCATTAGAAGTGTTTCTACAAGGTTAAAATGGGTTCATATTGATTTGGGTAAAAGCTTTGGAAGTTTGGGTTTAGTTGGTGATTTAGGATTAGAGGTTCATGTTCTTGATTTCTTGTTTTCCATTCATCAATCTTTTGTAAGGAACCAACCCTCATTTTCATTTTCATTTCTCTACTGATAATCATGTAACTTTATGTATTTTTTATGGTATATAAGTTATTTGTGCTTGAATATGCTTGGTACATACTAAAAATTACAAGAAAATCCTAAAGGACTAGACATGCAAACTGTGATTCTGAATCAGGGGAAAAGATGGAATAAACTATACTAATCAGTAAACATTGGTCATAAACTAAAAATATGGGGTTGTAGATCTATGTCTTGTGGTCGTTTTGACGGGTATTTCATTGAATAACTCATTATGATGATTAAACTAGAAATATTTTCGTGAAACATGTTACATCCTGAGTAACAGATTTGAAACGTATCAAAGTCATTTTTTTGTGAATAACCCACTGTTACTCAAAACATAAAAGTTGTAGATAACATCTTAACTTAAACTTGGCCGCAAACGGGGAATTAATTGGACTTGTAGAACTCTAGATATCGCGATTTTCGTGGGACTGTTGTAATGTTAGAAACTTCTGAAGTGAATAATATGGGTAGACGGGTAATTTTGCTACTTTGTTGTAATTTTTGACTTAGTGGGGCCCACAAAACTTTTTAGTACAGATGAATACCTTTCCGGGGATATAAAGAAGTTAATTTTTTGACTTACGGTTTGCAAATAACGGATTTTTGAAAGTGAACAAGTTATTAAAATTTCCATCAGCATTAGGTTAAAAAGTATAAAATGTTTACACTTTATAAAACTTGGACCTCTAGGTATATTGTTGAACCATCTAATATAATTTGAACCTTTAGACTTAATTTGAACCTTTTTGACTAAAAGTTGACCATTGGGCTAAATTTGAACCTTAGGCTAATCTTGAACCTTCATAACTTATTTTGGACATAGAAACAATTATAGACTTAACACTTGAATTTTTGTAAGAAATGTAAATGTTATACTTGAAGATCATTTTAAAAGGGCTAAAGTTAATCTTGATATTTATTTAAACTTTATGTACCAAGCATAATTGAGATCATAATTTATATAGCATATAATAATGATTGTATCATTATTCATAAAGGCTAAGACACGCGCGTATATTCTAGGTTGCTCGTAGGGTTCTTGCGGTTATTGCTTCATTACTTCATTTTGATCGTTCGCTTTGCTACGGTGAGTTCATAGCCCCACTTTAACTCTTAAACTGTTTATAAACCCATTGGGGGAGATACATGCTAGTTTTACAAACTGAATACAAGTAGTTTTTGGTATGCTTGACCTGATTACATGATTATAGTTATTGAGAAATCTTTTGCCATTCAAGTCCCTAATTTCATGAACCGTTAATTCCGTGGGAAACGCTAGTATTATGAATATGCATATTTGGCTTGACAAGCCTGACCGGGTGAGTAGCGCTCATACATAAACGGCCACATAATATTGAGAGATTCTTGGTAAATTGGAAAATTTACCTCTAAGGGGCATCATTAAATTTCAGTCAAGGTTCGGTGCCATGGGCTCGATGCTATAATCTTATTTCCCGACTTGTATTCGTTACATGTCAATTTATGAATAATGCTTGTATTCAAATTATTATTTATTAAACTCTATGAATTCACTCAACTTTATGTTGACTTTTTAGCATGTTTATCTCAGGTTCGCAAAGTGTTAAATGCTTGGATGGGCGTGCAAGGACATGGATGGATGGACACGTGTTATTTCACATTCGATGGAACTCAAAAACTTATATTGTGTCTAAATTATGAACCTTTTGGACTCTTGTCCTGTTTAAACTTTTGGGACCTAAATTCGTTAAACTCTGATTATATCAAATGAGAACTTTGTTTAAAAACATCTTTAAATTATTTTGATGTTTTCTATGATTACAACTTCGATCAACAAATAACACCCAATTAAGTCTTCCGCTGTAAAACAAGTCTTCCGCTGTAAAACATGATTTTTGGGGGTGTTATAGATTGGTATCAGAGCATAAGTTATAGTGAACTAGGTCATTTTCTTTTAAAAACCTAGACTATAACCTTTAATTTTTCAAAAGTCATGAGTTCCATCATTTTGTCTGATATCCATGCGCGCCTACTTCCTAAATTTCCTATTACTCCATTGAGTATATATCTTTATTATATTACACTAAGGATAATTATAGGAGCACTATAATTATTTCTTAACTCGTCCGATAATCTACGAAAGTATCACTTCTTATGTATGTAAGCTTTTGTGCACTAAACTTCCTTGGTGTATTATATGCTATTTGTGAGCATTGTAAATTTCCATCCGGAAATTTATACACATCTTCAAGTTATATCAGACATTGTAGGTGATTACAATGATCTCTTTTATTTATCAGACATTGTAGATGATTACAATGGTCTTTCTTATTTATCAGACATTGTAGGTGATTACAATGATCTCTCTTATTTATCAGACATTGTAGGTGATTACAATGATCTCTCTTATTTCTCAGACATTGTAGGTGATTACAATGGTCTCTCTTATTTCTCAGACATTGTTTGTGATTACAATGGATAAGTTATTCCATTTCTCTAAACTCTTTAATAACCGTATGTAATATCATTTCATATAACATCGAAACATGTTACAGTTTATCAATTTCTATTGATTGTCTTACTCCCCGTGAACTCATGTTTTCTGAGCATTTCTGCTTACTTTCCGAAGCACCACTATTGATACTACGTATATAAAGATTATTCATATACACTTTGTTTACTCTCGTCTACTTATCTTTATAAATGTTTAACTGATTCTTATTCTTTATATACTCAGTCTATCGATTCCCCATGATTATCTCACTATCCACCTCCGAAAATGAACTTGAATATTTGTCCTAAACTTTTGGAACACTACATCACCTCGTAACCCATCACCTAGAAACAAATTAATTAAATTGAACACGATTTTAACCTATCATCTCATAACATTTTTACTCCAAGTGGTGGGATTTATTCAACCCATAATTATCTACTATTTTGCATCAACATGTTGCGACAACTTCTGTCCGTTGCACTTGCTATTTCACTATCATTTTGTAAACAATTTTATTATTATTTTATAAACTATCCTTTCACTATATTTCAAACGGATTTACTATGCTATTCAGAATTTCCTTACTAATACCTTATAAATTAATAACCATACTTACTACCAACTTATAATTGTTTTGTTAATCACTTATAAACTATTATGTAAACACCTTACAAATAAGTTTTGCCATTACCTTGTGAAACTATTTTACTATCATTTTATAAACCATTTCGCTAAAATTTTATACACTAATTGTCACTATCCAATCAAAAATTTCGTCATTATTTTACAAGATACTTCACCACCATCTTATAAACTAAATCATTGAGATACTGCAACTACATAAACTGTTTTGGACTAGTTCCGGATATACTCTCTTGTTATAACCTTGCAAATCGTTATGTCAATTACCTTATACCAAATTTGTCACCATACTATAAAGTAGCGTAAATATTGCTTCGTAATCCATCGTTTTGAACCCTTCTAGTTGATGTGAGTATGACTTTAAATTTGTTACCTCGGATCATGCTGTCTCTTGACACTTACCTTCGAAACGTGATTGACTAACGTCTCATTCTTCTTCTCGTTACTTCTTATGATTTTGAAGAACAACATTTGTTGTTGTTTTTATTGTGTTTTGTGTTGGCAATACATAAGTAGGAAGATTTATAATCATCTTATTGAAATGGATTGGGACGCCTCTTCATTTGAATAAGAAAATTATAAACCGCCGAACTATAATTTTATAATTCCTTACTTACATGGATTGGGACGCCTCTTTATGTAAGTGACGAATTATAAATGAGTAGGCATATGTGTATCCGCCATAGCGTGCGTACGAATCATTCTTTGGGCTATGAACTCCTCTCGACTCGTAATTTCTTACGTTGACTTTTCCAAATTTGTATCGACCGCCGCGACCTTGATAAGCTAACAGTAATATACTATTATCCGCTTCCAAAAATTGAGGATTTATTAAAATTCTTCAATCCATTCACTCTTGTTCATCGAACATATCTGATGCTTTGGCTTTTGATCATTCAACTTTCGTTAGAAACTTCGACGATGACTTGTCTATATCGTCATCTCTTCACCATTAAACCATACGGCGATTAAGAAGAATTGAGCGCCGGGACGTCGCTCTCTTAAGGAGTGTGTACTGTGACAATTCGTAATTTCATGTCACTAATTTTTATATTTTAATTACCTAACTATTTTATTTTTATTTTATTTTTTTTATAATTAACTTCGTCGGAAGTTATCCGCGTACGACATAACACGTTCAATTATTCAACCGACACTAGACTATGTCCAGTCTACACTTTTTATACACTTTTGGTTCCTTACAATTCTATTTTAAAAAGTCACTTTTCACTTTTTCCATTTTTACGTAAACCTTGCACCTTTTACGTTTTACGTGATTTAAACATTCATTTTTATGTTCTAACCACATTTAAATCTTCCGATGATCTCACCACTAATCTAAATTACTAAAATATGTTATGAAAACAAATTTTAATATTTTTGAAAGTTCTTAGATTTTTACATTACCCGATTTTACGTTTCGCGTCTTAAAAACTCCACGTTTTAAATTACCGGGAGCAAACTACACACTAATAACTAAATTTAAACTTTACAAACCCACTAACTAGTGGGATGGCTGGTTTTTGAGTCTCACCAAAGCCACATGGCTTGGTGATAAATCTTAGTTCATAATATGATAACATGTGTACACACTTGTCTTCCACTAACCACATTTGCACATCATTTGATCATTTTTACATGCAAAGTCTCCCATTTCTTGTTTTCTCCACCATATGAATGAACCAAAACAGATCCAAATCACCCATTTCATCCAAATTTTCACTAATATATTGATCTTGGATTAAAGATCTTGAAGGCCTAGTCTTAATCTTGGTTTATTTCACTCAAACAACACTCAATCTCATCAAATCTTGGTGTTTTCTTGAAGTCTTCATCAAGGTTGTTAAGGGTTCTTTTCTCCAGCCCACAAGCCTCATTAGAAGTGTTTCTACAAGGTTAAAATGGGTTCATATTGATTTGGGTAAAAGCTTTGGAAGTTTGGGTTTAGTTGGTGATTTAGGATTAGAGGTTCATGTTCTTGATTTCTTGTTTTCCATTCATCAATCTTTTGTAAGGAACCAACCCTCATTTTCATTTTCATTTCTCTACTGATAATCATGTAACTTTATGTATTTTTTATGGTATATAAGTTATTTGTGCTTGAATATGCTTGGTACATACTAAAAATTACAAGAAAATCCTAAAGGACTAGACATGCAAACTGTGATTCTGAATCAGGGGCAAAGATGGAATAAACTGTACTAATCAGTAAACATTGGTCATAAACTAAAAATATGGGGTTGTAGATCTATGTCTTGCGGTCATTTTGACGGGTATTTCATTGAATAACTCATTATGATGATTAAACTAGAAATATTTTCGTGAAACATGTTACATCCTGAGTAACAGATTTGAAACGTATCAAAGTCATTTTTTTGTGAATAACCCACTGTTACTCAAAACATAAAAGTTGTAGATAACATCTTAACTTAAACTTGGCCGCAAACGGGGAATTAATTGGACTTGTAGAACTCTAGATATCGCGATTTTCGTGGGACTGTTGTAATGTTAGAAACTTCTGAAGTGAATAATATGGGTAAACGGGTAATTTTGCTACTGTGTTGTAATTTTTGACTTAGTGGGACCCACAAAACTTGTTAGTACAGATGAATACCTTTCCGGGGATATAAAGAAGTTAATTTTTCGACTTACGGTTTGCAAATAACGGATTTTTGAAAGTGAACAAGTTATTAAAATTTCCATCAGCATTAGGTTAAAAAGTATAAAATGTTTACACTTTATAAAAATTGGACCTCTAGGTATATTGTTGAACCATCTAATATAATTTGAACCTTTAGACTTAATTTGAACCTTTTTGACTAAAAGTTGACCATTGGGCTAAATTTGAACCTTAGGCTAATCTTGAACCTTCATAACTTATTTTGGACATAGAAACAATTATAGACTTAACACTTGAATTTTTGTAAGAAATGTAAATGTTATACTTGAAGATCATTTTAAAAGGGCTAAAGTTAATCTTGATATTTATTTAAACTTTATGTACCAAGCATAATTGAGATCATAATTTATATAGCATATAATAATGATTGTATCATTATTCATAAAGGCTAAGACACGCGCGCATATTCTAGGTTGCTCGTAGGGTTCTTGCGGTTATTGCTTCATTACTTCATTTTGATCGTTCGCTTTGCTACGATGAGTTCATAGCCCCACTTTAACTCTTAAACTGTTTATAAACCCATTGGGGGAGATACATGCTAGTTTTACAAACTGAATACAAGTAGTTTTTGGTATGCTTGACCTGATTACATGATTATAGTTATTGAGAAATCTTTTGCCATTCAAGTCCCTAATTTCATGAACCGTTAATTCCGTGGGAAACGCTAGTATTATGAATATGCATATTTGGCTTGACAAGCCTGACCGGGTGAATAGCGCTCATACATAAACGACCACATAATATTGAGAGATTCTTGGTAAATTGGCAAATTTACCTCTAAGGGGCATCATTAAATTTCAGTCAAGGTTCGGTGCCATGGGCTCGATGCTATAATCTTATTTCCCGACTTGTATTCGTTACATGTCAATTTATGAATAATGCTTGTATTCAACTTATTATTTATTAAACTCTATGAATTCACTCAACTTTATGTTGACTTTTTAGCATGTTTATCTCAGGTTCACGAAGTGTTAAATGCTTGGATGGGCGTGCAAGGACATGGATGGATGGACACGTGTTATTTCACATTCGATGGAACTCAAAAACTTATATTGTGTCTAAATTATGAACCTTTTGGACTCTTGTCCTGTTTAAAACTTTTGGGACCTAAATTCGTTAAACTCTGATTATATCAAATGAGAACTTTGTTTAAAAAATCTTTAAATTATTTTGATGTTTTCTATGATTACAACTTCGATCCACAAATAACACCCAATTAAGTCTTCCGCTGTAAAACAAGTCTTCCGCTGTAAAACATGATTTTGGGGGGTGTTATAGTTATGTATTCCCTTTAGCATTCAAGAGACATTATGCAAGTGATGTTTAAAACATAACGTTTATATTTGTATGAACAATGTGCAAAAACCGTTTTTTCTAGTCGTGAGAAGATTTTTTTTTTGCAAGTATTTGACATGGGTTTTTGATGAATTGTGATAATGCCTTATGATATGCAATTCCTAACTATGGAAAACATGATTTGTTATGCAATTCAGTGAATATGCTTCATGATTTTACAAAAAATATGCATAAACCCCAAGTTTTGATTTTGTGCAAGAAATATAAATCCTAGACTCAGATCAGGAATGTAGATATAGTTAGGATACTTACAGAGAGGTTTAAAGCACAAATTGGTTGTGGAGGATGACCTAAATTATGAGATTGGTTTGCTATGGGTCGAGTTCCAGTAGCTTGTGAGTTTTTGGGGAATGTGATAAACAATACATGGGTGTTTGTTTTAATATAAAAACTGACTCAGGAACCCACGGATTTGGCAGAACCAAAAAGTGGGTTCCGTGCGTGTTGTCGATTGGTTCCGTGGGAACCTTTTGATAATTGGTTGTTTTTGACGTGTTTGGTTAAGCTAAGGTCTAAGCTAAGGTTCTAACTACACATTTGGTTCCATTAATCCTAAACCAAGTCTAAGAAAGTTAAAGGGTACTCTCTTAAGAGGTTTTGTGAGAATATCGGCAATGTTGTCTTCTGAGGATACTTTCTCGATTGAGTTGTTTTCTTTTTGAACATTGTTAAGTGGTGACGAATTTCTATATGTTTAGTTCTAGCTTGTTGAACTGGATTCTTGCTAAGGTCGATAGCTCCTTTGTTGTCGTAAAGAATAGGAACGTCGTTGAGTTGAATTCCATAGTCGACGAGAGCTTGTTTCATCATGAGAGCTTGTTGGCAAGCTTTTCCTGCTGACACGTACTCGGCTTCAGTTGTTGATATTGCTAGGGCCGTTTGTTTCTTAGCAAACCATGAGGTGAGACAATGTCCAACAAAAGTACAAATATCACTTGTGCTTTTTCTATCGACATAGTCACCGGCATGGTCTGAGTCGGCATACACTATGGTTTCTACACCCGTTCCTTTGGGATACCATAATCCTAAATGTGTAGTACCTTTAATATATCTAAATATTCGTTTGACGGCTTCAAGATGGGATCTTTTGGGATCTTTTTGAAAGCGTGCACATAGACAAACACTAAACATAATGTCTGGTCTACTAGCCGTTAGATAAAGTAAACTACCAATCATTCCTCTATATTTAGTGCTATCTACGAATTCACTTTCGTCATTCTTAGTGAGTTTGGTTTCGGAGGACATAGGTGTTTTTATGGGTTTGGAATCTTCAAGACCAAATTTCTTAAGCATATCTTTGATGTACTTAGATTGGTTGAAGAATATCCCATCTTCTAATTGTTTAATTTGGAGTCTGTGAAAAACTAGAAGGGGGGTTGAATAGTTTTTACCATTTTAAACTTTTATTTGCTTTGTATACTTAACGTTATTTCAAAGTAAAGCAAACAAACAAGCAATGTATATAAAGCAAGTAAGGAAAGAAATGATCAAACCACACAACACAGATGTTTATAGTAGTTCGGCTAAAAGGACTCTCTTCCTTGCCCTACTCCACTCCTCGAGCCTCTAACTCGAGAGTTTTTCTTCACTAAGAAACAAGCTCCCTTCTAGGCGGAGAAAACCTTTACACGTCGCTTACTCTTTATCTGGTACTAAGCTAAACACCGGGTTCTTTACAAGGGTACAACCACTCCCATTGGTTCTTTAACAAGGGTACAACCACTCCCGTTTGTTCTTTAACAAGGGTACAACCATTCCCGACACTCTATGTGTTTTGAGGACTAAAACACTAACCGAACTCTACTGAATGAATGGTATAGACAATGCTGTGTGAACTAATACAATATCACACAGTAACTAAACTAAAGATTTACACCACTGTGTTAAACCTTGATGCTTGATCTTCTTTGCTACAAAAAGAGAGATCACTAAGAATCAATGTTGCAAAAATCATGAATCGGTAGCGTGGCGGTCGACCACCCTGCAGCGATTAATCGGCCAAGGCGAGATTAATCGGTGATTAATCGGATTGGCATTTTTTGCATGTTTTGGGTATTTTTGGAGACCAAACTAAAGATCGTAATTGATTCCAAGCCTACTATGTTTCCAAACCTCAATAAAAGGCTCCAATTCTGATTATGAGGCTTATTGTGTGTTATAAGTGAAATAAATGATCCCCAAATTAAGTAGAATGCCTAAGTTTTTATTTTTTTTAAAGCTGACCGATACGGCCGATTAATCGGCCGATACGACCGATTTCTGGCCGATACGTCCGATTTTTGGCCTTTTTTTTGCCCAGACCGATTTTTTGACCGATATGCAAAATTCTACAAGGTCGAAGGCCGATAAGCGATATATCTGCGATTAATCGGCCGATACGGCCGATTTTTGCAACATTGCTAAGAATGAAATGAATGAATGTAATGGGTTAGTAATGTACAAATGAATGAGAGTATAATTTAAGATATATAAGTGATGATTGTGCTTGAATGATCAGCTTGCTATTTATAGGCAAAGCTAATCAACAAGGCACGGATTTGGCGGAACCAAAAAATTGGTTCTGCCCTTATACTGGTTTGGTTCCGCGGGGACAAGCCAACTAAGGGATTTCCAAATCTTACCATATCTTGTAACACCCCAACCCGAAAAGGGTTAAGATATCACATTCATGGTGTCAAACAGAACATACACAAGCGGAAAACTTTAATAATACAATTAAATTCAAAGGTTACAAATGAAATCTAAGGTAAATGAAATACAAGGATTACAACAAAGGTACAATAAGTCTGGTAATGAAAATCTCCCAGTCAACTCTAATCCAAGGTAGCTATCAAAGGCGTAGTCCTCTAAGAGCTCTTATGCACTCTTCACTCATATCCCAGCTTCCCTCTAAAACCTGCCGCGGTGAAAAGAAATGCGACTGAGCTTAAAAAGCTCAGTGAACACATATATATATAACAAGGTAATGAAACTGAAAGAGAAAACATAATATGGTGCATTGGGGAATAACATAAGGTATATCATAAGTGTATCAAAGGTGTAAAGGTTGTCAGAAATCTACCACGAGCCCAGAAACATATCATATCATAAACATCATAATCATGGTCTTCATAAATAACATAAGTAACATAATGGAGTAGCTAGCTCCCAGAAATGTGAAGGGCATGTATTGCACACAGTACCAATCACCAGAAATATAATATATAACATAACAGATCAGATCTAGGATGCATCCATACGCCCCTGCAGAAATCATAATCATCGTGGCCATACATATTACATAACAAAAGGGACATGATGGGTCATCACTCCCCCACCCTAGAGTTATGCCATTGGTGCATCAATGACATGGTCATGGAACCCCCATAACTAGTGATAGCTCGGGTATCAAACTGAAGGTCAAACAGAATGCCATAGTAATAACACAGAATCTAAGGTCATCAGAAATATCATAATCATAGGTTCACATCAAAGGGTGCATAGTAAAGGTTCATATCAAAGGGTACATAACAAAGGTTCAAAATCAAATGGTACATAGCAAAGGTTCATAATTAGGGTTAATAAATCAGAAGATGTGAAAGGATCATGGGAAACCTCATAAGAAAGGTCAGAATATCTGTACCTTATGCAAGCAACCAAAATAAGAAAGGATACCGAAACAGGGAATCACTCCTTCTTCACCGAACCTATACAATTTAATGATCACGTGTTACTTATAAGCTCGTTTTAATCAGATTTCATAATTTAGGTTTATTTCTATTTTTAGAAACTTTCCAGTTTAAGTAACTTTCCATAATTAGTAACTTTTCATTTTTAGTAACTTTCCATTTTTAGGAACTTTCCATAATTAGCAAGCTTCCATATTTAGCAGGTTTTCATATTTAGTAACTTTTCATATTTAGTAAGTTTCCGTATTTAGCAGGTTTTCATATTTAGTAACTTTTCATATTTAGTAAGTTTCCATATTTAGCAGGTTTCCATATTTAGTAACTTTCCATATTTAGTAAGTTTCCATATTTAGCAGGTTTCCATATTTAGTAACTTTCCACAATTAGTAACTTTTAACATGACTCCCCAATTTAGTTTAAATTCGGTTTTGGGTTCGGGATTATCAATTAGGTTGAGCAAATTCTCACACAAGTTAACACGTCATTAACAAATCATACCCGAAATAGAAACAAGTATTGGGGCACCAAACATCACAAGAACACCTTTAACACTTAGGTAAAACATGCATGTATATTAACTGATTTTATCATAAAATTAAGCCCAATAAATGAATTTTAAAGACGTATCAGAACCCCAAACTAAAAATCCAAAAAATTATAACAGAAGCCCATATGTCTTAAGAGTCTACTGGAATTTTGACATATTTTATTATCAAGTGTACACCCCCTTTAAAAATCGTCTAAGTTAACATGTTCAGATTCGGATCTGCAGATACACTTTAAAAGTATGCACTTAAAAACCTAACCATATTACTTTAGAAAATTCTACAAAAATTCCAGGAGGTAGTCCACATATGAAATATAACTCCTGTAAATTTATGGCCTATAATATGCTATGGTTTGGAAAGTAAAAATCATAGAATCCGACTGAAATACAACTCAGCTAACACCTTTTAACATATGATCACATTAAATTCAGAAAAACATCCAAATCAAACTCAAATTCATTCAAACCAATTGAAATATTTTCCTAGGACCCTAAGCTAGGTTTACATGCAAAATTTCAGTATTAGAACCTTCAGAAGCTCACGTTATCAAGCATACAAAATGGGCATTCAGAACAGTCAATCACACAAATTCACTTTAGGCCATATCTAGCACCATTTTAATTACCCAATTTGCATATAAGCTTATACCCTTCACTCACAACTCATCTAGGTATCATATTAAAATACTTATGCAATCAAATCCAAGGGATCAAACACCAATTTCAGTTCATGTAATCTAAATATTCAAAAACCCTTTTAATTAATTCGCAAAAAGCCCTAATTCGTCTATTCCTTTTTAACCCAAACAACCACGTGATCAATATAACTTTTATTTCCAAAAATTACTCCTTACAAACATATATATAAACTCTTCATATAACTCATTAAAGATTAATAACAATAACCTACACCCAAACACATAAAATAACAACACCAAAATCACAAAAACCCTAATTCTTACACGTTGACATCTATGATTTTATGTGACGATTTTATGGTTAACGAAAAACATAATAAACGGATTGATATGTGTATTAAACATGTTACGATTAGGTTTTCATGATAACAAAAATTCAAATTCATGATCTTATATATGTGTCAATTTGAAGAAAAAGGAAGTAAAAGATGATACCTTGACTTTAATGAGACAACAAGAAGGAGAAACAAAACCCTAGAATTCCAATGATTAATACCAATGAATTACCCGTAGCAAACCTTCGACCCTTGATTGTGAGAGAACAAGAAATAGCAAGAACTTTGTTTTTGTTTTTGTTTTTTTGGTTTGTCGTACAGAAGAAGAGAGGAGGGAGGGATGAAAGACGGATTTTAGAGAAAAAAAAGAGGAGCATGTGTTTTTGTTTGGAAAGTATTGTGATTGAAGTAAATTTGTCTAATCTTTAATTGAGAAATCATGGGCCTAATTTTTATCTTCATTAACTTGTACTATCATGTATTTCTTGGGCTTATGGGGCGTCCAACATGTGATGGGCTAGGAGGATTTTATTTTTTTGTACTTTGTAACAATATTATTATTATGTATGACTTAGGTTAATTTGTATTTACATTCATAACATATAGTACTTAAAATGTGTAAATGACATACGGTTAAACTTAGGTTAAAATGTATAATGTTCTTGTATAATTATTTGTAAGCTCTTATAAATTCAAAATTTTAGAGGGGCAAAATGAATGAAAATTGAGGGTTTTTACATATCTTGTCTAGTCATGTCATGATCTTACAAAGTCAACTCTTTAGCTTCAAAATCTTTCCAAAATATATTGTAAAGTCAACTAAGATATGTAAATGATGCATGCCATGATGTCATGTGTATTTCCATTTTTAAGAAATAAAAATAACATGTAAATGTATATATGTATGTAATGTGTAATTCCTAGTGACCATGTAATGAGTAAATGTATTTTAAAAGACTTGTTACTATAAATGTAAAAGACTTTAACATATACATATGCTTTGCTAAAGATAAACATTATAATTGTCATTAACAAAATTAAGCAAATATCGTAAAATATAAATAACGTTTTTAGGAAGATATTTGTATTAACAGAGTCCTAAGAAAAAGTTTAGTTCCCCCATCATACTCATTTCAAACTCGTCATGCATGATTTTTGAGAAATCATCGCATAACTCTTGACAAGTTGATCCGAATATGATGTCATCTATATATATTTGAACTATGATTATATGTGATCCCTTTTTCTTAGTGAAAAGAGTGTTGTCTACTAGGCCCATGGTATACTTATGGTCAACTAGGAAAGTCTTAAGTCATTCATACCAAGCTTTTGGTGCTTGCTCAAGTCCGTATAAAGCTTTTTTAAGTTTGTAGACATGATTTGGTTTTTCAAAATCGGCAAAGCCGGGAGGTTGTGCGACATACACTTCCTCATTAATAAAACCATTAAGAAATACCCTTTTAACATCCATTTGGGATAGTTTAAAGTCATGTGCAAATGCATATGCAAGTAGTATTCTAATTGACTCGAGCCTAGCTACCGGTGCAAATGTTTCGTCGTAGTCTATACCTTCTTGTTGATTGTAGCCTTGAGCTACTAGCCTAGCTTTGTTTCTAGATACTACGCCATTTTTATCCATTTTATTCCTAAACACCCATTTTGTTCCAATTATGGTTTGACATTTAGGTTGAGGGACTAATGTCCAAATGTCATTTATAACAAATTGATTAAGTTCTTCTTGCATTGCTATAACCCAAGATTCATCTTTTATGGCCTCATTTATATTTTTGGGCTCAATTGTTGAAATGAAACCAAAGAAATTACCTTGATTTTTAACTTTTGATCTTAAAGTTTTTTCATTAATTTCTCCTATGACGTTATCTAATGGATGACTTCTAGATTCTTTGATATTGACTATTTCCTTATTTAAAGGTTCATCTTCTTTATCATTATCTAGATTTTCTTGGTTTTCAACCATTTGACTTTCAACTAAGTCATCATCTACCAAAGGTGATGTCTTCGAGGGAGGTGGACTTTCTTCGAATGTTACGTTCAACGATTCCTTGACTCTTGAGGTTTCTTTGTTCAAGACAATGTATGCTTTACTGTTTTGTGAGTATCCTAGGAATACACCTTCATAAGACTTTGGGTTAAACTTGGTGAGATAATCCTTAGTGTTTAAAATGAAGCACTTGCTTCCAAAAACTCTAAAATATCCTAAAGTAGGCTTTTTGCCTCTATAAAGCTAATATGGTGTTTTCTTCAAAAATGGTCTAATTAAGACTCTATTTAAGATGTATGTTGATGTGTCAACGGCGTTACACCAAAACTTTTGTGGTATATTTTGTTCATTTAGCATTGTTCGACTCATTTCTTGAAGTGTTCTATTTTTACGTTCTACTACACCGTTTGATTGAGGAGTTCGAGGAGCCGAGAAATTATGTGTTATGCCATTAGCATCACAAAAAGCTTCGAATTGAGTTTCGTTATCAAATTCACGACCGTGGTCGGTTCTAATTGACACAATGCTATTTCCTATTTGATTTTTTCTTACTTAGAATTTCAAATTTATCAAATGCTTCACTTTTAGTTTTCAAAAACTTAGTCCAAGTATACCTAGAGTAATCGTCTACTATTACCAAAGTATAGAAGTTTCCTCCATAACTTTGTATAGCGGATGGACCAAACAAATCCATTTGCAATAATTCTAGACACCTAGATGTAGACACCATGTTTTTAGCCTTATGGCTATTATGAACTTGTTTCCCAATTTTGCAAGCATCACAAAAGTGTTGGTCGTATTTCAACTTGGGTAGGTTCCTAACGAGTTTCTTAGATGATAGAGATTGGATGAGTCTCATATTGGCGTGACCTAAGCGTCTATGCCACAGAGTTGAGTTGTTGTCTAAGGAGGTGAGACAAAGTTTGTCTTTAGATGTTTTGTCTAATTTCATAACGTAAACGTTATTCTTCAAAACACCTTTTCCTATGGTTATGCCATTATTAAGTATTTTACTTCCGTTTTCACCGAAAAGGACGTCATACTTTTTACGGCATAATTGACTAATACTAAGCAAGTTAAAACCTAAGTTATCTACATGAGCAACATCATCAATAGTGATAGAGTCATGAGAGATTGTACATTTTCCGATGATTTTACTTTTAAGCTTGCTACCAAACGTAACATTACCTCCGTCGTACACTTGGTAGGTTGAGAATAGGCTTTTGTTTCCCGTCATGTGCTTTGAACACCCACTATTTTTAATCCACTCGTCCGGTTCTAACCCGACTTTCAAGCATACCTAAGTTAAAGAAAAACTCAAGCGTTTGGTCCCCAATATCTCATGGGTCCATTTGGGTTAAACATTCCATTATCTTGAATCATGTATGGAAATGGTGGAAATGGGTTCCATTGCATGTAGTTGGGACCTTGATAACTTCTAGGTAAGTTTGGATTCCAACTATTTTGATAATGATGCTGTGAGTTGTAATTACTCTTTGGAAAGGGGCGTTTGGGAATGGTAGTTCTAGGTTCTGTTGAACCGTTTTAGTTCTAAACTCATTTTTAACTTGTCCTATTCCTATAGCAACTGCTAGTTTTTGTTTGTTAACAGTTGTACTAGTGCTAGGTTTTCTTGTGACTTTAACAAATTCAGTACGATCCAAAGTACAAACCTTCTGTTCATCAACAGTTCCCGCGGAACCTTTGGCCACTACTGGCGGAACCAAATTTTTGGTTCCGTCGGATCCGTGGGTGTCTGAACTTGTTGGAACAGTTTCTTGTACTTTCACTGTTTGTTTCTTAAAGCTACTTAAGTCTCCTAGTTTCATAAAACCTAGTCCGGTTTTATCATGAGGTAACTTTTGAACTTTCATTAGATCATCTATACAACTAATATTTTTATCAAATCTTTTAAATTTAGAATTTTGTTTGATAAGTTCTTCCTGTGTGGTCTTAAGTGTTTCTAGTTCTAGTTTAAGTTCCTGACATGAAATACATGTTTCTTTAACATCTTTACCTTTTTTCTAATCGTATATATTTTTCTTTTAACCAATAAACTTCATTTTCCAAAAAGTCCTTTTTGGTTTTTAAAAACTTGTTTTTGTTTATGATTTTTAGGGTAATTTCACACAGTTTGTTATATTCTATTTCTAAGGTGTCATCATCAATAGAGGAGTAAGATGAGTCAGATTGTACCTCGTTCGAGTCATGAGCCATAAGAGCAACTTCGTCATTCTTTGGCTCTTCGTCATCATCTTCACTGTCACTCCAAGCACCACTAACAAAGGCTCATTGAGTCTTGTTCTTGGGTGGCTTCAGAAAATCTCCTATTAGGTGACTAGTATCCCCGCACCTAAAACACTTCCTATCTACTTTGCCTTTCTTATCATCACGGTCTTTCCTGTTGTAAAATTTAGTGCACTTGAGGGATGAGTTCACACCTGGTAATGGGTTTGGAGGTACGGAGTGTACACCCATTAGGTCCCTGAACACCCTGACTCAATTAAGTGGTTTGTAGTTCAGCTGATAATGTAAATGATAATGCTGCTGATGCAGTTCATTCCTGCTGCTAGCATTATCATTCCTGTTGCTAGTGTATCAATTCTGCTGCTAGCTTTATTGTTTCTGCTGCTACCTTTATTGCTGCTGATGCAAAACAATTCTGCTGCTAGCATTGGTGATACTGCTGCTAGTATTCTGATGCTGCTGCTAGTACTCAGATACTGCTGCTGAACTGTTAACAATAGATTCTACTGCTAGCACAATTTATTGTGCTGCTAGGCATGCGATTCTGCTGCTGGTTATAACCACTGACTCCTACTATTATGGAATCTATTATGATATATTTAATGGGCCGTTAATTATACATAATTCCATGGGCTAGGGTTTGAGTAAAAACTCTATTATAAATAGAGGTCGTATCATAACTGCATGGATATACAGAACACAAACCCTAAACACTTGAATACGTTCGGTTCTTGATTTGTGCCTAAAACAAGAACATCACTTGGTCTTATCCCATAGAGATATTCGTGCAACCCAGGCATAGGGTCGAATAGTTTCTATTGGAAAGTGATTACAAGATTTCAAGTGAATATCCGGTACCTTGATCTATTGATTATCTTTACCCTGATCTGGGAACACACAAATAAACCAACAATCAATAGAAACTATTCCTGTGATAATCAATGGCTGCTGCAATGAGGCATATTGCGGCTAACTTTTTCAAAATGGAAAAGTTTGAAGGTGTTGATTTCAGAAGATGGCAAAAGAAGATGCACTTCTTGTTGTCAAGCATGAATGTGGTCTATGTTTTGACTACACCTATTCCTGAAGATCATGGGGATGATGCTACTATGGAACAGATGCGGAACAGAAGCAAATGGGAGAATGATGACTATGTTTGCAGAGGATTTATTCTCAATGGTATGTCTGATTCTTTATTTGATATCTATCAAAATGTTGAATCTTCTCAAGAATTGTGGGATTCCTTGGAAGCCAAATATATGGCTGAGGATGCATCAAGTAAGAAGTTCCTTGTAAGTAATTTTAACAATTACAAAATGGTTGATTCTAGACCTGTCATGGAACAATACAATGAACTTCTTAGTATACTTGGTCGATTCACACAACACAAGATGAACATGGATGAGGCTATTTTAGTCTCTTGTATCATCGATAAATTGCCTCCTTCTTGGAAAGATTTCAAGCATATGCTAAAGCATAAGAAGGAGGAATTAACTCTAGTTTAGTTGGGCAGTCATTTGCGCATTGAGGAATCACTCAAAGCACATGAAAGTGACAAGCCAAAGAGCAGCAATGCTGCTGGTCCATCAGTTGTCAATTTGGTAGAGCATAACAACTCCTCCAAGAACAATGACAACAAGGGCAAACGTAAGCATCATGATAACACCAAAACTGATCCTAACAAGAAGTCAAAAGCTACTTGTTGGAAGTGTGGTAAAACAGGACACTTCAGGAAGGATTGTAAGGGTGTTAAGATTGGCAATAAAACCAATGGATCAAGCACGAGTGGATCTGGGAATGGTAATACCAATTCCCTAAAAGGTCAGAATATATTTAATAAGTCTTTTAAGATTTATTATGTTACATATATATCTGAAGTGTACTTTGTGCAAGATGATGATGTTGCGTGGTGGGTTGACTCTGGAGCAACAGTCCATGTGTGTAAAGATAGAAGCTGGTTCAAGACCTACGAGTCAATGAATGATGGTTCTATTCTTCATATGGGAAATGAGTCAACAGCCCTGGTGCATGGAAGAGGATGTGTTGATTTGAAGTTTAGTTCTGGAAAGATTGTTTCTTTGTTTAATGTTTTACATGTTCCTGATATTAGGAAGAACTTGGTTTCTAGTAGTGTTTTGAATAATTGTGGCTATAAACAAGTGATTGAATCTGATAAGTTTGTTTTGTCTAAACATGGTGTATTTATTGGTTTTGGTTATTTATGTAATCAGATGTTTAGGCTTAACATTATTCATGATATGGTTAATTCTGCTTTTATGTCGACCTCAAAATTGAATGATTCAACCCTTTGGCATGCTAGACTTGGCCATTTACACTTTAAAAGGATGCAAGATATGTCTAAGGATGGGTTAATCCCAGCATTTGATATGGACACTGAAAAGTGTAAAACTTGTATGATGAACAAGATAACTAAGAAACCATTTCAAAGTGTAAAACGTGAAACTAATGTGTTGGAACTGATTCATAGTGACTTATGTGATTTACATGCTACTCCCTCTTTGGGGAATAAGAAATACTTTGTGACTTTTATTGATGATGCTTCTAGGTACTGTTATGTTTATTTATTGCATACTAAGGATGAAGCATTAGATAAATTTAAAGTATTTAAAACTGAGGTTGAATTGCAACAAGAGTCCCTGATCAAAAGATTAAGGACTGATAGGGGAGGTGAGTACATGGATACTCTGTATTTCCAATCTGTTGGTATAATCCATGAAACGACTGCCCCCTATACTCCTCAGCAAAATGGTATTTCTGAAAGGAAAAACGGAGTGCTTAAGGAGATGGTTAATTCCATGTTGTCCTATTCAGGGCTGAGTCAAGGGTTTTTTGGTGAAGCTATGTTAACAGCTTACTATTTATTAAATAGGGTTCCCAACAAAAGGAACAAGACAACCCCTTATGAACTCTGGACTAAAAAGAAACCCAACCTGAATTATCTCAGGGTGTGGGGTTGTAGGGCTGTTGTGAAACTCCCTGATCCAAAATTAAAAACTTTGGGTGAAAGAGACATTGAATGCATCTTTGTTGGATATGCTGAGCATTCCAAGGCATATAGGTTCTATGTTATTGAACCTAATGAATCTGTTTCAATTAACTCAATAATTGAATTGAGGGATGCAATCTTTGATGAGAATAGATTCTCATCAGTCCCTAGACCAAGTCAGAGGATTCCTAATGGAACTAATGATGTTGGTGTATCAGAAATCTCTAATGAGGTCCCTGATGAGGTTGTGGTTTAACAACCTGAACCTGAGCTCAGAAGGAGCACAAGGGTCAGGACTCCAAAATCATTTGGACCTGAGTTTCAATTATACTTAATTGAAGGGACAAGGGATGAGGTCTCTGACCAACACTCCTATTGCTTTAATGTTGAGGATGATCCCAAAATATTTGATGAAGCAATGAAGTCCCAGGATGTTGCTTTCTGGAAAGAAGCAATAAATGATGAAATGGATTCCATCATGGGCAACAACACTTGGGTGTTGGCTGATCTACCACCTGGTTGCAAACCTTTGGGTTGCAAATGGATTTTCAAAAAGAAAATGAAGGTAGATGGAACTGTTGAAAAGTTCAAGGCTAGACTAATCATTCAAGGCTTTAAACAAAAGTCAGGAATAGACTACTTTGATACTTATGCCCCTGTGGCTCGTATCAGTACCATAAGATTGCTGATTGCCTTGGCATCTATTCACAATCTGATTATACATCAGATGGATGTGAAGACAACATTCTTGAATGGTGAATTGGATGAGGAGGTTTACATGAACCAACCTCAAGGCTTCACCATGCCTGGCAATGAAAGCAAGGTGTGCAAACTGATTAAGTCCTTATATGGACTGAAGCAGGCACCTAAGCAATGGCATCAAAAATTTGATGAAGTGGTTTTGTCTAGTGGTTATTCACTTAACCAGTCTGACAAATGTGTATATAGCAAATTTGATGAGTCTGGTAAAGGAGTCATCATTTGTCTATATGTTGATGACATGTTGATCTTTGGCACTGACCAAAGTCAAGTTGACCTCACAAAGGAATTTTTTGTCATCAAGGTTCTCCATGAAGGATATGGGGGAGGCTGATGTTATCCTTGGTATTAGGATTAAACATGAAAGTAACAAGATTTCTATCTCACAGTCTCATTACATTGAGAAAGTGTTAAGGAAATTTAATTACTTTGATTGTACTCCGGTGAGTACTCCTATGGATACAAGTGAGAAGCTCTTGCCTAATACTGGTAAAGCTGTATCTCAAGTTGAGTATTCTAGGGTAATTGGCTGCTTAATGTATGCCATGACTTGTACTAGACCTGACATTGCATTTGCTGTGGGAAAATTGAGCAGATATACTAGTAATCCTAGTGCTCATCATTGGCAAGCAATTCAGAGGGTACTGAAGTATTTGAAGAGAACTATGGATTATAGTCTCTCATATACTGGTTATCCTTCTGTATTAGAAGGGTACACTGATGCAAGTTGGATCAGTAACACTGAGGACAATTCGTCTACTAGTGGCTGGGTATTCCTACTTGGTGGAGGTGCAATTTCTTGGGCATCCAAGAAGCAAACTTGCATCACCAGTTCAACCATGGAATATGAATTTGTGGCCTTAGCTGCTGCTGGTAAAGAAGCTGAATGGTTGAAAAACTTGCTTCTTGAGATTCCATTGTGGCCTAAACCTATAACACCTATTTCTATCCGTTGTGATAGTGCTGCTACATTGGCAAAGGCTTATAGCCAAATGTACAATGGGAAGTCTAGACACTTAGGTGTCAGGCATAGCATGATTCGTGAGCTTATCATGAATGGGGTGGTATCTATAGAGTTTGTTAGATCTCAACATAACTTAGCTGATCACTTGACGAAGGGTTTGGCTAGAGACTTGGTTTTAAAGTCTGCTAAAGGGATGGGTTTGAAGTCCAACTTAGTCACTGAATGCTAAGACACCCAACTCCCTCCTGAGGAAACTTTGGAGCTGAGTTCAATGTGGAAAGCTGAACATTTAGTGCACTGGAGCACATGTTTTATTTACATCCCAAGGTTGTGCTCAGAACCTGCTGAAAAGGAGGATGAAGTCTTTACTTCTCAATGGTTAATTTTCTTTGAAAAAGTGCTTAGCAGGAGCATGATTAAAAGATGAACCACCTATGTAAATGTTGAAGTTTTGCCGCTTCAGGAAGCTTTTGGACTTTTAGCTTTTACAACATTTATGAATTGGATATGGACACATGGCTTGTATAGTGTCAGGAGTATTTAAGTGTTTGAAAATGTATGTGTATTTTATCTTCAGGTATTCAAATGGGTTGAAGGGTTCAATTCTTAGAACACCCTGATTCTCGAATATTTGAACGTGTAATGTACTAAGATGAGAATTCAATCTTCAAGATATTTTCATTTATGCATATGTTTTGTTTTGTGTTTAATTTTCATGCAAAGGAAGTGAACTAAATTTGGGGAGGATTGTTGGAAAATTTAGTGCACTTGAGGGATGAGTTCACACCTGGTAATGGGTTTGGAGGTACGGAGTGTACACCCATTAGGTCCCTAAACACCCTGACTCAATTAAGTGGTTTGTAGTTCAGCTGATAATGTAAATGATAATGCTGCTGATGCAGTTCATTCCTGCTGCTAGCATTATCATTCCTGCTGCTAGTGTATCAATTCTGCTGCTAGCTTTATTGTTTCTGCTGCTAGCTTTATTGCTGCTGATGCAAAACAATTCTGCTGCTAGCATTGGTGATACTGCTGCTAGTATTCTGATGCTGCTGCTAGTACTCAGATACTGCTGCTGAACTGTTAACAATAGATTCTGCTGCTAGCACAATTTATTGTGCTGCTAGGCATGCGATTATGCTGCTGGTTATAACCACTGACTCCTACTATTATGGAATCTATTATGATATATTTAATGGGCCGTTAATTATACATAATTCCATGGGCTAGGGTTTGAGTAAACTCTATTATAAATAGAGGTCGTATCATAACTGCATGGATATACATAACACAAACCCTAAACACTTGAATGCGTTCGGTTCTTGATTTGTGCCTAAAACAAGAACATCACTTGGTCTTATCCCATAGAGATATTCGTGCAACCCAGGCATAGGGTCGAATCGTTTTTATTGGAAAGTGATTACACGATTTCAAGTGAATATCCGGTACCTTGATCTATTGATTATCTTTACCCTGATCTGGGAACACACAAATAAACCAACATTTGCGGAAGGATTTCTTTTCTTCTCGAGGTTTTCTAACAAACTTTCCTCGTCTTCTGAAGAATTTCTTGAAATCTCTTACGTCCATGGCATATTCTTCGTCTTCACTATCTGACCTAGACTCTTCATCATCACTTGACTCTATCCTAGCTTTTAAGGAAATGGACTTGATCTTTTCCTTTTTGCCTTTGACTATCTCTAAATCTTTTTTCATCGCCATCTCATGAACTTTGAGATTTCCTATGAGCTCATCAAGTGGCATGCTTGAAAGATCCTTGGATTCTTCAATGGCCGTCACCCTTGTTCTCCACTTCGGATGAAGTGCTCTAAGAAATTTTCTGACAAAGTTCTTACTAGAAAAAGAATCGTCAAGTGCTTTAAGAGAAGTAACGATAGTATTAAACCTAGCAAATGCACTATCAATGGTCTCATCTTCAGGGATAACAAATTGTTCATATTGCTGAACAAGAAGATCTATTTTGTTATCCTTTACTTGTGAGTTCCCTTGATGAGTGATAATTAAGGATTGCCAAATATCTTTAGCGGTTTTACACATAAATACTCTTTCATATTCTTTCCTAGGTAAAGCATTATAAAGCATCATTTTAGATTCATTATTTTTGGCAATTAATTTCTTTTGCTCATCATTGTGACAAGTAAGAGAAATATCCTCATCCCGACCACTTGATATATCTTTAATTATGGCCTTATGGTCACCTTCTACAATGATGTACCATAGATCTATATCCTTTGACTTCACATAAGTTTCAAAGCGATTTTTTCAATATATAAAACTATTTGCTTCAAATAGTGATGGTCTTTTCATAGATTGCCCTTCTTTGTAGTTTTCAAAATCCATTGATCGTTTCAAGTTTTAAAATACAATTTATTTTGAAAATCTTGAGTAACATAGCTCTGATGCCAATTGTGGAAAACTAGAAGGTGGGTTAAATAGTTTTTACCGTTTTAAAATTATTTCGCTTTGAATACTTAACGTGATTTCAACTTAAAGCAAATCATCAAACAATATAAGTAAAGCAAGTAAGGAAAGAAACATTCAAACCACAACACGGATGTTTATAGTGGTTCGGTCTACAAGGACTCTCTTCCTTGCCTTACTCTACTCCTCGAGCCTCTAACTCGAGAGTTTTTCTTCACTAAGAAACAAGCTCCCTTCTAGGCGGAGAAAACCTTTACACACCTCTTAATCTTTATCCGGTACAAAGCTAAATACCGAGTTCTAGTTCGAGGTAGAACCAACCTAACTTCGCTTACACTTTTTTCGGTACTAAGCTAAATACCGAGTTCTTTACAAGGGTACAACCACTCCCGACACTCTATGTGTTTTGAGGACTAAAACACTAACCGATCACTACTGAATGTTTGGTATAACAATGATGTGTGATAAACTACAAATCACACAGTATCTAACTAACAAGACTTGCAACAGTGTGTTGAAGCTAGTGATGCTCGATCTTTTTGCTACAAAAGAAAGATCTCTACAAATGAAATGAATGAATGAATGGGTTAGTAATATGTGAAAGAATGTATAATGTAGTTTATGCTATATGAGTGATAAGTGAACTTGAATGATCAGCTTGCTATTTATAGGAAAACTGATCAAATAGTCCACGGATTTGGCGGAACCAATTCCAAGGGTCCACCCTTTATGTTGTTTGGTTCCGCCGGGACCTGACAGCTAAATCTTCACATATCTTTTCAAATCTTGCCAAGATCTTACACAATCCAATTCTTTGCTTGAAGATCTTTCCAAGATATTTACTAAATCTTCAAGATATCCTAAAGATATCCAAATGATGTCATGAACATATTTTCATTTTAAGAATTAAAATGTAAATAATATAAATGTATATATGTATGTAATATGTATCCTACTGATCATGTAGCATGTATATGATGAATTTTAAAAGCTTATTACTATAAATGTAAAAGACTTTAACTTATATTTATGCTTTGCTAAAGATAAACTTTATAATTGTCATTAACAAAATATAGCAAAGATCGTAATATATAAATAACGTTTTTAGGACGATATTTGTATTTTTGTACTTGTCATTACCTTTGTACTTTTCGACTTTTTTTTTTACTTTTAACCTTTTTGTACTTTTCACATTTTTGTATTATTTTTTAAATACTTTTTAAAATACTTTATAAACACTTTTTTATTTCAAAATCTTGGGCGAATTAAAAAAAATTTTAAGCGACTATATTTTATTTAAGCGATTTTTTTTAAAACACCCTCTCATTAATCCCCCCACACACACACTCAAATTCTCCCAAAACCATCGTCTTTTCAACCACACCAACACATCATTTTTATTATTATCAAACAAACTCTAAATTGAAATTAACGCTCTAATCTAAAAGGACCAAAAACCATTAACAGATCTGAATATATGAAAATACAAAAGACAACAAAATTAATGGAACAAGAACGATGGTATAGTTTTTGGTGATAACCAGTGAATGCGATTCTTGTTAATTCATTTCCATATTGTGATTAAATGAGGTTTGAATTAATTTTTTCAATTTTCACGGTATAGTGTGTTTGGATCTCTTCGTATACAAAAGGACTGAAGGAAATAGTGGTTCAATGTCAATGGTTTTTGTTTGCTACATAATGAATGATTATATGCTTTGATAAGTAGCTTGCAATAAACAAGTATCTAACTGTTTATACCTGACTTTTTATTGCAAACTATCAAATTCGATTTATGATTTTAGATTGGGATATTCTTTTAGATAAAAAAAATGTGATCGGAATCTGGGTTTGGTCACCGGAGAAGATGAAGATGAAGGGTAAAGGGTGGTTGTGTGGTAGTGGTTACAGTATGTGTTTTGGAGGAATTTGATTATGTGTTTTGAGGGAATTTGAGTGTGTGTGGGGGTTAATGGGACGGTGTTTTAAAAAAAAGTCGCTTAAATTTTTTTTAAGTCGCTCAAGATTTTGAAATAAAAAAGTGTTTATAAAGTATTTAAAAAATAATACAAAAAGGTGAAAAGTACAAAAAGGTTAAAAGTAAAAAAAAGTTGAAAAATACAAAGGTAATGACACAAGTACAAAAATGTGTAAGGTAAAAAAAGTCGCTCAAAGTACAAGCCGTCAGTCGCTCAAAGTAAAAAAAGTCGCTCAACATTGGGAAGGGGCAAAAAGAATAAAATAACATTTTTCGAAGTTTGACTTTTTGGCTGAAAAAAGACAAAATAGAAGGTCGCTTAATGTATGAAAAGTCGCTGTAAAAAAGTCGCTTAAAAAGTACACATAGTGGGCTATGACACAAAGTACAACTTTAATGATTGGGCGCCACTTTTTTTGTGCCACATGTCACATTCATGTGAGGTTGCCGGTCGCTAGGGCTATTTCCAAAAAGTGACTAGGGTCCTCAAAAGGCCAACACCTTTAGCGACCGGGCTACATAATTAATTGCCCCTATCCTTAATTAATGAGAGGTGATCTGCATACTCTATTAATTGATTTGCACACTCAATACTATTGTGTCTTGCATACTCTATTAATTGAGTTGCACACTTAATACTATTGTGTCTTGATACTCTTATAAGATCACTCGGTAAGGTGCCTTTCTTACCCACGTTAAGACTTAACGCACCTTGACTTTGGACCGAGTTACCTTACCGCGACAGAAAGGCAAGGGCAAGTTAACTTGGCACGTTAAGTGCTTAACGTGCGTTAAGCAGTACGTATAAAAAAAAATTACACTTTTGGCCCTTGTAATATTAGTTCCTTTTTTGAATACCAAAATGAAAAAATTACAAATTCAACCCCTACGATTTAAAAATCAAATCACAACTTAAAATTCATTTTCTTGTTCAAAAAAAAAAAAAAAAAAAAAAACGTGTGCAATAAACATTTAATATTCAAACGTACAGAACCTGATCGGGATAAATTCAAAATTTAAATTCAAACAAAAAGGCGGTTAACGTTTAAATTTCAAATCATACAAACGGTCCTATAAATAGCCATTCCCACATACTCACGAAACACACACAAATCATACAAATTCTCTCAAATGTCTAACAACAATTCATCAGATAACTCGTCAGTATACAACACCCCCCCCCCCAGAAGATCTTTTCCCCGTATTCCCAAACTACAATCACCAATCCAACAATACACCACCGGAAATTCTGTTTCCACCTCTAAACACTCCACCGGCACCCCACTACAACCCACCGGCACCCTATCCACCACAAAACCAACCACGTCCATTGTCCGATGAAGAACTGTTTGCACAGGATATGCAAGAATTGTTAAGGGTTCAAGCAGAGGAAGAGGAAGAAGCACGAGCTCGTGAGGAGTACTTACGAGAAAAACAGGCTCGGAGAAACGCTCGTTGTGCATGGCGAATCCAACATGGATTGCCCCGTGTGTCAACAAGTGACGACGATTCGAGTGCTTCGAGTGACGAGGGTTGGGTCTCGGATAATTCGTTTTAGCTGAATCGTAGTTTTATTATCGTTGTCGTATCGTTGTTTAGGGCTTTTAATTTTCGTTTCATTGTTTGATGTTTTAATTAATTAATCGTAGTTTTAGTTAAGATGTTTTATGTTTAATAATTGTAGTTTAACTAAGATGTTTTTATGTTTAATTATCGTAGTTTAATTAAGATGTTTTATGTAATTTGTGTTTTATAAATGTGTATGTTTTATTTAAATGAAGTATTTGTTAAAAATTGGGGTTGAAATTGAAAATATTTGGGGTGGAGGTGAGTTAAGGTGAGTTATAGGTGAGTTACCTTACCGGGGTGGAAAGTCAAGAGTTAAGGTTAAAAGGAAAAAGCTGACGTGGCGCTGGGGTGGCAGTGAGTTAAGTGTTAACTCACCGTCACCTTACCACATGCTCTAAGAGGTTAACATGAGTAAAAGTGATTTAATGATAGACACGTCAAAACACAATATTTTTTAGTGTGCAAATCAATTAACGCAATGCGCAAATCACCACCCTTAACTAATTAGTTATTGATTTTTTTAATATTTGTAATAACAATTTCAAGTAAAGGTAATATGTTAATTATTATTATTATTATTATTATTATTATTATTATTATTATTATTATTATTATTATTATTATTATTATTATTATTATTTAAAACGACGACACGCTTGAAATCTGAACCCCGAGTTAAACCATCCAAACGGGCAGGCCCCGAGACCCGAACCATTAGAAGAGACCGGCGAAGGGAAACCCCTAGAACTCACGGCTTTGAACTAAGAGGGAAATCCAGATTTTCTTTGTCACTTGCGAGACTCGAACCCGAGTAAAACCCCTCTCCAAGCTCCAGAAGAAACTCAAGTGGTCAACTGAGCTAATTTGAGACATTAGCATTTAACAATTAATTTGAAACATTTTAAGAAAGAAACTTGAAGTTGGACAATTAATTTTGGACGAAGAGAATAGTAAAGTAACTAAGAGCACTCGATGTCTTTACGTGACACCCGAGTGAAACTTTCACATTTTCGAGTTAAACCCAAGTTAACCATATCGTGTCCCTGTGTTAAAGGCAAACTTTCACCTTCATGTTAAAGCTTTAACGTGCGTTAAAGTGTTGTTTTTTTTTGTGAGTTAAGGTTTAACTCTCGTACCGTGTGATGTGTTAAGATTTAACTCAGGTTTTTTTAGTTGAGTTATGATAAAAGTGGGGCTTAAAATGTTGAGTTAAGGTTGAGTGATGATAAGAGGTGTTTTTTTTTTTTGGTTAAAGGTGAAAAAGTTAAAACTGATATGACGCTGACATAGAAGTGGGTGAAAGTTTCACCTTGTGTTAAGATACGTTATGCTCTAACGTTTATGGTAATGCACCATTTAATTTTTTAATTTTTCTGTGTGATTAAACAAAATAAATTACTCCGTACCTGTATTAATTTTGAAATAAGAAACGTAGGTAGAATGAGATTTATCAGATCTGTAAAATCAAACTACAGTAATTATTTTGAACTGTTGGCAACTTGGCATAGTAATATGTTGTCAGCTATATAGTTACAAAAGTGGTAAATTCGGAATTTATTACTCCCTCCGTCTCAATTTAATTGTCCATATTTCCTTTTATGGATGTCTCAAATTAATTGTCCACTTTCCTTATTTAATAAAAACTAGAGAATCTAGTGGAGGAATATTCTATTTTAGTGGTTGAAAATTAAAGTGGCCCCACTTTTATTAAACTTTGTGTTTTCTCTCTCCTGACAAATAAATTGAGACGGAGGGAGTATTACCAATTATTTTTTTTGAACGGTGAATTTCGTTAAAAGAACCGACTAGCAAAATGTGACATTAAACTTTATTCTCCAAAATGTTTAAGTTAACGAGTATCCAACATTAAACTTTATTCTCCAAAATGTTTAAGTTAAAATGTGACATGTACGCTCTATTCAAGTATCGGCTAACCATTCAATGACTAAGTGAGTAACAAACTATTATTACATTTTCCAATGATCTTTGGATAAGAGTTGGGAATGAACAAAAAAACTATTTTTCCTAAATTTTTTCAAACTGAACGTTTGTGATGAGAGATTGATATTATTGAAGCAATAAAGAATAGCACACCAAACTTTATTCTAAACATAAATGTTATAGATAGTTCTATAAAAATATAACTATAACAATATAATATTGCTTAGATACTTTTGAATTACTTCAGCGATTGATCAGTTAAGACTCTTACCTAGAAATAGAGGTGTTTATAGGGCGAGTTAGTCCGGTTCAATTGAAAATTTTAACTATCCATCATGTGGTTGTAGTTCATTTTATTACTTTAAACAGAACTCTATCAAGCGGATAATCAGACATGTGAGTACCCGAAATAAGCGGTTACCCGCGGTCCACGTCATGGTTAACCATTCTAAACAAATAACCGAATCGAACCGGATGAATAATAACATAATCTATAACGTAAATGTGATTGTAGTAAACTAATATAGCATTGAAAAGAATAAAGTTATAATAACGTTCATCTGTCACAATAAAAAATTTCAGATCATCATATAGTAACGTTCCTCTATCGATGCTTTCTTCTTTGCTCTATCACTGCCCACTGGTCGAACTTCGTGAACCTTTCTTTCCTCCTCGTCTCCAGCCATTTTGGAGACTCTTTTAAAATTCTCCACACATGAAGAAGTGTAAAAGGTACTCCATACTCAGCACGATATTCATCAAGTGACTGTTGGATGTAATCCTCGTCTCTAACTCCACTATGCTTCCTTCGAGGGACATTAGAGCACACTCCACAAAGTTGAGCCACTTTAGGACGCAAACCCTTTCATTTCTCGTTTAACGAATCGTAGGTTCGAACACCGAAACCTTCATTTCTTTCTCAACGTAACCTAAAACCTCCACCCTAAACCGGTTTGATTTCTTCGTGTTACCTTTACGACTATCTTCGGATGTACGAACCCAAGCTTTGCACAATTCAATTTCTTTCTGAACGGTCCATGGAATGTTACGATGCTCATCCTTGCCATTTTTAGACGTATTTTTGGCATTTTATTGACGGTTTCTTCTTTGGGGGCGGGACTTCTTCGACGGGAGACTCATCATCAACGGGGTTAGACATAGACGGAAAAAATTGAGATTCCTAAATTGGCAAATCATCAACACTGAATGGATGAATGGGAGAAATAGGTGGAGGTGGTGATGAAGAACCGCAAAATGTGTGTGGTGATGACGGTTGGTACATTTGTGGTTGATACATTTGCGATTAGTACATTTGTGGTTGATACATATTTTGTAATGGAGGTATGAATGGAGGGTTGTGGTATCATGGAGCTCGAAAGTTTACCGGTGGTGAGGGACCGAGACGGAATTTTAAAAATGATGGGTACGAAAGTATTTACAGGTAAATAAAATGATAAATTTTTTATAAATTTTTCTTTTTAAATATGTCAAGTATCCGTTAGGGGCCTCACATTTTGACCGTTGGCTTGCTTTTGCCTTGGAACCCGTTCGATAGTTGAGAGCCCCAAAAAGCTTGCGAAAATGCCACCACCGCACACGATGATGGTGCAATGCGAGGATAAAGCGTGATGCTGCCACCATCAATGGTCCACCACCTCCTATAGTGACTAGTCTTTAGGAACATATCACTCATCACAAAGAAAGATGCCAATATTAAATTTCATAGTTGTTAGATCTCGATCATGATATTAGGATCTTACGATACTACAAAAGCAAAAACAATCCGGATCTTACATAGGATCTTAGCTAGCTTAAGATCTTATAAGATCCCGATCTTGACCGTAGGATCTTAAGATCTAATCCGATCCGAACTTACTTTTCTCGAACCACAAACTAAATTTATAAATTATGCTTTATAGAATTTGAAAAACTGCATGTTAATCTTCTTAAACACCACATATTCATAATTTACGACAAAATTTCCATGAAACATTCATATCATTTTGTATTTATGACATATAATAATTTGTAGTTTTGAATAATATTACAAAGAGTGTTAAGAAAAGAACATTATAGTAGGATCTTAGAATCTCGATTCGATCTTACGATTTTAATCTTGCAAATACGAAAATGATCTTGAGTAGTATCCTGATCTTAAAAACCTTGTTAAATTCGATTCATTGATATGAGTCAATAATAATTTGTAATATGTTTATAAATAGATAAAGATAAAGAGTTTGATGGCCAAAGTCAAAGTTAACGTCAATTTGCTCTAATGGATGTTTGTCATCTAAGGTATAATCAATTTATCTATACTACTTATAATGCATGTATAACTTTTTCTTAAACTTAATATTCTTAAAATTTGAGTAATGTGTAAACCCTATAGTACCCTTGATAAAAATGGTAACAACATTCACGATTACTTTAGTATTTTGTATATTGTTTAATCTTCAAACAGTTATCATTTTTCATTTATAACCCATAAACTATTTTCCCGCAATTACTACAAAATTAAATCCGTAAGTGTTGAATCAAGAGTCACACCAGAACCACAAGTTCGCAAGTATAATTATTTGCAGCTATACACCGTCGCTTTGTGCGGGTATTCGTCTAGTAAAACTAAAAGGATCAAAGTAATCAAGTCTCCAATCCAATCTATTATGGGTTACCCAACTCTAAATCACACGCACACACCTACCCGACTGTATATATTCTAGTGACGTGGTATCCATCAATGGTGGCGTCGATAGTGTTGATGACGGTGTTACTTGGCGATGATGGCATCAATGACAGCAATGGAGAAGGCGGCTAGATGAAGAAAGGGGGTTTGGGGTTAGGGTTTGATGTTGGTGTTGATTTTGTGTGTGTTACAGTAAGACAATGATGTAGATGAATGAATGATTTTTATTTTTTCAGGGTTTAGTGATGATGTTTGTGTGTTAAAGAAGAAAGAATTGAAGATAAAGATGATTTTTTATGTGTGTGTAGAGGTGCACATTTCGGTAAACCGGTTCGGTTTGAGTCAACGAGAAAAAAAAAACCGGTCGGGCCGGTTAACCGGTTCGGTTACAAACCGGATCCGGGGAGGAAAAAACCCAACCGATCCAAACTGGTTTGGGTACGGTTCGTGACCGGTTTGGACCAGCTATTTTTTTTTTTCGTTTTTCGTCGTTTATACAAAGTAAACTGAATAAACTTCAACTTTTATTTAATACAATGGAAATACAACTGAAAGGAAATACATGATCAAACATAATACATAAACTTAAAACATAATTCTTAAAACATAAAACATCGAGAAGCTACTCAACGTCGACTCGTCGAGGCTCGAGTGCCGAGCAATACATGGTGAAATAAGCCCTCAACGCAGAGTTGGAAATGGGATTCATTAAACGGAAGCAATGCTTACATTGAGCCTTTCTCGTGCCATTCGACATTAGGACGTAGTTTAAGTTATTTCAAATATCTGGTTTACGGTTGCATGGTAAAACCACAACAATCACCGGTGCAATTGGTGCAACAGCCTGCTGTCCTAGATTTGCATTTGCCATTAGTGAATTACTTTCGGTTTTGATTTTTTAGAGTATATTTTGGTTGTATAAAAGTTGTAAATAAACAAAAACACAACCTCTCTATTTTTTCAATAGTTTCCCAATGTTCGACTGCAAATGGAACAACCATACCCTTTTCCGCCAACATGTCATGAAAATATTGTAAAGCCACCTTTTGTTTTATACCACTTAGGAACATAAGATAAGTGGAATTCCATCTTGTATCACAATCTAAATTAGGTGACAACCAATGTTTCCCCGCATCAACACACATCCGAACGTAGTTATTATATCTTTTAGTACCCCTTTTAAAAATATCATGTAACATTTGTTTAAAACAATCTTTCATTTCACGCATTACGGGATCGACTAATCCCGCTTGCACAACCAAGTTAATGATGTGTGCAACACATCGAGAATGATAAAAATCGCCATTTAAAGGTAGCTCGTATTCCATTTTTAGTCTACCAATTGCATTTGCGTTGCTACTAGCATTATCCAATGTAATTGAAAGAATTTTTTGTTGCAAGTGAAATTTGTGAAACACTTTTCTCAACATTTTGAATAAAGCAATTCCCGTGTGAGGAACTGGAAACTCTTCAAATGATATGACCCGCTTCATCATTTGCCAACTTTCGGGATCAACCCAATGTGCGGTAAAACAGAGGTACGAAAATGGCGAACCATGAGGAGCGGACCAAACATCCTTTGTTATATTAACACAAGCATTTAAATTAAAAAAACATCTTTTAATTCTTGTTTGGCCGTTTTCCACATTTTCATTGCATCGCGTTTTAGAGTCATACGACTTACATGATTGTACATTGGTCGGACATGATTCTGAAACACCTCCGTCGTATCCTGGACGTCCCAATGGTTGAACGGCAAACCTTGTCGAATCACCAAACCGGCAAATTGTTGACGAACTACTTCATGATTGTATACAAAAATACTCCTGTCCCGAGCCATAGACGATTGACCCGCTTCCGGAACCATTTTAAGTGCCTTGCAATACTTCTGTTTGATATGAGCCCTCAACGTCGAGTTGGAACTCGCTGACATTATACTCAAGCAATGCTTACATTGAGCGTTTTTCTTGCCATCCGACATTAATTAAGACGTAGTTGAAATTTTCCCAAGGATCTTTTACACGGTCGCATGGTAAAATTTTGACAACCGTAGGTGCACTTGTTGAACCTAGCTTCGGTGTTATTGGTGGTGATTGACCCGCTTCCGGAACCATTTTGAGTGCCTTGCAATACTTCTGTTTGATATGAGCCCTCAACGTCGAGTTGGAACTCGCTGACATTATACTCAAGCAATGCTTACATTGAGCGTTTTTCTTGCCATCCGACATTAATTAAGACGTAGTTGAAATTTTCCCAAGGATCTTTTACACGGTCGCATGGTAAAATTTTGACAACCGTAGGTGCACTTGTTGAACCCAGCTTCGGTGTTGTTGGTGGTGTTTGAACTTGCCATTAGTGAAATACTTTCAGTTTTGATTTTTTCGAGTGTATTTTGCTTGTATGAAAGTTGTGTGAATAAACAAAAACATAACCCTTCTATTTATACTAAACAATAAATGGCAAAATGGTAAATATTGAGCCCAAATAATTTAAAAACCGGCCCCCACGCTCCTTCCCACTCAAGTTCAAAATTCAAAATTTGAAATTTCAAAAAATTCCAAAAAATCTGGTCCTTTTGCCGCCCAAACCGGTTCCTAACCGGTTAACCAAACCAGTTCGTATAACCGGTTCCCAAAAACCGGTCCCCTAACCGGTCATTTTTTTGAAATCCCAAACCGGTTCCAAACCGGCGGTTTGTGGAAAAACCGGACCGGTTTGGGTCAAAACTGGTTTTGACCGGTTCGATTTTTCGGTTAGCTTTCGGTTGCGGTTCGGTTAACCGGTTCCGATGTGCACCTCTATGCGGGAAGAAGATAAAAGGTGATTTAGTCATTATTTCGGGTATAATAATCGACATGGAAATATGAATAAGTATATATGAAAAATATAAATAATATATGAAAATAAAATTAATGACGTGAAAAATAATCCGGCCACATATATTAAATTTTCACAAAACAACAAGTTTGATATGCTAGAATGATAAATAAAAAAGAGTTAAATGCATAAATGGTCCCTGTGGTTTGCCCAAATTGCAGGTTTAGTCCCTATGGTTTCGAAAGTGCAGGCGGCCTCCCTGTGGGGAAACCTTGGTTCCGTTTTGGTCCCTGGCCGTTCCATTTTGGTCCCTGGCCAGGGACTAAAAGTGCAATTATGAGCAAACCACAGGGACCATTTCTGCAACGGCCAGGGACCAAAACAGAACCAAGGTTTCCCCACAGGGAGGCCGCCTGCACTTTCGAAACCATATGGACTAAACCTGCAATTTGAGCAAACCACAGGGACCATTTATGCATTTAACTCAATAAAAAATTCTGTTTACTAACTCAAGAAATTGTTTACTAACTCAAGAAATTAGAGAAAGTAAGTTGCTATTTAATGGACTTAACCGACTTTTTAACCTAAACTAAATTGTAACTCTTCTTTAAAAAAAAAAAAAAAAAAAAAAAAAAAAAAAAAAAAAACTTTGTATTTGGACATATTTTGTATTAATATTTTTAATTATTAATTTAGGCTAAAAGACATTAAAGAAAACAAAGTTTAAAACAAGTCACAAAGGAAGCGAGCCATGAAGCAAAACTAGCCACGATTTTGTAATGTGCTCAACTAGAATCGTTTATGGATTGGTAGTTAACACAAGACAAACACTGGAATCGCAATTAAGAAAGCAATTCGAGAGATTTGTCAAGAGGGATTTGTTGTTGGTTTAATGAGTTTGTTACAAGAACTAGAAGAGAGAATTACATCAAAAGCTAAATTGCTAAGTGCAAAAATGATAACTATTTATACAAATGAAAATGGGCAGGAAGGTGGTTATGGTTGGTTAAGGGCACGTTTGACTTATTTGAACCGGGCATGTGCTACGCACGTGACCCCCTCACTTCAGCGTATAACAGATTCGAACCAAGGCACAATTTATTTTGTGCTACTGATAACCAAACTTGATGAGTTTACCCAATATAATCTTGTCAGATCAGATTAGCCTTGTATAGAGATTCTCCAAGATTAGTCTGTTTATCTTATTGAAAAACAAAAGTTTAGTACTCGTAATAATCATTCAAGTTGTTAATGTTCTGTTAGTATGTTCATAAACTACTTTTAAAATTTTAGTCTTACATGTTTGAACATAACTAAATAAATTAATAAAAACAATTCAATCAATAAAATTAAAGGAAAAGAGATCACATTAGTTTCATAATCATACGCCAACTTTGTTCATAGTATATGTAAAAAAACCAATAAAGCTTTCTCAAAATACAAACACAGAGCGATCATGCAGTAGCAAGCTGCACATCATGAAGCAAAAGATGTACATTGCCTACACAACCCTAAATCCTAGTGTGGTTCATTTGAAAGAAGCATATTTACAAGACTGTTTAGTGAAATGTGGAAATAGGCGAAATAGAGTATGATCTTCAGCACAACTTTCTTGAGTGCAACAACATTGTCTATTACATATGACGCAAACCGCTATCCATGGATGAGTTGAGTTGATTAGAAGAGACTACAAACCGCTTCCATCTATTAGTACTTGATTCAAGTTAATCACATTTTAATTGGAAGCAACATGAGTTCTGGCATTTCTAAGTCCCAAATGAGAACTGGTGATCAGTGGTAACAATATCCAAAGAAATTTGTGCTTAACAATATTACATCAATATTGCTAGTTTTGACAATCTGTTCATCTGCTTTAGCAATCATTAATGACGGGCGCATTATATTGTAAACATTTACTAAGAGACCCAAAGGTTCAATGATCACTTAGGGTGAAAAACCTTATCTCAGGTAACACAACATATTTGTACATGAAAGGAGTTTAACTTAACATTTATTAATTAATATGAAGCATGCATGTTCTTACTTATCGAACAAATTAAGGGTTAACTGCACAATGACTCCATCAGCAGAAGAAACTAAAAAAAGACATCCATGGACCATGGTTCAAAAATTCAGCACAAATCTAAAACATAAGCATCTAGAAAGCTTACAGAACTGCTGAAACGATAGTTGTAAAACAATAGTGACCTGCACTACATTAACTGAAACAATAGTGACCTGTACTACGATAGTTGTAAAACAATAGTGACCTGTACTACATTAGTGGTATGATGAAATTAAAGCCAATAACAGTGACATGCTCCTCATACAGCAAAGGCTTGTTTTCCTTTTTCAGTTGACATTTTTATCTGAACTAACCAAGAGAGTTTACTGAAATGATTAAAGTCAAATTATAATAAGACTAAGTCCACACCTCGAGGTATTATTGGTACAAACTGGCGTTGGATACAAGATCGAGCAAGCCGCTCTTGTTTTATGAAGAATTCATCATATCTTCCACCTTCCATCCAAGCCTGCCAACAGGGATCAATCACAACTTTATTGAGTGAGACAGCATTTTTTATAATGTATGCTGCAAGTTCAAAGTCACTGATTCGACCATAATAGCCAAGAAATTGGAGAAGCTTGAGGTGTTGATGGGGATGACGGGTAGCAACATTCCTTGCTTCCCTCCTCCTCCTGAATGGTGCATACCAAAGTACCTGCAAAATTGAAACATGACATTTTTTTTGTATTAAGTTGACAGCATTTATTACAGTTAAATGAAAGACGTTAACTGGATGTATACCTCAATTGTAAGAGTCTCCAAATTTGGACAAGCATTTGCTATGGAAGCAAACTTTAGTAGATAATCATCTTTACGAGCACCAACTGTCAGTGTCAGTGGCAGAACTAGGAGCCAAGTTCAGGGGTAGCGAAATCGCCAAAAATCGCCAAAAAAACGTAAAAAATGGCCAAAAATTCCACTACCGGGTAAAAGTTCAGGGGTAGCGACCGCTACCCCTGGCTTGCATGTACCTCCGCCCCTGACTGTCAGTGTCAATTTCTTAACATTTGGAAGCTCAGGAAGGGAATCAGGTTTAAAATCATTCTGCAAAAACCAGAAAACACTGTCATGACATTTCCATTAGATATTATAAACACATTAAAAAAGAACAACTAACCTTAGGACTATATATCCTGAAGGACAGAATGATCAGCGATGAAGCAAAAGCGGAGATCTGGCCTAAAACATTATTTTCCAACACAAATTGTTGGCCCAAGTTTAGTTCTCTAAGCTTAGTGAGATTACGGAGGCGTAAATCTATAGGTCGATCATGAAAGGTAAAAGATACAAGGTCAAAATCACATTATGAATGGATTCCATCGAGAAACAGTGCACTACTTCAAAGTGTCTCAAGTTAAGAGCACGTCCACCAACACGAATATGCTTCAAGAGTCCTGAGCCATGGATTATTATCGTCTCAAGATGTGGAGAATTTGCAAGAAATTCCTGAAGAATTTCTTCCTTCACATTCACGTTCTTTAAGATGAGCTTTTTTAGAAACATTAGCTCCACAACTGTAGTACTTGAGGACAGCACTTTGAATAGGTGTGCTATGTTTCTATCAGATAATCTTGAAGGGAAAACATAGTTACATTGGTGAGCCTGAGTCATGTGACTTTTCTCCATAAAATCCACTTCAAGTATCTCAACTTTCTTTTTCACCACAAACCTAAGCCATTCATTAATAACTCGTGTATGATGACGATCCAACTTGAAACGAATTCGGAATTCTTGAACCATTGGGCAGTTGTAACTTCTGATAACGCTGTTAACCTGATCAATGTACTTACACCGCTCTGAATCAGACACGAAGGTAGCAATTTTTTTAATGTTTCACTTCCATCAAAGTTCAATAGCATTAAATCACACCACAAGAACATCCATCTTGTGGAGAGACTGCTAGTGACCACCGCATACTTTATAGGCAACAAAGACAGTATCATAAGAAGCACCTCATCCGGCATTTGGCTGATAAAATCATTATCATTTGATCCTTGACTACCGCCCTTCAAAATATTCAATTCATTAATTAGAGAATAATCTTTTGGGTTATAGTAAGTTAAAACCCAACATCATTCATCAAAAAATCCGATTAAATTTTGTCCTCAGAGTAGTTTTGCAGTTGATTCGGTCCTCAAATAACTTTTCAATATTATTTTTAATAACTTTCAAAATTATTTTTAATTTTGCGAGTGATAAAAAAAGCAGTTAGAAGTTGCTTATTTCAAAGTGTTTATTTAAGGCTTAATTATAAACCGTCAAATTTTAACCTAAAACCGTTTATGAATGGATTTTATTGAGCTTTTTGAACAAATTATTTTTTCAATTTTGTATTACATACTTTACAAAATAAGCAAATCAAACATTACTTCGCAACACGGTTACTTTAAGAGGGTGTTTGGTGTTGCTTATTTTCTGCTTATCCAAACTTATTATGCTTATCTGTTTATTTCGCATATTAAGTGTTTATTTTTGCTGAAACCAAAATGAGTTTTTTGACAAACATGTTTATCTTCAAACACTTTATCGAAGAATTTGATATATATCTTTCGACACAGAACTACTTTATCTTAGTATTTTAAATGTTTTACAGATAAGCAAATCCAAACACCATTTGCAGTATAGCTTATTCTCAGGCCACGTATAAGTACATATTTTCTGTCAAAAGCATAAGGAGAAGAAATAAGGGGTCCCAAACACCCAAAAAAGTACTTCTTTATAAGCATAAGCAGAGAAAAAAGCAATCACAAACACCCTCTAAATCACATTTAAATAACCCTAAATTAGCAATCAATAAGTGAAATCCTAGAACGATACTACCCACTAAAAACAAGTGATAGTGTAATTCAATGATAACTTATAATGTATAATAAAAAGTAACTAAAACAAAAGCATTACATTAAGAGGCGATGTGTGAACCTTGTTTTGAATTGCACGAAGCCTTTGGTTCTCATTGCGTTTTGAGGAAAATGATTATGCATTCAACTACTAGTAGTAGAGAAGGCGGTTTTATTTTCTAGTTGGCCTTTTGATTTCTTTAGTTTTATACATTTCGGGGATTTGGGCGATGGGCCTAAAGTTACACTAGTACAAAAATGGGATTTACTCACACATGATGTTTTTCGAACAGCCATACAGTCGTCTTTTTATGTGACTAAATGTACCAGAATAAAATAAACAGCCACACTTGATCCGACTTGTGTGACCATTTCGGAATTACATCCGAGGCTATAGCCACACATTTGAATATTTTCGTGACTATACGTATCTGGTAAATTTTTTTTTGATTTTTTAGTCACTTATAATTTGGGACGTGTGACGGATACAAATAAGGTTGAAACATTAGTCACACTATATATATACATATGTGACAAATATATGTCACGCAATTGAAAAGTGTGACCAAAATCCATATATGGTCACACGAAGTAATTGTGTATGTGGCTAAATCATATGCTCAAGTTTGTCACACATTATTTAAGCGTGACTGCTAGTTTTTGTTGAAAATTTAGCCACATATGAATTTGAAATGTGTGACAACTGAAAAGTAAGTTTGAAGCATAGTCACGATATGCATTTAAAAGTGACAAATATATGTCACACACTTGAGATGTGTGACCAAATGTCATATATGGTCACACTAAACCATAGGCATACATGATTAAGTGTGACCAAAATTCGATACAAATAGTCACGTAAGTTAATATGTGTGTCTAAAGTTAAGTGTGTGTTTGCCTGCCAATTCCTAATGTGTATGGTCACATTTAATTGTAGCACAATCATGTGACTATAGGCTATACAATAGTAACACCATACCACAAATGTGCATCTAAATTATGTTTATGGCCACATTATAAGGGTATTATATGTGACCAATACATTGAAAATAGTCACACTGAAATATTCATGTGACTAATATGTATAGCAAAATGTGAACTCAGTTATCATTAACCTTGATATTAGTCACATTGAGTGTTTGTGTGACTAAATTCAAGATGTTACATATGGTCACATGAAGTATTTATTTAGGTGTCTAAATCATATAGTCATATTTTGAGTTCAGACTGTTAGTCATGACTCTTCATTTAATTTGCCCCATTACAATGCTGGGATTTTATAGTCTATCTAGTTTAATGCAGTAGTATGTAAGTATGTTACTTGCCCCTAGCTGGAACCAGATTACTTGACTTTCTAAAGTCAATTTTCAACTTTATAATGAAGTAACATGTTACTAAAGTGCCTGCAAGTGCATATACATGATAAATGGAAACTGCAAATACAATAAAGCTTGACTGCAAGTGGACATATACATGATAAATGTCAGACTATACATTCTAGCAGTAATAACTATACATTCTAGCAGTAATAACTATACATACTAGCAGTAATAACTATACATGTTTAAGTCAAACTATACATTGTAGCAGTAATAACTATACATTCTATTTCTTGTCCTTGGGTCCTAGATACTCTTCCATCTTCCTGAGCAGTTCATATGCCATGTCATCATAATTAAGCTGAAGCTTGAGTGTTTTCTTCCCACGCAACATCTGATGTAGAATGTCTTTGTGAAACTTTAAAGGGTAATCCTTTTCTACAAGCATGTAGATCACCAACTCATTCACAGTTAAAGCATGTACTCCACATCGTTGAAAAATTTTCCATTCTTTAACAGTATTGTGCGTTAGTCTTCTCCAACATTCATCTTCATGATTTG
Source organism: Artemisia tridentata subsp. tridentata (assembly GCA_021014915.2). Classification (NCBI taxonomy): domain Eukaryota; kingdom Viridiplantae; phylum Streptophyta; class Magnoliopsida; order Asterales; family Asteraceae; genus Artemisia; species Artemisia tridentata. Next base: position 200,431,417 of record CP139505.1, read on the forward strand.
GTTCAAACATTACCTTTAAATAATTCCAGACTTCTCTATCATAATTAGCTTGTTCTGGTGTCTTATTTCCAAATCTTTGTTTGAGTAATTTCCATAGAGCTATCATATCTTGTCTATCAAAATCATGAACCATGTGAAGAAAGCTTACATACCTTCTAGAAGAACCATCATGCCTCTTAATATCGTAATAAACTGTTTCCCCAAAAGATCCAGACTTATAATCAACAATGGGATGTTTGACAGTTAAAGGTTGTGCATCCATGGCTTCTCCTACAGAGTCAACTGCAAGTTCAGTGTGAGCTTGTATTTGTTCTTCAGCAACAGCTTGCTCAGTTTGTTCTTGTTTTCTCTTTTTACTGCTTTCTATTTCCAACTGTTCACATGCTCTCTTTGAACTGTCATTCAAGAAGAGATCATTGTTTCTCTTGGCAAGTGCATATAATTCTTCAATTCTTTTATCATCCAAGAATTTCAAATCCTTTAGTTTCCATCTGTCCACATTCTTCAAATACCTGCACATGAGTAGATGTTTATGATATGATGTACATATTGGGTATTGTTGATATTAATATAAATACCTTTGCAAAAAAAAAAAAAAAAAAAAAAAAAAAAAAAAAAAAAAAAAAGAAAACTACCTGCACATGAGATCTTTCTTTGTTTTTGAGTGGGTGGCTTGTTCTTCTTAGCTGCATATCTTTGTTCTGCATACAACTTCTTTTTTGCATCAAAAAATTCTTTCAGCATCCTGGCTTTTTCATCTACTGAGTACTTATCTTGCTCTTGTTTATGTAGTTTCTTAGCAAGCTCAGAATCAGCTGCAACCTGAGCCCTTTGCTCATCCCATGAAGCTATTAACTCTGCATCTTTTTCTTCTTGTATTCTCCTTTGTTCCAAAATTGTCTGATGTTCTGCATCATACTTTTGTGAGAATTTCATAGCAATTTCAGCATCAACTTTTAATTGCTCTTCTTTTGATAATGGTTTCTCCACAGGCTCTTCAGTAAGAATCCCTTTACCTTTGCCTTGTACCTGTGGAGTTGATTGTTTAGCTTTTGGAGAGGATGATGGCTCTTGTATCACAACACCTTTGGTTACTGGTTTTGCTGTCTTCAGCTCAGCAAGTACACTAACAGCATTTGCAAAAACCTCTGGTGTAGCAGTACTAGCTTTTGTAGTACCAACTGTAATTGGCTCAGTAGCACTATCAACATTTGTAACCTTGCCCAGACGATGATCAATCACCACTTGATTCCCTTGGTTATCCTCCCCTGAAACTTTGCCTTCATTCCCTCCCTGTTTGGGAGCATCCTTAGAAGCTTCAGAAGATTTAACCTTTTGTTTGGGAATTCTTGATCCTTTGACTCCTTCTAAATACCTAACCCTTCTCTTCAAAGCCTTTATCTCCCCACCTTGAGCTTTGATGACTCCATCTTGGGAAGAAGCTATTGCTCGCAGATCACCAATTTGTGCAGACAGCTTGGCACAGGTATCCTTCAATTCATTCAAAAGTTGCATACTATCCTCACCACTTCGGCTTGTGTTACCTAGCCCGAGAGGTGGATCACTGGAAAAGTTAAGTTCAGTCTCACCCCTAGGATGAACATCCGAACCCCCCATTGTTTCCATGTGACTGGGACCTTCACCTGAATCAGTTCCAGAGGAACTTTCTTCATTAGAAGTTGTCTTGGTTCGGGTTTTAATGATGTTACCACTGTCCTGTGCTGCTGCTAAGCTAGACACAGTAGTGGCAGCCCTTGCCAACATGTCACTCTCCCCCCCAGTGACATCCTCATCTGCAATAGTTGGTATAGAACCACTAGCCTGAGGTAGCTCAGTGTTCTTGGTGTTAGTCCTACGTTTATAGGTCTTTTGTTGTTGTTCTGTGGGTGTGTGATGGGTACCAGCTGGGATTGCTGAACCTTCACCCATTTGGGTTTGGGCTAGTGCCAACATTGTTTGAAACAAATGTGTCACTCTCCCTGAAAAATCTTTTCCAACCCTACTCATATTAGCAAAAACCTTTTTGGTAAGGCAGGGAGTGGGATAAACATTTTTGTGACTTTTCTTTTTTTTAAATTGGTTGTCCAAAAAGAGTTGCAAAAACCTTGGATATAGAAAATATTTAGCCAAAGAACCATCCAAGTTCTTAACCATATTATCAAAAATTAATTTTGAGAAATTAAATCTTTGAGTATTTTCAGCCAAACAAATTATAGCAGAAGCTAAATTACTGCTAAATTCATTCCATGCAGTGGTCTTTGGACTTAGACACACTAAGACAGTATGAATTAAGAATTTCCACTGAGGAGAAAAATTACCTTTTTGGAACTTTAAAGCATCTGTATATCTCTCATAGCCCATTAGTGCAAGTTTTTCAAAGATTGTAGTATTTGGAAGATTCTCAACTCCGTTAGCATCATCTAGGAGAAGATCTCTTCGAATAGACGCCTCTGTAATGATAATCATCTGCCCATCTACAAGGGCATGGATTTGTGCTTCCCCATTAATAGTTTGGACCTTAGCAGACGACCAAAACTGGATAATGTTGGAAGTATATATAGTAGGTTTTACTGTTAATGCAAACTTAATATAGCTTGCATTAAGGAAATCAATGATCTCAGTAAAATCTACAGACTTATTGGATTTTTCTAAAAAGGAAACATTATTATGAGGTTCGGTAAATTAAAAGTTAGGTTCGACATTATGATTTGATTTGGGGGTTTTGCAATTTGACAATTAAAATTCGATTAGGGAGTGGAAGAGAGAGAGTAATGTGTGCGTGAATGTGATTGTGTGCAGCAATTGGGGGTTTATACACTTTAAGTAA